>OZ012738.1:449887032-450231741 GCA_963859935.3 Lathyrus sativus | reverse complement strand
TACGAGAAATCAGAGCAGCTGTAGTTCGACTACTTTCGGGACCACAACTCAAATCTCGTTTTATTAATCTTCTGAAAAAAGGTTACAATGATTGAATACCGGAAAATAAACTCCTATGAAATACTATCCTATCCTATCCTGGAAAAAATCAAATGGAAAATAGTCCCCTAACAAGTGGACTTCAAAAAACTATCTCTAAAAGTGTAAAAAGTCCCCTAACAAATGGACATTTAAAACTATCTCTAAAAAGGTGTAAAATAAACTCTATGAAGAAAAATATCTATTCTAAAAAATATTGAATCTACGAAGTAATATTTTTTACTATTTTCCCTTCTATTCTTTTTCAACTATTTTTCTTCTTTTTTAATATTTTCTCTTCTTATTTTTTCAATATTTCTTTTTTCACATTTCTTTTCATACTCTTCATTTTTTTTATATACTTTCTATATATTCCTTTTTCTCTTTTTCAATATTCCCTTATTTTTTCTCAACATTTCTTTATTCCTTTTTTCATAAAGAAAACAACTAAAAAGAACATGAAGAAAATACAAGGGGAGGGGGTACAACTGATACAGGGGAGTTACAATCTGCAGAAAAATAAATGGGCCCAGCCCAGAAAAAAAATAATCAAACAAAAACTGGGGAGGGGGGTACAACTGAAACGGAGGGTGCAGCAGCCAGCGAAAATCATGTTGGGCCCAGCCCACTATTCATCAACCCAGGAGAAAAAAAACGGAGGGAGGTGTAGGAAAACAAAAAAAACTCTGGGCCTAAGCAAAGCCCAACGCTCAATCGAACCAAACCCTAACTCATTTCCAATTCACTTTCTCTCTGCACCAAACCCTAATTCCCCTTCCTTTTCACTGTTCACCGAATCAAACGACGCTTCCACTTCTCAGATTCTTCTCTCAAACTCTCTCGCTCCCTCTCATCTCAAACTTCTGTTCTATTCACACAAAACTTCATTCGATCCTTCATCCCCGTCATTCACATCACAAACCAGAGCAGTCTCAACCTTGTAATCACCGGCGAACACATCATCGGAGCAAGCTCATCCACGGCTGGAGAATCTCAGAAGAAGCTCGACAATGTGTAAAGTTCGGTCTTGACGAAGATAAAACTTAAATAACTGGAGATGGTGGACGAATGCTTATGTTCGTTGACGAAGACACACGAGTTTGATGCTTGCGTGTGGAAGAGTCTGAGTTCTTACTAAGAAAAACCTGGAGAAATCTTACTTGAAGAATCTTGATGAGGAGCATAAAAACGAAGAAGATCCACTGAGGATTCTTTGAAGCAGATGCATGAGGCTCTCTTGGGAGACGATGAACTTCAAGGACTTCGATGAAGATTCTTGATGTCCTTTCTGGAAGAATGTGTTGCGCATGGATGAGGATCCGGAACCTGGTCGAAGAACGCTTGAAGGTTCTTATGATGATGATGAACGCTTCTGGACCCGAGGAAAACTGATGAAGTGGTTCTTCGTGGATCTTGACGGAAGGTTGAAGATCGGTGATGGTGCTATTGGGTGAATCGTTGTTGTTGATCGAGATGATGACGAATCATGGAGTCTTCTGGAAAGAGGTTGACGGTCGGCGAAGGATCTGTTGCATCTTGAACGTTCTTGGCTGGATTTTATGACGAACATGATGATCCTCAAATGAAGATAAAAAATCTGGAAAATCTGGAGATCTGTTGAATGTTCTTGTTGTTCATGATGAACGCTTTCTGGAAAATGATAGAGGAATGATGAAGGTTAGATGAACGAGATGAAGATTTTCTGGAATTTTCTGGAAAAATGATCATTGATGATGAAGATTGGATCGGCGAAGACGGAGACGAGAGATGAAGGATTAGAAAAATTCTGGAAAAATGATCTCCGGCGAAGTTGGTTGCGGCGGAGGGAAGAGGTTACGGCTGCCGGAATTGGTTAACGGCGGTGGTTGCATGGCCGCCGGCCATGCAACCGGCGAGTGTCCGGTGAGGACAAGTGGCGGCGTTAGTGGCAGAGAGAGATGCATGCGTGCCACGCAGAGGGTTACGTGTGAGTTCTGAGTGAAATGGAATTGTGACGTGGCCGTGTGAGAGTGAATGGGAAAAGTGAGGTGGTAACCCCCTAATGCAACACGTGGTGATCAGTTTTATATATGGCAATGATTTGAACTCTGAAGACTGGGCCTCCAACACCACACTGGGCCCAACGAAAATACAATAAACCCCCAAAAAAACTGAATTGAAACGGATTAAACTCAACAAAAAAAACTAATTAAGAACTAAACCTAATTAACTAGTTAATACTCAATTAACTAATCTGAAAATTAAGACTAATCTAATCTAATTAATTCTGATAAATCCTAATTAAAGTCTAAGCAAGAGATTAAGACCTAATTAATCTAACTAAATCCTAATTAGATCTAAAAAGAGAATTAACCTAAAAACTCTATTAATTCCAATTAATTCTAAACTAATAAAACTCTAATAATTCCACTAATCTAAAAACTCTAATAATCTCTATTTAAAATTTTATTGAATTTCTATTAAATCTCTAATAAAACCTATATTACTTATTTAAAAGAAAATCTATTATTCTATTAAAACTATTAAAAAAAACTATTAACCTATTAAAAACTCTATAAAATTCTAAAACTGATTTAAAGCTATAAAAAATATTAAAAAAAAATCTATTAATATTCTATATTATTCTAAAATGATTAAAAAATCTATTAAAACCCCAATAATATCTAATAAAATCCGGAAAATCCTAATAATTCCCAAAGGAACAAAAATAGTACAAAACCACAAATAACACTGCGAGAGTGCAACAGGATAACCGGTAAAAATAAACGGACACCGAAATACCCTGAAAAATAACAGCGCGAGCTGAAAACACCGGGAATAGCACGACTTCCCAAAAATACGATTCTACCTATCTAAACTGATTAAAAAAAACACCTGAAACGCGAGACGAGGGTTGTGATCCCGATAAAATCAAAACACTGAAAAAATGCACTATATGCGATATGCGGTCATGCGTCGAAACATCGAGCCAGATACGGGACCCGGTTGGTCAAATTTTAGGGTGCAACAACAACTTTGACCATTGGGGAAAATGGAGCAATTTATGCTTTACCAATTGTCCGTAATTTTCCGGAAGTTTTTCCTGATGAGATAAGAGACTTGCCGCCGGAACGAGAAGTGGAGTTTACGATCGACTTAATTCCTGGAACTAGTTCGATATCGATGACTCCATATCGTATGTCCGCATCGGAATTGAAAGAGTTGAAGAGTCAACTTGAAGAACTACTTGAGAAGAGGTTTATTCGTCCGAGTGTGTCACTGTGGGGTGCACCAGTGTTGTTGGTTAAGAAGAAAGAAGGTTCTATGAGACTCTGTGTGGATTACAGACAATTGAACAAGGTGACTATCAAGAATAAGCATCCACTTCCGAGGATTGATGATTTGATGGATCAATTGGTTGGTGCGAGTGTGTTCAGTAAGATAGATTTGAGATCTGGATATCATCAGATTCGTGTGAAAGCTGAGGATATTCAGAAGTCTGCTTTTAGAACGAGGTGTGGACATTATGAGTATTCTGTGATGCCATTTGGTGTGACTAATGCACCATGTGTATTTATGGAGTACATGAATAGGATTTTCCATCCTTATTTCGACAAGTTTGTGGTGGTGTTCATTGATGATATTTTGATTTATTCGAAGAGTGAAGAGGAACATGTCGAGCATCTGAGGATTATGTCATCTGTGTTGAAAGAGAAGCAGTTATATGCTAAACTTTCTAAGTGTGAATTTTGGTTGAAGGAAGTGAGTTTCCTTGGTCATGTGAGTTTCCGTGGATTCGTCAAAGGTTGAAGCGGTATCATAATGGGAGACTCCGAAATCAGTTTTTGAGATTAGAAGTTTTCTTGGTTTGGCGGGATATTATCGGAAATTCATTGAAGGATTTGCCAAGTTATCATTGCCGTTGACGCAGTTGACTAGGAAAGGTCAAGCTTTTGTTTGGGATGCAAAGTGTGAGGAAAGTTTTCAAGAGCTTAAGAAAAGACTGACGACAACTCCTGTTTTGATTTTGCCGAATTCGGCAGAACCGTTTGTTGTGTATTGTGATGCTTCCTTGATGGGTTTGGGAGATGTATTGATGCAAAATAGAAAAGTGGTAGCTTATGCTTCAAGTCAACTCAAGGTGCATGAGAAGAATTATCCGACACATGACTTAGAGTTGGTCGTCGTTGTATTTGTGCTGAAACTTTGGAGGCATTATTTGTTTGGTTCGATATTTGAGGTATTTAGTGATCATAAGAGTTTGAAGTATCTCTTTGATCAGAAAGAATTGAATACAAGACAGAGGAGATGGTTAGAACTTCTGAAGGATTATGATTTGGGTTTAAATTACCATCCGGGTAAAGCGAATGTGGTAGCTGATGCATTGAGTAGGAAATCGTTGCATATGTCGATGATGATGGTAAAAGTGTTGGAATTGATTGAGCAATTTCGTGATTTGAGTTTGATGTGTGAGAAGACTTCCTACGAAGTTAAGCTGGGTATGTTAAAGCTTACTAGCGGTATTCTTGAAGAGATTCGAGAAGGACAAAAATCTGATTTGAGTTTAGTTGATCGGTTGACTTTGATCAATCAAGGTCAAGGTGGTGATTTTCGGATTGATGAAAATGGTATCATGAGGTGTCGTGACAGAGTTTGTGTTCCTGATGTTATTAAGCTAAAGAGGAGTATTCTTGAGGAAGGGCATCACAGTGGATTGAGTATTCATCTGGGTGCTACTAAGATGTATCAAGATTTGAGGAGATTATTTTGGTGGCCTCGTATGAAGAAGGACATTGCCGAGTTTGTGTATTCTTGTTTGACTTGTCATAAGTCAAAGATTGAACATCATAAACCGTCGAGTTTGATGCAACCGTTGTTTATTCCTGAGTGGAAATGGGATAGCATTTCTATGGATTTTGTATCTGGTTTACCTAGGACGCCGAGTAACTTTGAAGCTATTTGGGTTATTATGGATAGATTGACCAAATCTGCTCACTTGATTCCTATGCAAATGGATTACCCGTTGGAGAGATTGGCAAAGATGTACATTGAAAGGATTGTCAGTTTGCATGGTATTCCGTCTAGCATTGTGTTAGATAGAGATCCGAGGTTTACTTCGAGATTTTGGGAGAGTTTGCAAAGTGCTTTGGGTACGAAGTTGCATTTGAGTTCAGCTTATCATCCGCAGACCAATGGTCATACTAAGAGAATGATTCAATCACTTGAAGATATTTTGAGAGCTTGTGCATTCGAGAAGGGAGGAGCTTGGGATAGCTACTTACCTTTGATTGAATTTACTTACAACAACAGTTTTCATTCGAGTATTGGAATGGCACCGCTTGAAGCATTGTACGGCAGACGGTGTAGGACGCCATTGTGTTGGTATGAGTCGGGAGAGAGTTCTGTGGTTGGACCCGAGATAGTCCAGCAGACTACCGATAAGATTAAGATGATTCAAGAGAAGATGAAGATTTCTCAGAGTCGTCAAAAGAGTTATCATGACAAGAGGAGGAAAACACTTGAGTTTCTGGAGGGAGATCATGTGTTTCTTCGGGTTACTCCTATGACTGGTGTTGGTAGGGCATTGAAGTCGCGTAAGTTGACGCCGCGTTTTATTGGTCCTTATCAGATTTTGTAGAAGATAGGAGAGGTAGCCTATCGTGCTGCTTTATCGTCGTCGCTTGCTAATCTCCATGACGTGTTCCATGTATCTCAGTTGAGGAAATACATTGCGGATCCGTCTCATGTAGTCCAAGTAGATGATGTGCAGATGAGAGATAACCTGACTGTGGAAACATCACCTATGCGGATAGAGGATCGGGAGTTGAAGCAACTTCGAGGCAAAGAGATTGCTTTGGTGAAGGTCGCTTGGGGAGGACCGGCTGGTGGGAATGTGACTTGGGAACTTGAGGGCCAGATGAGGGAGTCTTATCCAGAGTTGTTTGAAACAGGTAACATTTTCGAGGACGAAAATTCCTAAAGTGGGGGAGAGTTGTAACAGCCCAATTTTCAATAACTAATTATTCGTGTTAATTAATTGATTTATTTAGATGATTTTAATTATTGGAATTATTGGTAGATATTTTGAGAAAAGAAATATGATGGAAGGAGATATTTTGAGAAAAGAACAACTTCTAGCTTCGATTTAATCAAGGTAAGGGTGTGAAATGTTGTTATCTTACCAATTTATATGATTATGTATGTGTGTGTTTGGATTTGTTAGAGGTTTCCCATCTTTTTCCGTTCTAGGGCCGAAATGGATTTAATCGGTAGAATCGATGTTTTAACGGTTAAGATTGAGAATAAATGGTGTAGATTAGTCGAGGATTGTTAGGCTAAGACTATTGAAACTTGTTGGAATTGAATCGGGAGATTTTATAGAGTTTTGGACATTTTGGACAGTTGGGGTTTTGAACATCGCAGACATTCGCTAGCACCTTCGCTAGGCGAGCAGGTCGCGAGTGTTCGCTGTAGCGAGCTAGTAGCGAATGGTCCCAGACTTGGACAGAATGTAATTGACCCTCTTCACTGGTAGCGAGCAAGGTAGCGAGGGGTTCGCTAGGCGAAGCCCCAGCGAGTAGGTAGCGGAGCCTTACAATAGCTTCTGTTTGCCTTCGCAAGCTTGTTCGCTAGGCGAATAGGTAGCGAGTGTTCGCTAGGAACTCGCTAGGCGAGCAAGCTAGCGAGTGTGACAACATTCTTATTTCTTTGTGTTTTCCATCCAATGTTGATTGTTGGTTCGATTATGTTCAATCTTGATCTGAAATGAGTAATTGTGTGCTGTTATATACATGTTGTGGATAGCCGTATGGCGTGAATCCTAGATTGTGGAATCGATTGTGAAATATGGTCTTTTGGTATATATAATGCATTGATTGATTAAAAATGCATGATGATTTATGGTGAAGTTTGTTTCCGTTTGGCATGATGATGTGAATGCATATTGATTGTATGCAATATTGTGAATAATGCATGAGAACATATTGTGAATATGTGTGCATTGCTTGATAAATGTGATGATGTTAAAAGTATGAATACTTTGATATGATGTGTGAGTGTGCAATCATGTTATAATTCTTGTGTGATGAATTATTTGACTATGCATGGGATTAAGATGCGAGAACGGTCTTAAGTGCATTTGTTGTTGATTGCATGCGCATCATTTGTGTCAAGAGGCAATGCTTGCTAGTCTCGTGGAGGCTAGTGACTTGTCCCAAACCTAGAGCGGGGTTTAAAAGCTTAGGGAATGGGCTTTTGTTGTTATCGTTCTAAGGAATGGACCCGGTTTAAGTGTAAAAACCGAAAAATGATAACAAGTGTTGGTACCACATGGCATGAGTTGCACTGAGTTGCATCGAGTCACATGGCATAGATATCACTGTTATATGAAAGTATGCTTGGGTATGAATTGTGAATTGAGGATTATGGATGTGTGCATGATAAAACATGTTTGATGATTATCCATATTTTTTTATACATATGTTGTGATGTATATGATGATGATAATGAATTGTGGTGAGAAATGCGGAATATGTATATTTTATGCTTGTATATAATGAATTGTGGTGACAATTATATACATTGATTATTATGATAATATTTCTCACCCTTCTGCTATTTTATAATGCTCTATGAGGCATTGCAGATTATGTTTGCTGGAGGTCTTTTATGAAGTATAGCTTCATTCTTTTGTGTCGGTTAGCTCTGATATGTAGCACCGGGTAGTTAGAATTGTATAGTATTCTTTTGGGATACATTTTGTATGTGTATCTGCTGGCAAATGTTTATGTAAACATGAATGATATGGTGAATCAAACTGGATGAGATATATTTATATGACTACATGTGTTAAGTGATTCAATGTTTGGATTTTCCGCTTTAATTCTAAATAATGAGATTTGGGTGTAAGGATTAAGTTCCTCTGTTAAAAGCTACCCCACTGTTGCATGTCTTTTATAGAGCAGGTGTTGTGTGTTCCAATTTTGTGTATGATGTGACATACCTCTTTTATACCATGTTTTAATTTTACTCTGATGAAATTTTAATATGTGCTTAAATGATTTATTGTTTATTTGGGGGTGTAGAATGGGGTGTTACAGGTTGCATAAGCATAATCTGCGAGCGGACCGACGCATATTGCTCATTAAGCCCTTTGAGGAATCTAATGACGTGATCATTTTTATGATAGGTCTTGATGGTTGGGAAGAGATTATAAGAGCACGAAATAGGGTAGGTGCAAGAATGTATTGGCTTTTAGAATTATCAAGTTCTTGCCACATTTTTTTGAGTGTAGTGAAGTATAGAGTGATAGAAAGATCACGTTGCCGTAGAGCATAGATTTCTTCCTGCAAATCAAAGATGCGAAAAACGTCTCATTGATAATATCATTCTTTCAGTTTGTCCCATATATCTTGATCCATTTCCATCCATAGAATGCTCTCATAAATCTCAGGAGTGATGGAGTTTGTTATCCAATCCATGACCATAGTGTTGCAACAATTCCAAGCCATTGATTTGCGACATCAAAAGAGGGGCAAATTAGGGTTCCATTGATGAACCCTAATTTATTTTTCAAGCGAAGGGAAACATGAATTGAGCGAGAGCATGTATGATAATTGGTTTTAGTCAGGGAGGGGGTGACGATGGTGTGGCCAGGGTTATAGGAGGGGTGCGTAAAAAATGGATCAAGGATATTCGTTTGATAGCTCCATTAAGTTGCGACGGTGGAATTTCCATTGTTGGTGTTGGAATTGTTGTTCTCAGCGATAGTTGAATGGTCGTTGTCGTGGATTCGTCGCTGGAGGCCTTGGTGGTGAATGGGAAATAAGAACGAGAAAGAGGAGAAAATAGGGTTTTGGGAAGAAAGGAGGAAAAGGAAAAGGAATTTTGTAAGAGAGAAAGAAGTAAGAAACAAGATAAGATGAAGTAAAATAAATGAAGGAAACAAGGGCACGTGGGTTTTGTAATCAAGAATAGGGTAGGGTAGCTGATAAGGATAAGAGATGAAAAGTGAAAAAGATCTGAAAAACGCCAAAAAGGAAAAGGAGTAAACAAGAGCTGTTGGATCTGCTCTTGATACCATGTTAATTTGTGATATCCATGACCACAATAAAGGACAAAAGAATACCACTAAAAAAATAATATTGTATTCTGTATTAAAAAAAGGGAATAATACAAGTTGATATTTATAGATCCTATCTGTCGTACCTCGAAAAATACGATCCTCGCGATGGACGCGGAAAATACGTTCGAACAGAGTCGCCACCGAACTTTATTCATTCCAAGGATGGAATAGGAAAATATCGATAAAACCTTTAAGAGAGATAAGAACATGGTCATCGCAACCAATATTCTAGGTTCGGGAGTCGGTTACGCACAGGGAAGGTATTAGCACCCTCTACGTCCGTTGTACTCAACGAGAACCTCTTGATTCGATTCGAGAGTAAAGTTAGCTACGCTTGTTTTCTTCTAAGGTTTATCCTATGGGGGAATGGGTGGTTTTAAGATAGGGTGCTCGCCAAGGATTGGGGCCCTTGTGCCTACGTATCTTCACTTATAAGAAGTGGAAAATCAGAGCGTTCGTAGTTCGTGGGACTACGGGAAATAGAGGGGATTATGCTCGCCAAGATCATCGCAATCTTGTGCCTACGTATTCTCATTGATAAATGAGAAATCAGAGCAGCCGTAGTTCGGCTAACTATGGTAAAAAGGTTTGTGTTTGACGAACGAGTGTTTAAGTCGCATTCTAACTGCTAAACATTGGCTTGTCTGCTCGCTAGGGGAGGCTGAAGCACGGGTTTGTTATGCGCGGAAGAATGGACTAAACAATGTTCTTTGGGAAAGTATTTAGGTTGGAGATCGCACGAGGGCGAGGAATTAGGTTTATCGTATTGGATGTTTTGGTTTGGGATATATTTGAATAGTTAATAAGGTTTCGATCGCACGGGGGCGAGAAAAAGAGTTCGGTTAGGTAATTTGATGGAGAATAACGATTATTCGATAAACGAGACGTCGGTCTCGCAATCAATTAATCGGGGCATTATTGGAATGTTAGATTCCAACGATACCTTTTTCATTCGACTAACTTCGAAATTTGTGTTTGAGAAAGTTTCAATCGCGCAGGGGCGAGAGAAGAGAGTTGGATTGAATATTTTAAGGGAGAATGACGACTACTCGATAAACGAGACGTCGGTCTCTCAATCAATTAATCTGGATATTGTTGGAATGCTAGATCCCAACAACACCTTTTTCATTCGAATAATTATGAAATTGTATTTGAATGGACAATGATGATATTTGTCCAAGTAATTAGGGCATGGGTTTTATAGAAGAAAGGTCGAGTAACCCACAACCTAAAGCGTGCACCCCAAGAGTGGTTACTCAAGAATTCAAGGAGTGCGAGACTCCAAGAACTCAGTTCTTCTGTAATTTAATTAAGAAAATAATTTTACGTATGGTTTAGAAATATACTAGGATTTAGATTCGATCGCGCGGAGATGAGGAACGAGGTTAGACGGGTTGAAAATTTGGGAGGAATGACGACTATTCGATAAACGAGACGTCGGCCTCGTAATCAAATAGTAGGGATATCGTTGGAATGCTAGATCCCAACGACATCTTTTTCATTCCATTAATTACGAAATATGTTTGTTGGACAGTGAAAGTACTTGTCCAAATAATTATGGGAAATATTTTAGAAACGAAAGTTCGAACGACACACCATTCAAGGCGTACGCCTCAATAGTAGTCACTCTCAAATTCGAAAAATGCGCGACTCCAGGAACTTGATTCTTTCGTGATTTAATTTAGAAAAAATAATTTGAATGGATTAGCGCACTCGGACTAGGCGCGCTAGGTATTCTAGAAAATAAGATCGGAAGGATCACAACTCAAGGTGTGCACCTCGAGAGCGGTCGCTTAAAAATTCAAGAAAGGCGAGATCCAAGAATTTAATTGTTTTGAAATTTGATTAAGAAAAATAGTTTAATTTAATCAAGAAAATAGTTTTAATTTTCATATAAAATAAATTAATCAATTGCTTATAAAAAAAAAGATTTTAAGAAAAGCTAATTATAATTAATTGTTTTGAAAAAAAAGTTTAATATCTTAAAAAAAATAAGTTTTAAATAAAGTATAATTTTTGAAATGTTTAATATTTAAAATATTAATTTGGTAATAATTTTGAAATGTATTTTATTTTAAAAGAATGAATATTTGGAATTTATTATAAAAATATCTAATTAATAAAATTGATTTAAAAATATCTTTTAGAAGCTTTAATTGAATTGAGTGAAAACGGTTTTGAAAATCGAAAAATGGAACAACCGTAACTCAAGGGCGTGCGCCTCGAGAACAGTTGTTCAAGGTCTCAAGGGATGCTAGACCCCAAGAGCCCACTACTTTCGATAAATTAATTAGAAAAATATTTGTAATAAAATCAAACTAACTCATCATAAATTTATGTTCACAAATCCAAATTAAACCAAAATAAATATAATGATTCTTGGGTCTAGTATACATGTTTTGGACCACTTAATATCTTATTCTAATTGTAATTTATGCAATTATATAAAAAGAACAAATCAATAAAAGGATACTGATGGGGAAGTAGCCGCCTCCACATTCCGCCATCTTATTCTCCCAGATCAGCTCATGCCTTGGTGATTAGTAGAATTTAGACACAATATTTCACCCAAAACCTGTCGCACTGTTGAATTGAGCATATCAATGATTATCGACACATCTTCGATGCTTTATCCATGCACATCCGACCCTGCTACACACTTCTTCAGAACACTCTGCAGAACGTTGTTGAGTTTTGTGAATGAAACGCAAGTTGTGGATGCGTGACGGCACACCGCAGAACAAGATGTGAGAGCTGCAGAAAACATGTTATCATTCATAGTATGCTCGCAATCGAGCTGTAGTTTGCTGCTGTTACCGCTCGCTCGCTGTTGCCCGGTGAAAAGCAACGTGTTGCAGCTTTTGAACATCACCGACTCCAGGCTTGCCATTTACTTCAAAACCTGCACGTGAAATCAAATACAAACAGTAGCCAAATGCAAATCCACAAGAACCCTCTAAGTCCATGACTTACGTAAACGAATCGGACACACATATATGCAGACAACCAGGTGGTGGACAATCAAGCAACACTTAGAATTTTCAAGATCATAACAGTAGTAGTAATGAAAGGAAAGTCAAATACGCACCGAATTCTACAATGCGAAATTGCAACAGCCAAAAATTACTCA
Source organism: Lathyrus sativus (assembly GCA_963859935.3). Taxonomy (NCBI): domain Eukaryota; kingdom Viridiplantae; phylum Streptophyta; class Magnoliopsida; order Fabales; family Fabaceae; genus Lathyrus; species Lathyrus sativus. Next base: position 450,219,430 of record OZ012738.1, on the reverse strand, counting down.
CTATAAACCAACTCGACATGTGTCTAAAACGTCCTAATCCTTTAACTCAACGCAGTAGCAAATCGTACTCAAACGAAGTCAAAAACTCATACAACATGATCTATAAATCGATCCAAAAACTATGTCCAAGTGTAATTGATCTCATAAGAAATGCTATAATATTTATGTCAACATTCATACTTACATACACTCAAAACATAATATACCACTCTTATGGATATGCTAGCACACTTAATAGCAACATGATTATACATCACAACCAAAAAAAAAACATAACTCAAAGTGGTCATCAATCCAAGATTATCATAATATTCCAAACTGAAAAATGCTAAAAAAAACCCGAATCAAAACTCATATATACAATCATAACTAGCAGCAACAACAACGTATATGAAATGATGTCAATTCTTGATCACCAAACTACCGAAATGAAAACAAAGTGCAAATTGTCCACAGCAAATAGCAGTAACAATATCATAGAATATCTGCAGGGTTACGATAGCATCGAAAAAAACATAAAACGCACAAAGCTATCAACCAGACCCGGTGTCCATTGTGCAGCCAATAATCAATTCACAGAAGCTGTCATGAAATTCACAATATATATCACGGTGCTAACTAGTTTTGAGCATCAAGCAATGAGCCACAGCAACAGTATGTAACAACTTTAAGTATACATCTTCAATCCTAATGCAAAGCTTTAAATGATAAACCGGGTAACACAAACATGACGCGGTAGATTGAAATACGTATTTCAGCGGTAATCACAATCGCATACCAATATCAGTATGTCGAGAATGATATAGCATAATTCACAAAATCACCCATTATAATCCATGCCAATTATATATGTAGATCTATTTTGAAACACTCAAGCATAATAAGCATTTTGAACCAGAAGAAAATAAATTATAAAAATTAGTTAACACATTCAAATAACATTCGAAATCAAAATGACTGAACCTAAACGAATGGATACGCAGTGTCGACACGTAACATAAAGAAACAGTATATAACTATAACATATTTAAAACAAAAATGCAGTCATGAAAAGGATGATGTCAATGCAGCTACAATCATGAACAGAACGTATTTATGATAGTGATAACATTATTTCAGAAAAGGAAGAATCGACTCGAAATGTTACCGAAAGCAAGAGTCGATTTCGTCACTTTGCTTGGAAGGAGGCTGTTTGTTACTTGACTTCATCATTGTGCAACTCTAACACTTTGAAGCTGAAAGTGTCCCTGCTGAGTTCAACTGCTTGAGGTTTCCGTCAACCTATCGTTGTTGCGATGCACCGTGAGATACATTGTTGTTACTGCAGCTCAAAAGACTTGTTGTCGACACCGCTGATTAAACCAATATTCAGAGCCGCTCCAAGTTGTTGTCGCTGTTACGGATGTTGCAGTTCTGTTTTGTTGTTGGCAGTGCGAATATCAATTGTGGAGTCGTGACTGCAACTGAGTTGTTGTTGCTGTTGCCGCGAGTTGTTATTCGTGCGTGAGTTATTTTTTGTGGAACTGCTTTACTGCTCAATGACAATGGCTTTCAATGAACTTACTTTAAAACTTGCACGAGAATTTGGCAGACAACATAAGGACCACCATGACTTCGAAGCATTCAAAATGGTATCCTGTTTTCGCGTGAACAGACACAAATTTCAACACAGGCTTAGCTACGGTTGTGGATGTTCTAGTGAAGCTCAAACTCTTTCAAGTGCGTTATGTCGAACATGTTATGTGCGTCGGAATCGTGTTGTTTGATGCGGTGGTAATTTGTGAGAAGGGCGGAACGGAGGGTTGTAGAGGTGAGAGTCGAGGTATGGTGTTATGTGAGGGGTTTGGTGGCTGGAAAACGGAAACGGTGGTGAGAGTGAAGGACGACGAAGAGAGAGAGGTGAAGTGAGGATTTAGGGAGATGGAATTGGCGGCTAGGGTTGCCCTTCAAAATTGAGGATCCCCTGAACAGTGTGTCTGGCCCTTATTTATACCAAATTTCAAAACCTAAAATCCAAATCAACCGTGTCCTTGTTTTTACATTTTCTATTTTTTAATTTTTCTGTTTAATTAATTATTTAATAAATCAATTATAACCTAAAATCTTAACTAATCTTAATTCTAAAATTCTAAACTTAATTCCACTTAATTGATGTAAAAAAATCTAATTTTATTTATAATAAAAATTTTAATTTAAATTCTATATTTTAATTATATTTCTAAATCAACTAATATTAAAATTATATTGTATTTACATACTATAAGAATCAAATTATAAAGAAAAAATAATAAAATAAAATAATAACAAAATAAAAGTAAAAAATGTCACGTGTCACAAATTTATTGGCCTAAAAAGGCGAAAAAGTTTATTTTTGCTGAAAAATATGTTACGTTGTACGAGCGATACAAATTGAAAAATAAAGTCGAGCGAATGAAATTTTTCGAAAAAAGTAGGACAAATTTGGGGTATGACGGTATCCCACTAAACGTGACCAATGACAAAGAAGAAAAGAACCCAACGATAAGAAAGACTAATTCAACTGACACTAAATAATAAACTAAGTCCTAAAAAATAGGAGAACAAATAAATAAACAATATTTTAACACCATTAGAGAGCCATTGTCTTCTTTTGGTCCAAATATGAGTTGACTTGTTAGTTGTACCCAACAATAATATTGCTACACATATTTTTCCCATTATAATTTCAATCCTCGTTCATTATGTTCTTTGATAACTTAATGTATTTTTGATTATCTTAAAATAATTTCTTCATAGTTTGTTGTACCTTTAACAACAATCAAGATAAATCCCTAATCAAAAGATCACACTGTTACTTTGGTCACGTTATACTTATTGTATAAGCTCTTTTTCTTGGTCTCTATAATCTATAATTTTTTTTTTTGATTCAACTGCACTTTGATTCAAATTGAGTACAAGGTCGTCTTAATCAATATTGACGCTTAAAGCAAACTCTAAAAATTGAGTTTTTATAAAATTAAATTTTTTAATAACAATATTTTATATATATATATATATATATATATATATATATATATATATATATATATATATATATATATATATATATATATATATATATATATATATATATATATATATATATATATATATATATATATATATATATATATATATATATATATTGCTTTTTGAGATGTAAAATCGTTAATTAAAGTATCATAATCGGTTTTTTTAAAATAAAATTTCAATGAATAGTAAAGACAACTAATTTAATTTTTATTAAGACATTGTTGATCTTAGATAGAATTTTATTAGTTTTAATTTTAAATAAATATAACTAGGCCTTTTAATTTTCAATAGCAACATCAATGAACAATCACCTATATTTTCATATTTACTTTTTTTTTTTGTTTTAATAAATTTACATAAAACCCCTTTTTGTGATGTAATAAAAGTTTCATTTCTTCTTCTTTTTTGTTGTTGTAATTTTGATTAATCTGATTCATATTTTCGAGTTGACATTATATATTTAAGGGTTAAATATATTTGTGGTCCTCCTAAATATCTCAAATTTCGATTTTAGTCCCTCAAATATTTCCTTCAAAGAACGGTCATCCTAAAAATTTTCATCCACACTTTTGATCCATAATGGTAAAATTGTCGCTAAAACAGTTGCTAAGTAATAGATCGTCACTAATTCAATCACTAAGTTGTAAAAATTATCGCTAAGTTGCAATAGGGACCAAAAGGTTGGATGGAATTTTTAGGATGACCATTCTTTAAAGGAAATATTTTAAGGGACTAAAAACAAAATTTGAGATATTTAATAAGACTAGAAACATATCTAATCCTATATTTTAAGATAAAAGAAAAACATAATTTATAAAATATAAAAATAGTACTATAAATAAATATTAAAGAGAACAAAATAGAACAATAGAACCTGAGTTTCACAAAAGTAGGTGTTACATTGTTACTTGTCTTCTTTCACATTCCACAAAAATAAATTGTTGATTGATTTAAAATATAACAACTTGAAAACATGACAAATATTTTAAAGTTTGAAAATTGAAAGAATTAAATTAACAAAAAAAAAAAATCGAAAGAAATGAAAATGATGATATTGAAATAAATGAATTATACACAAGACTGCAAGCAAATAAACAAACTTAACAAATTGAATAATTCAAGATAAAGAACACATACATGTAAATAGTGATGTAACACTATCGCTACGCGAAAAACGATCGGGAGAAAAAGTTGAAAAACAAAGAGTCGCCATCAAACTTTATTTATCCCAAAATGGGAAGGGAAAACATCGAGAAAATCCCAAGAAGAAAGGATAAGATGGTCTCGCAACCAAGAGATGGGTTCGGAAGCCGGTTATGTAAGGGAAAGGTAGCATCACCCCTCACATCCATCGTACTCGATGGAAACCATTCTCTTGTCTTATGTGTAAGGATGTTTGCTAAGGAATTTCTAAGAAGAGTGTTCCAAGAGGGAGAGAGAAGGGTTGGAAACAAAGATAAAGAAAATAATAAAGGAAAAAGAAAAAGAAAAGGTGGCTCACCAAGACTTCGCGGTCTTGTGCCTATGTATCTTCATTTGATAAAATGAAGAATCAGAGCGCTTGTAGTTCGGAGGACTACAAGTGAAGAAAATGGAAGGGTGCTCGCCAAGGATTGGAGCCCTTGTGCCTACGTATCTTCACTTAAAAGAAATAAAGAATCAAAGCGTCTGTAGTTCGTGGGACTACAGTTTGTTGGTGCTTTTTATGGATGATACTAATGTTCGCGTTCTAGCAGTTAGGTGTATTTCCGCTTACTCGTGAATTCTTATGTGTTACATGTATTGCGATAAACGGAAATAACATGCCCTTTTTGAAAAGGATAAGTTTTCGCCATCAAGGCAAGGTGTCACATTTGATTTGTGAATGTTGATTTTAGGGGTGAAATAAGTCCTCAGATAGGAACCAGTACCCAATTCTTTATCTCAAAGGATTTATTATGAAAATGGTGTGGCGAATATAATTACGTCTTCATATTAAAAGACGAGTATCAAGACCACACATTCTAAAGTGAGCATCCTAATACTCGGAGAGGAAGAAGTCTCCACTCAATCCTATCTCTATAATTCAATATAAAAAGAACCTTATTCTCTTATTTAAGGAGTGTTTTGATTTTGAATGGTAAGTGCTTTATGATAGTGAACTCTAAAGGTAATGTCAAGCACTCGGGATAGGACAAGGCATTCACCTAACCACTCCACAACCATCCAAGTTTATTAAGAAAAGAAGTTTGAAAATACACTTGGTGCAAGACCAAGGTTTTTTAGACTCAAGGAGACAAAAGAGAGAGAGAGAGAGAGAGAGAGAGAGAGAGAGAGAGAGAGAGAAAATATATCAAATGAAATGAAAGGGTGGCGAGTAGATCAAGGTAGGTTGACGGCGATGTGAATGGTATTTTCCAATCGTCGTCTTCGAATATAGGAGGTGCTGGAATTTTAAGCGCATCACAGTATTCGGATGGTTTCATATTCATTTCTTTAACACATTCATTGATAACATCTAATAAGCAGTATGAATCATTAATAGCTGGAGCTTTTAAGAATTGAGCCAAAATAAATTCGAATTTTTCTTCACCAACTTCAAAAGTCAGCTTTCCTTTCTTAACATCAATTATAACTCCGGCTGTAGCTAAAAATGGTCTACCTAAAATAATAGGTATATTGGAGTCTTCTTTTATGTCCATTATCACAAAATCGGTAGGAACGTAAAACTGACTAATGCAAACTGGCACATTCTCTAGCATACCCACGGGATATTTGACAGAACGGTCCACAAGTTGTAAAGACATCTTAGTTGGTCTCAGTTCACCTAAATCGAGTTTCATACATGTGGATAACGAAATTAGACTAACACTGGCTCCTAAGTCGCATAGGCCATTGTCTATGACGTACTTTCCTATTGCACAAGGTATTAAAAAACTACCCAGATCTTTCAGATTAAGAGGCATGTTATTTTGAATTATAACGCTACACTCAGTGGTGAGCATAATCGTTTCATTTTCCTCAAGCTTTTTCTTATTTGATAAAATCTCTTTGAGAAATTTGGCATATGAAGGCATTTGCGTAATAGCTTCTGCGAATGGTATAGGGATATTCAACTGTTTTAGAAGTTCTACGAATTTCTTAAATTGTCCTTCATTTTTTGTTTTGGCTAACCTTTGAGGATAGGGCACAGGCGGCTTATACGGTGGTGGAGGCACATATGGTGTTTCTTTCTCTACGCCCTCTTCACTTTTATCATTATTATCATTGGTTTTTGGTCCATTTACCTCCTTAGTTCCTTTCTTAGAATTTTGATACATGGATGGATTTTTGAGTCTCAGATCAACCGGTCCATCATACTCGGTTCCGCTTCGCAATGTGACAGCATTAGCATGTCCTTTCGGATTTGGTTGAGGCTGGCCAAAAAATGCTCCAGTCGGGGCTGCTATGGTTGGTTGTTGTTGGTCTACTTGAGAAATGTGGGTTTCTAGCATTTTGTTGTGAGTAGTCATAACGTCAAGTTTACTCGTCATTTGCTTCATGAGTTCGCTTGCGTGAGTGTTTTGATTTGCAAATTCTTTGTTTTGTTGAACTTTAGTGTTTATGAAGTTTTCCATCATGATCTCCAGATTTGACTATCTAGGTACTTGTGGAGCTGATGGTCCTCCTTTTTGATAACCAAGTGGAATAGCAGGTGTTGGACTTGGTGGATGCAAAGCATTGCTATTTTTATATGAAAAATTTGGGTGATTTCTTCATCCAGGATTATAAGTGTTTGAATATGGGTTTCCTTGAGCATAGTTCACTTGGTTGGTAGAAACACTAGCCAATAACTGACATTCAACATTTGTATGTCCAGGGGTTCCACATAATTCTCAACTTGGTGTAACTGCAGCTACGGTAGCTGTTGGTGGTGTTAAGGCTAAGCTATCAATCTTTTGAGTTAATGCATCCACTTTAGCATTTATGTGGTCTATGGCGTTAACTTCGTGCATTCCACCTTTCGGAGTTGGTTTTTCGGTAGCAGCACATTCTCCTCCCCATTGGAAGTGGTTTTGAGCCATGTTCTCTATGAGTTCAACGACTTCTTCATATGGTTTATCCATTAAATCGCCACCTACGACAACGCTTAAGTTCATTTTGGTTTTGTACAACAAACCATTGTAGAAAGTATCGATTATCAGCCATTGCTCGAGTATGTGATGCGGGAAAAGCCTCATCATGTCCTTGTATCTTTCCCAAGCATTGAAAAGAGATTCATTGTTTTTTTTTTTGCTTAAATCCATTAATTTGGGCTCTCAGCATAGCTGTGATGCTTGGCGGAAAATATCGGGTTAAAAAGACTCTTCAATTCGTCCCATGTCGTGACAAAATTTGAAGGTAGAGACTGAAGCCAAGCTCTAGCTCTATCTCTTAAAGAAAATGGGAAAAGAAGTAGTCTAATCACTTCTTGACTGACACCATTCGCTTTTACAGTGTCGGCATATTGCACAAAAACTGATAAATGTAAGTTTGGGTCATCCGTAGGACTTTCTGAAAATTGATTTTGTTGAATAACTTGAAACAACAAAGGTTTCAACTCGAAATCATTTCGATTGATTGTTGGGGCAGCAATGCTGCTATGAGGTTCATCTTGCGATGGAACAACGAAATCCTTCAAGGGACGGGTTTGCGGTCCTTGGGCCATGATTTGTTCTGGTTCGGTTTCGGTTTCTGAATCTGAGTAAGGAACAATAGGATCTGGAAGGTTATATCTAATATGATATTCATTGATTCGGTTTCGCCTTGTGAGCGAGTGCTTGGCATACAATCGATAAATTATAGGAAAATAATAAAAAGAAAAATTTGCCTTAGTCTATATTGCGGAACAAAAGATTCACAATATTGACTAAATTTGTCCCCGGCAACAACGCCAAAAACTTGATCGGTCGATACTGGCGGATAAATCTGCAAGCATATAGTTGATCGTGTAGTCTTAAAAAGGTTGTCGAACCTACATGAAAAGATAATCAAACTAATGTTATCTAAGGTTATTGTGCAAAGCTAAGGCTTGAGTTAAACAGGAGTTAACGCTAATTACGGGACTGAAATCTAAGATCTGAAAATAACACTAAAACGAGCCCGAAATATGATTTCCGTGAACCTAAACGGCCTTGTAGATAAAAGGTACTAATTATGTCTACACGCCTATTCCGTAGGATATACCGACTTAAAGGCTCCGCCTCATGCTCTCGCAGTCTTAACTAAACCGTACTTCTTAATCCCAATATTTTGCTCTCGCTCGCCCGGTAACTAAGAATTACTCTTTGAAAGCCAATAATATCTTAATCAACATCTAAAGCCCTCTTGCTGTATTTAGATATTGATGCCTAATTTCCACTATACGGTTCACTCCTCATGCTCTCACGGATCTCGGCTTAAACCTTTATTTGCTTCTCACTCTCGTGACGAAACAATGTTAAGTAACCTCTCACTCTCGTGACAAAGCTACTTAAACTAGACTTAGAAATTACAACCAAAATGGCATGAATTCACAATTTCGTACCTATTATAACTACGGAGTCCTGTCGGTTACGACGGTTCTCATAAGACGGTCTCTAATTAATTTATCTGGACATAATGAGTTCTAATCCTAACATGTTAACAATTCTAAAAATTACAACATGCATATTGCATATTGAATTGATTTTAAGAAAATATTAGTTTTTGGTTTTTATGAAAATAAGTTAAGTTGCAAACACGTAGAAATAAAATGCAGTAAAAACAGAAAAATAAGAACCTGTAAATTGCAATGGACTAAACAAAAAACAAACTTTAATTAATCTTTGATCCAAGTATACAGTAGCGCAACAGAAAAATAAAGTACATTATTGCAACAATTCCTCGGTGTGAGCAATTGTTGCTTTGGAAAGAAAATATGTGGTTAAAGGTCTAAAGAAAATTCAGCAGCGCTTCCGCACGGGTTGGATCCCTTAAACTACCCTCCAAGAGGTCTATTTATAGAGGATAATGCAGTTGCATAACTCCCATTTTGAATTCTGGACTCAGAGGGAAAAGAAACTGCTCAAAAACCGAATTCTGCAGTTAAAACTGCTCTTGCAAATTGTACAACGATCGTCGTGGTGCCCATGGCGAGCGCCATGGTCTCTATGGATGCATGGTGGCCTTCAGGAGGTAGATGGCAAAAGCCATTTGGAGCTGGCAAGTTCCATATCAGAAAAGCTGGTAAATCTTACTGATTTTTGGTGTTCTAGCTGGATTTTTCTTCTCTTTCACTTCTTTTCTCGATTTCTTCTAGGATCTGGATGGGAACACCTGACAACATAAAAACAGAGTAAGAACACAATAAAATGCAAAATACTCGATAAAAACTCGGACCTAAATGTGCAAAGTGAGCCTAAAAATATGATACAAAATCATGTTATCAGTCATCCAACACTCGTTGTCGCCGATGGAGTTCACGTCGATGGTCGCGACATGTTTCTTGATACTTGGTCGAGATAGTACCTTCTAGATGACAGGCTTATTTCCGCCCTTCTTCTTCGTGCTCAGGAGCTTCGACAAGATGTCTGCTCGGGTGTTATGTTCGCAGGGAACATGTTGCACTTTCGTGGAATCAAACTTTTTTCATCCTCTCTTTGACCAGGGCCAAGTACTCAACGAGGTTGTCGTTTTTGGCTTGGTACTCTCCTCGTACATAAGAGGAAACCAACTGTGAATTGATGAATATCATCACCTCCTTCGCGCCCAAATCCTCGACTAAGCATAGCCCCGTGAGAAAGGCTTTGTGCTTGGCTTGGTTGTTCGAGGTCGGGAAGGATAATGCGAGGGAGACTTCAAACAAGAAGCCTTATTTGTTCTCCAGAATGATGTCCACACCGCTTCCTATCGAGTTCGACGCATCGTCCACGTAGATGGTCCACTTGTGGGCTCCGCTGGCCGGGGAGGCCGTCACCGTCATCTCTGCCACGAAATCGACTAGTGCTTATGCTTTGAGAGCTTTTCTGCCTTTGTATTGGATATCAAACTCGGACAGCTCCAGTGACCATTTGAGCATCCTGCCCGCCATGTTGGGACGGTCGAGTAGTTGCTTTATGGGTGGGTCGGTCCGTACCACGATCATGTGGGCCAGGAAGTAATGTCTCATCCTCCTCACCGCATTAATGAGGGCCAGAGCAGCCTTCTCGATTTGCTGGTACCTAAGCTCGAGGACTTGCTAGTGAAGTAAATTGGCTTTTGCCCCTCTTGTGACAGTGAGGTACAAGCATAAAGTTTCCCTGTCTTCTGGCCGCGAGAGAACTTGGGTTGTAGTAGAACTTGTTTGATATGGAAGAAGGCTTGTTCACATTCCTCTGTCCATTTAAACGCGGACTTCTTATACAGAAGTTTGAAAAATGGAAGCGCGTATCGGGCGGACTTGGCCACGAAGTGAAACAACAAAGTGAGAATCCTGTTTAAAGATTGGATTTAATTCTTCGAGCTCGGTGTTGGGAACTCAGAGAAAACCTTATATTTGTTGGGGTTGGCCTCGATTCCTCGTTCTGTCAGATAGAAACCGAGGAATTTTCCTGCTCGGATACCGAAGGTGCACTTCTCCGAGTTGAACCTCATCCAGAATCTCCTCGTTGTGTCAAAGACTCTTTTAAGGTGGAGGGTGTGGTCGGTTTCTTCTTGGGACTTCACAATCATGTCGTCCATGTAGACCTCGGGCATGTCCCCGGTCTTACCCCAGAAGACTTTATTCATCATCCGTTGGTAATTAGAGCCGATGTTTTTTCAGTCCGAAGGGCATTACATTGTAGTAATAGTTGCCTGACTCAGTCATGAAATCCGTGTATTGCTTGTCAGTTTTTTCCATGAGGATTTGGTTGTACCCAGAGTACGCGTTCATGAACGACAAAAGTTTGAAACCTACAAAATTGTTGACCAAGTTATCGATGTTAGGCAAGGGGTATGCATATTTGGGGCAGGCCCTATTGAGATCGATATAGTCAACACACATATGCCATTTTCCATTAGATTTTTTAACAAGTACAACATTAGACAACCAGGTTGTGTACTGGGCTTCAAAAATAAAATTTTCATCTAGGAAGTCTTTTACAGCTAATTTAGCAGCCTCCACTTTCTCGGGAGACTGCGTACGCCTATGTTGTACTACGACCCTAGCGGCCGGATCTACGGTCAGATGATGGCAAGTGACGTCGGAGTCCAAACCAGGCATCTCTGTAGCGTTTCACGCGAACAAGTCAGTGTTATCCCTGAGGTGTGCCTTCAGTTGCTTCGTAGCTAATTCAGGGAGTCTCGTGCCGATCTTCACACGTATGTTCGGGTCTTCGCCGAGGAGGATGAGCTCGAAGTCCCCATATGGAATGAGGCGCGTTGGATGGAGATGTTCCCCATTGTTTCCAACCATTGGAGATGCATCTAGTGTTACTTATTTCTGCTTATGCTCGTCACTGAAGCGGCTGTCCAGGTCAACTGAATTGACGCAGGGCAATGGATTCTGCTCTTTGAACCGAGTTGGCTTACTGGCGGTCTTGGGCGTCAAGTTGATCGAGTCCATCCCCTCTGTTGCTTCCTTGAAGCATCTTCTTGCGGCCTCAATGTCGCCATGAAGAGTGACAACTCATCCCTTGGTCGTGTAGTATTTCATCTTTAGGTGGACCATGTAAGGCATGATGGTCAGTTTAGCCAGAGTTGGTCTTCCTAGAATGCACTGGTAAGAGATAGGCACCCAATGACCAGGAATTAGATCTTGACATGCCTGCCTATTTTCTCGGTGCCGAAATTGATGAGCAGCTTGACGTAGCCCCATGGCTTAGTAGTTGTGTCATTGAAGCCCTGCAGATCGGAGCCTACGTATGGTGTCAGATGACTCTCGTCGAGCTGGAGAGTGGTGAACAAGTGAGCGTATATTATGTCGACAGAGCTCTCTTGGTTGACTAGAATATGACGAACGTCGAAGTTTTCCATTTGCGCCCTAACGAGCAAAGGAATGTTGGAGTTAGGAGTTTCTCGAGGTAAAAGTTGATGGAATTTGATTTCCCCTAGAACCTTTCGAGGGTCGTGTTCTGGTTGGTGCTCGCCTCGATCAGCTCGTCAAATTTTCTTTTGACCGACCCCACAGTGAGCTTATTGAATCCTCCGCCAGATATGACCATAGTGGAGGGAAATTTCTCCCAGGTGCTGCGAGCAGAGAGGGATGTGTCGACCTTGTCAAGGACATAGATGTCCTCGGGTTGAGAGATGCATAGGGCGACCTGCAGATTGGTGTTGTCATAAGGTGGTGTTTCTTCCTCGACCTTTTTTGTTTCATGGACGGTCTTTCGAGGAGCCTCACCCCTCTTGATGTATTGTTTCAGACGTCCTTCCTTGATCAGGATTTTGATTGCATCATTGAGGTGGATGTAGTCCTTCGTAACGTGCATGTGGCTCCTATGAAACTGGAAGTACTTGGATTTTTTGACATTCAGCTTGGGGGGACATCGGCTTGGGGAAGCGTACACTCCCTTGCTGGAATTCTGAGTTTACGCACTCGGCCAGGATGCACTCGCGGGGAGCGGTCAACAGCATGTACTCGGAGAAACAGCCTGCTGGTCAGCGGTGCTCATGGGAGTCACAGAGTTTATCTTCTCTTTGTTTCTCCCTACCATGTCGGGGATCCACAGAGTCATCATGCACCACAATTTTGGAGCCCTCCTGGTTTCGTGAGTCCCGGTCCTTGTTAGCAGCCTCTCTCTCCTCGTATTGGATGTACGCCTGGGCTTTAAGGAGGAGGACGTCCAATGAGTGAGGCGTCTCAATTCCCACTTCTTTGGTGAAGTCACTGCATGGATGTAGCCCTCGCTCGAGCATATATCTTTTCATTCAGTAGGTCGTGGAGACCTGAATGGCCTCTCTGTTGAATCGATCTATATAGTCGTGTAAAGATTCGTCTTTCCCCTGAATAATGGCCTCGAGCGATGCCTCAGATTTCGGGTGTCAACAGCAGGCGGTGAAGTGCCTGGTGAATTGTGTCTTCAGGTCCTTCCAAGAGGTGATGGATTCAGGTTCTAGGCTCTTATACCACGCCATGGATCCCTTCCTTAGAGTCATGGGAAAGAGCCCACACTTGATGGCGCCTCAGACATTGCGGTAGTCAAGAATCGCGTCGATGTTCTCGATATGGTCGTCGGGGTCCGTCGTGCCGTTGTAAGTTGCCAGACTCGGTGGTTTTTTTCATTCCGACGGGGATGGGGGCCTCCATTATTGCAGAGGACATATGACCGTGGGGGTCGTCTTCGTCGCTCCAGACTGGTGAGCGCAAAGGAGAGCGATCATGCTTTTGGGGCGTTCCTTGCGGGGAAGAGCGCGATCCTGCTTCTGAGGGGTTCACGGCTTGTGACCTCTCTAGCCGCGGCCTATGTCTGGGTTATCACGGTGAGGAGTTTCGAGAATCGTCTCGTTGGTTTCTCCGAGGGGGAGAGTGAGGATGGGTTTCTCGTCGTCGTGGGCATGGGCTATGAGAATCTGGTCGCTGATGTCTCCGCGGAGGAAAGCGTGACTGTCGTTCTTTCTCCACCATCCCGATGCATTCGTTCTGCTGGAAAATCATCAAGTTCGTCTGGTTGATCGCCACAAACAAGACCAACATGGTAGGATCGGTGCTGGGCGGCACAGAAATTGGCTGGAAAACTGCTGGATTCTCGAAATGTTGGGTGGCGATGCAGGCCGCATCATCTGGGGAGTGAGAGGCTGTGTGCCCGACCCTAGGGCCACCTTCTTCAACAGCGGGCGCCACGTTGTTGTCGTGGTCGTCGTGGTCAGTGAAGGCAGCTTCGTGGACGTTGTCGTCAGTGTGTTGACTGGCCATGATCAAAGGAGGTTGAAGGATTGCTTTGGTCCTTTTATTTCGGAGAAAGAAAAGACGGAGAAGTAAAAGGTTCCCACAGATGACACCAATGATCTTATCGGATCAAAAAGGGGATCAGCAAGCAGCAACACGTTGTAAGCTCCAAGTTCGCCGATGGTGGAAAAGAGAAAGGGGGTGTACCTGCAAGTCACTCTAATGCCAAAGTAAGGAATAGAGAAAAGAGAAAGGAAGTACAGAAAAATGGATATGAGTTAGAATACCTTACCCTCCTCTAGAGAAGGATATTTATAATGTGCCCCTAGCGTTGGGCCAATGATCATCTGCTTTGGCTGGATCATAAGGTCCATAACTTATGAACTCTAGGATTCTACATGGCAATAAGGAAGATCCGCATGTGGTCTTCGTCCTGGATCAACTGCCCCACCAACTTCGGGGAGTGGGAGACATGTGCTCTCGGATGTGGATAGTTGGCTGATGACGTGTTCCCGTGGAGAGCATATGGAGAACGTGTGAAGAATGTTTTCTCCCGCGTTGAGGGTTGATTAGGCCTTTGCATTGGACCCTACCTGACACGTAGCTGGCTTGGGCGGTGTCCTACGGCGGACCAACTTTAGACCCAGTCCAGAATACTTAGAATTTAGAAACTGCAATATATAACAAATATATATATATATATATATATATATATATATATATATATATATATATATATATATATATATATATATATATATATATATATATATATATATATATATATATATATATATATATATATATATATATATATATATATATATATATATATATATATATATATATATATATATATATATATATATATATATATATATATATATATATATTAGTTTTAAAAAATTAAAATTTTGAGGTTTAAAGTTAGGACTTTACTAATCTAAGGGTTGAAACGGCCTGACTGAGTATATGTCACATTTTGGCTTTATGATATGTTTTATTTTCTTAAAAATATGACATGAACATAGATTCAATAACTATTTTCTTTATCTTTGATGGGTGTTTCACAATGTTATAAAACAATTGTTGTAGCAATATGATTACACTCTTTTTTAATGAATTTGAATAATTATTTGATTGACGTAATTTAGTTATATAATTTCATATTCACACTTGCTTGATAATTTAACAACAAATTTAGATTATAGGCACGCCATTGAAATTGTTAAGGGAAATTTCATTTATCAACTATTTAAATAGTCTCTTTGAACTGTCAGCTATATGTAGCCTTCACTTTTCTTAGTTGTAACTTGTATTCTAAACGAACCAATATTTGATTGTAAACCACTTTCTCTTTATGATATTTTTAGTTTGCATTTGTCTACGGAAGAAATCAATTATGTAATCATATTATAAAAATATTTTATACTTTGTGCCAAATTAATCTTCAAACAGCCTTGGAATTTGTTAGGCGAGTATTTATTCACCCAGCGAATTTTTCTTATTTTTAATCCAAACTTTATTTTTTGGATTTATAGGTCGAAGATCCATTCACTTGGAAAATTTTCTTTGAATGCTAAGGTCATTTTCTTAGTGGTTTGGATTAGTTAGTTGAAGTATAATTTGCCTAGTGAATTTGGATTCACTTTGACACCCAAAACTTGTCATTTTCCCCATTTGACTCGAAAAATTGATCATTCTTTCAATGTCTTTCATTCCATTTAACATATGATATCACATGGTAGTAAAATATGATTAATATATAATTTTCGGATAACATTTGAAAAAATATTTTATGTTACTTCATTTGCAAGTAAGCTAATAAATGTGAATATAATAGTGATAATCACGTAAGTTACACACTTATCAACTACTATAAACTTAGAAGTTTGTTTAAGATAATTTTTATCATCACACAATCTCATAACTCATGGTTTCAACCAAACATGTGTTTCAATAACTAAATTCAAGACAATCAATATGATATTTTCAAGATAAATCATTCTTGTGAATAAGTTGTTGGAAATAATAATTTATTTCCATTAAAGTTGTTCCAAAATGACAAAGTGGGTGTTATAATAAATGCTTAGTCCCACATTGGAAGAGGAATAAAATTAAATAGCATTTATAAGGCACTTGGAACAATGTAATTTCCAAAAGAGCCAAAAAGGATAAAGTGCCACATAGTAATATGTGGTGGTGCCAAAACTTATGTCACTTGTCTCATACAAAACACCCCTCGCCGGTGTCGCCACCGGCGACACCGGCTCCGGCTCCGGAACCGGGGGCGTGGGCATAGAGGCGCTAGTGGCGTCTTGTAGACGACACTTGAGCACTTAGGCACGACGCATCGAAGCAATGCCTTAATGAGGCGGCGCCACTTCTGAAAAGACACATGCATGGCTATAAATATATGCTTCATAATTCGAAATCATTCACTCATAAATTCTGAAATCCTCTTCCATATAATTCCAACGTCTTCCTTGCATTCGAAATTTCACCAGTCTTGTGCAGTTTCGAGAAAAAGGCTGACTTATCCTGGGTATTCAGGCCGTTCCAACTCTAAGACAATTTGAGAGTGTGCTTGAAATACTTTTAAGGAAAGTGATTTCGTTCACGATTCAGTCTGGATCCATTCGACATAGAAGGACTATCTAACAATCTTAAAAGTATTTGTATCATGGATTCCGACGCTGCTGTTTCAAGTATCAAAGTCATGAATCAGGATCTTGTCAAATTGGATCGCTTCGATGGAAACAACTTTACCAGATGGCAAGACAAGATGACGTTCCTGCTTACTGCACTCAAGGTTCACTACGTCTTGGATCCCGATCTGACACCAATTCCAGAACCAACTGAAGATGATTCTGACGAACTCAAGAAGAAGCGCATGCTGCGAAGGGAGGACGAATTACTATGCCGTGGGCATATTCTGAACACGCTGTCTGACCGCCTATACGACCTATACACAGACAATCCGTCCGCTAGAGACATATGGAATTCACTGGAGTTTAAATTCAAAGCCGAAGAAGAAGGTACGAAAAAGTTCTTAATTTCTAAATACTTTGATTTTAAATTTATAGATTCCAAGCCCATACTTCCTCAAGTGCACGAATTGCAAGTCCTGGTGAATAAAATCAAAGCGGTGAAAATCGACATTCCTGAAACCTTTCAAGTTGGTGCAATCATTGCGAAGTTACCAAGTTCGTGGAAAGGCTATAAAAAGAAACTGTTGCACAGTTCTGATGACTTTTCCTTGGAGAAAATCTAGAAGCATCTTCGAATCGAGGAGGAATCGAAGGAGAGGGAAAAATCAGAATCTGCGGGTCTTTCCAAAGCCAATGCTGTGACCAGAAAGGAAAAGAAAAAACATGATGTCAAGAAAAGTCACATCGCACCAAAAAAGGAACATACCAAGTTCAAGAACTTCGGTGGTCCGAAGGGTCCGAAAAATGGATGCTTTGTATGTGGAAAACCTGGACATTATGCTCGAGATTGCAGGCATAATAAATCAAAAAAGAAGGTCAATGCAGTGAATGCTAATGATGATATAATTGCTACTGTGAGCGAAATTATGGCAATCAAAGGCAAAGTCCAAGGCTGGTGGTATGATACATGTGGCACGGTTCATGTCTCATATGACAGGGCTGCATTCAAAACATATTCTGAGGCAAATGATGGACAAGAAGTACAAATGGGAAATGAAGTGCGATCCAAAGTTGTTGGAACCGGAACGGTCGAACTCAACTTCACTTCTGGAAAGAAAGTTACTCTTGTTAATGTGCTTCATGTCCCAGACATGAATAGGAATCTTGTTAGTGGGGATTTATTGGGAAAACCGGGTATTAAATCTGTGTATGAATCGGGCAAACTTATTTTGACCCGTAATGGTGTGTTTGTTGGAAAAAGATATTCCGCTGAAGGAATGATCAAACTATGTATTACTGATAACATGATTAATGAAATTTCTAATTCTGCTTACATGCTTGATTCAGTTACTTTATGACACAATAGATTAGCACATATTGGTATTAGTTCAATGAAGAGACTAATTAAACTTGGCTTGATATCATGTAATATCAAAGATTTCAATAAATGTGAATTATGTGTTAAATCAAAAATGATTAAGAAACCTTTCAAAAGTGTTGAAAGAAATACAAATCTGCTTGATCTTGTGCATTCAGATTTGTGCGAATTTAATGGCATGTTGACCCGTGGGGGAAATAGATATTTCATTACATTTATTGATGATTATTCTAGATACACTTATGTATATCTCTTAAAGCATAAAGATGAGGCTTTTAATGCCTTTAGGAGTTACAAAGCAGAAGTGGAAAATCAATTAAGTAGAAGTATAAAAGTCCTTAGGAGTGATAGGGGCGGTGAATACTTTTCTACTGAATTTGATGCATTTTGTGAAGAACATGGTATAATACATGAATGTTCGGCACCTAGAACACCACAACAAAATGGCATAGCAGAAAGAAAGAATCGAACATATCAAGAAATGATGAATGCCATGTTATTGCATTCCGAACTACCTTTCAATTTGTGGGGCGAAGCTTTATTATCCGCTTGTCACATAATAAATAGAATTCCCTTAAAGAAAAGTGGAATTTCTCCATATGAGGTATGGAAGGGCATGACACCAAATATTGGCTATTTTAAGGTGTGAGGGTGTGTGGCATATTACAAAAACATGGATCCTAAGAGAACCAAGTTGGGTCCTCGAGGGATAAGATGTGCATTTGTAGGATATGCACAAAATAGCAAAGCATATAGACTGTTAAATTTAGAGTCTAATATTATTGTTGAATCCCAGGATGTAGAATTCTTTGAAAACCTTATAACTAAGGATAAAGAATCAGAGTCGGCCATAAATAAAGAATCTTGTGAAAAAGACTCTTTTCGGATTGTAGAAATACAACCTGAAGACACATCTCGAATAAATGAACCACGACCCGAACCTAGGATAAGCAAAAGAGTCCGGAAAATAAAGAACCTAGGACCAGACGAAATTGATTCTCAATCCATTTCATTTTATCTGGTTGAAGGAAATAGTACAAATTTTATTAAAAGCATTCCGGTAATTCTTCAAGTAGGGGAAGATCCTAAAACTTATAAGGAAGCAATAGCTTCAAGAGACTCCTCTTTTTGGAAAGATGCTATCCGAGATGAAATGGATTCAATTATGTCCAACCACACTTGGGAACTTGTTGATTTACCAAAGGGATCAAGACCCATTGGATGCAAGTGGGTGTTTAAAAAGAAATATCATAGTGATGGTACATTAAACACTTATAAAGCAAGATTAGTGGCAAAAGGATTTAGACAAAAGGAAGGTATAGATTATTTTGACACTTATGCACCTGTAGCGAGAACAACCACTATAAGGTTGTTATTTGCTTTAGCATCTTTAAATGATCTGATTGTTCATCAAATGGATGTTAAAACAGCATTCCTAAACGGAGACCTCGATGAGGAAATCTACATGGAACAACCAGAAGGACACGTCCTTCCTGGAAATGAACAGAAGGTGTGCAAACTTGTCAAATCTCTATATGGCTTAAAACAAGCACCAAAACAATGGCATCAAAAGTTTGACTCTACGATAATGTCAAATGGATTTATTCCTAATTCTTGTGACAAGTGTTTATATACAAAAGTGTATAATAACACTGTAATATTTTTGTGTCTTTATGTTGATGACATGCTAATAATTAACAATAGACTTAATGGAATTTTAGAAACAAAAAGGTTTCTAACTTCCACTTTCAAGATGAAAGATCTTGGGCTTGTTGACACAATTTTAGGAATAAAAGTTAAGCAAAATAGTGGGGGTTATGAACTTAATCAAACACATTATATTGAGAAAATGCTTGATAAGTTCAAACACCTGAAATTCAAGGAAGTAACTACTCCATTTGATCATGTAATCAAACTTGAAAAGAATGATGGAAGAGCAGTGGCTCAATTAGAATATGCAAGTGCGATCGGATGTCTTATGTACTTAATGCAATGTACTAGACCCGATATATCATTTGCAGTTAGTAAAATGAGTAGATTTACTAGTAATCCAAGTAATGAACATTGGAAGGCAATCACGAGGATATTTGGTTATTTGTTGAAAACCAAAGATCTTGGCCTTCATTATGGTAGGTTTCCTGCTATATTAGAAGAATATACCGATGCCAGTTGGATCTCTGACGTGGGAAATCACAAATCTACAACTGGGTGGATATTTACAC
Source organism: Lathyrus sativus (assembly GCA_963859935.3). Classification (NCBI taxonomy): domain Eukaryota; kingdom Viridiplantae; phylum Streptophyta; class Magnoliopsida; order Fabales; family Fabaceae; genus Lathyrus; species Lathyrus sativus. The sequence goes on along the minus strand of OZ012738.1, from coordinate 450,199,324 downwards.
TAGCTGGAGGAGCAATTTCTTGGAAGAGCAAGAAACAAACATGCATTACTCTTTCGACCATGGAATCAGAATTCGTGGCTCTCGCTTCCGCTAGTCAAGAGGCAGAGTGGTTGAGGGATCTTCTTTTGGAAGTTCCATTGGCTAAAGACAATGTTTCAAAGGTAATGATACATTGCGATAGTCAGGCCACTTTGGCAAGAGCATTTAGCGAAGTGTATAATGGAAAGTCCAGGCATATAGGACTTAGACATTCGTTCGTAAGAAAACTAATTAAGGATGGAATCATTTCACTTACGTATATACGAACAAGCTATAATTTGGCTGATCCGTTTACTAAGCCACTGGCCAGAGACTTAGTAAGAACAACCTCGAGAGGTATGGGGTTGAAACTCCTTGAGTAAGAGTTCCGACAATGGCGGCAACCCAATCTTAAGTTAACAGAACATTAACGTTAAGATTTTCAATGGGTAACAACAAGTCGTTGATTTGGATAATTGTCTAACATTTCATAATTATGTTGACATTAGAAATGAGGGTTGAGTTTTATCTTAAACTCTTAATGAAGTTCAATACCGAGGGTACGTATCTATTGGAAACAGATACTATACGAACTTCACCTATGTGAATTATGAGATGGTGCCGTCTCAAAGTGAGAGTTGGAGTTTCTCTCATGAAAAATTCATGAAACAGGATAGCACATGGCCATAAATAAGTGCTAAGCGAGTTATGCAGAGGAAGAATCTTTAAGGAGTGTGTGTAAGGTAACACCGGTCTATTCATATGGATTCATGGTTTAAAAGCATTGCTACCTAATATTCCGATTAAACCTTGTGTTATTCTTACTACGGTTAAGTTTAAAATCGAAAGATACTTAACTGTATTAATACTTCTTATGTCCCATTTCTGGAATTATTATTTTGTCATTATTAGAACAAGTGGGGGATTGTTGGAAATAATAATTTATTTCCATTAAAGTTGTTCCAAAATGACAAAGTGGGTGTTATAATAAATGCTTAGTCCCACATTGGAAGAGGAGTAAAATTAAATAGCATTTATAAGGCACTTGGAACAATGTAATTTCCAAAAGAGCCAAAAAGGATAAAGTGCCACATAGTAATATGTGGTGGTGCCAAAACTTATGTCACTTGTCTCATACAAAACACCCCTCGCCGGTGTCGCCACCGGCGACACCGGATCCGGCTCCGGAACCGGATCCGGGGGCGTGGGCGTAGAGGCGCTAGTGGCGGCTTGTAGACGGCACTTGAGCACTTAGGCACGACGCATCGGAGCAATCGGGCTATTCGCGGCCTTAATGAGGCGGCGCCGGTGGCGCTCCGGCCGCCTCCGGCGGGCGGACCGGCCTTCGACCGGTATACTGCGAATTTAATTTTTAATTATCGCTCAGACTTATTCGTTGCCTAGAGTTTGATTTTGAATTTGAATTTGAAATACATGACACTTGACGAAGTGGTGCATGATATTTTATTTGAACCATTGCAAATGCTCATTAGAGAGTGTGTTTATGAAGAATTGCAAACTTCTGAAAAGACACATGCATGGCTATAAATATATGCTTCATAATTCGAAATCATTCACTCATAAATTTTGAAATCCTCTTCCATATAATTCCAACGTCTTCCTTGCATTCGAAATTTCACCAGTCTTGTGCAGTTTCGAGAAAAAGGCTGACTTATCCTGGGTATTCAGGCCGTTCCAACTCTAAGACAATTTGAGAGTGTGCTTGAAATACTTTTAAGGAAAGTGATTTCGTTCACGATTCAGTCTGGATCCATTCGACATAGAAGGACTATCTAACATAAGTTACTATAAATCAAAGGATATAATAAGAGAATCTAATATACAGTCAATCAATCATTATCACCACCTCACAAGTGTATATTTCAAAAGGGTGAGTGTTTCTCATTAAGAAGTATTTATTTTTTAGAAATTCAAAGAGCTTTACGTTTAAAAAAGCATTCGTTTATAATAATTTCTTACCCAATTCTCTTTTTCTTTCTCAATTTAATTTCATCTCTTTTGCCGTATTCTTTTTTTAAAAATAATTTTTTGTCGTATTCTTTTTTTTAAATAACTTTTAATGCTTTTCATTTTATTGAAATTCTTTTTCTTCTTTTTTCCATTGCTTTACCAATTTTTCATAATTCAATTCCTGAGTTATTTTTACTTTTTTTCATTTATGGCATAGTTTACGGTGTGATCTACCTCCAGGAGTCCTGGAAAGTCTTACTAAGGCGAGGTCTTCCGGATTTACCTGGCTCCATTCTTTCGGGACCGTATTCCTCAAGGTACAGTCTTATAGATTTATCAGCCTCTCTTTGCATGAGTCTTACATACTAATGACACTCTATCATTACATAATTCTTATGAGTATTTGTTATCAATTTGATGTGTTTTTGAGTTAATCAAGAGTACATCGGAGAATAAATGACCTATATTTGATCAAGTGAAAAATAAAGGAACATATATAAAAAAGTAAAAAAGCAAAAAGCAAAAAGCAAGAAAGCAACTGGAAAAATTATTTGAGAATTGTGTGGCATCATGTACACAATGAGAAAAGAAAAAGATATTGCATGCATGATATAATGCAACACGTGCACGATGGTAAGTGATGACAATTTACTAGCAAGTGTACTAGTGTTGTAATCGAAGTAATAAAATAAATTAGTCTCCACATGGATTGAGAATTTAGAGCAAGATATGTTGTGTGATACAAATAATAACAGTAAACTATGGGTTTTTCAGGTTGTTTGGTTGAAAACACAAGAGATATGTTTTAATAACAATTATGATAGAGGCAGTCAGATCTTATTATTAGAGTCTCCTACTTCTATTTAATTGATGAAACACACATTAATAGAAATACAATGACTACAAATTTACACGACGGACTAACTCTACCACTGCACCCAATTTCTTGGCGTGCAGCTCACTAGTCTAAGGGTCAATTCCACGATCCCTCAAGCCAGTTGTATCGTCAGACTAGGCAAAAGAGTGTGTTAGTCCTTAAGTAAAATTCCTAATTATCCTATCCCTAATCAGTTAATGAATTCAATAGTTATAATAGTTCAGATGAATAGCCCTAGGGTTACTAGTCACTACTTATCAAAATCAAATCGAATATTGTAACAAATAATAGGCAATGAGCACAATTTATAGCTGAATAATAACAGAGATTCAAGACAATTACATTAATGTCATCCAATCATATGTCCTAATCAAATACAAATACGTTCGTCATCAAATAAGACCTAACCTAAGAGAAATTTAGCTACCCGTGTTAAAATTAATCAATACCATAAGCGTAGACTCGAAGACCAACCACTGAAGAAAAAGCTCTCAAATGGTTCCAATGGCCTCCACAAGCTCCAAAATCACCCAAAAATGTCACATTCTTTCTTGGAAATCGAGCCTCCTTTTTGTTTTCCCCTTTTTCCTTTGAAAGTACCAAAAAGCGTGTTAGAAAAAGTGTCATAATGTGACCGCGTTGTACAATGATGGCAAAAATGTGGGCTCGTTCTAAAGTAGCCCGGGCGCGTCGATTCTAGTGGGTTCATCGTGTTTTTTCTCCTTTTTCACCAATTTTCACTCTAAGTCATTTTCTTCACCCTTTGTCACTTTTCCATGCTTTTTCCATATTTTTTCTTCTAACTTACTCATTTTTAGTCTGATTTGTTTGACTTTTCTTGCTAAATGGCGCGTGATGACAATATGTCATTACAACCCCAAACTTAGTTTGTTTCTTGTCCTCAAGTTATTTATCCGCACATTGAAACTTTGTCAGAAATACCAATTGAATGTACCATACTTTTGCTGATCGAGACATATGTTCCCTGCTCTGATCCAATCAACTTAGATCAGTTCTTCCAGCACCAGTACTCAACATATCTCTTTACTCACCATTATGCGCTCAATTGCAAGGGTGTTCTCTCAATTATCATATAAGAGTAAAAAAAAATCAATGAATTTATAGGTTATCTACAAAACCAGTCAGATCATATTTAAACACATACATATGAGGACTTTTAAGTTTGTTAAATGACTTATGTCAGGGTAGGATAATTTTCGGATAGTAGGCTTAAACCTTGAAGTTAGGTGCCTATTTGTCCTTATGTTATCTTATTCCTTTCATATCACTCTTTCTTCAATATTTGGTACTAGAAAGTTTTCTTATTTCTGGTCCTATTCTTTTCTTTCTTCTTTCTCTTTTTTTTTTTTTTTTTGAAAATGTCATGTTTTTGACATCTTATTTTTCTTTTTCTTTTTCTTTTTCTTTTTCTCTGTATTTGATCAATTTCTCTAGTAACCTCAAACTTAGTGATTAGCATATACTTAAAGGGTGGAATGATTTGATCTTTCAACTCAAAGGATCGCAATTGGCTAAGTCACCAAAGAAAAGTTTAATGCTTAACTAGGTTGATAAGGGATATCAATTATCATGCAAAAGTGGTTTACAAGGCCACAAAGTTTGTACGAACAACTGCCTATATGTGTGTTTATCATATTAACGGATTAAAACAGATAAAATGGAAATTCTAGATATTGTAATTACATGGATACGCTCAAAAAAAGAAATAAGTAAATAATGGAAATATTTGGACTCAAACCTCACTTGCTTAGATATATAGATGTCGAGTACAAGCAGTGGTGTCCCTTGTCTTAAACAATCATCACTCATCTCGGGTACTTCAATCTCAATCACTTTAGTATTTTTTTTTGTGTGACTGCTTTTCTATTCAATGGTAAGATAGTAACTCAACTAAAAAAGAAATAGACATAAACAAATTCATTAATCAGGGAGAACAAAACAATATAAAATTTGGGATAAGAGATTATTAGCTAGCTCTCTCTTTCCTAAACTAGTAACAAAACAAAGAAGAAAAATCAACTATAAACCAATGGGTTACCTATCATTCAACTCTTCTTTAAGTTCATTAACTTTACTCAAATATCTAAGGTTCTTTGAGCACCAGAGACACGTTTTCTGGTGCAATCTCACCTCCTGCATATATCTTCAATCGCTGTCCATTTACCGTAAAATTTTGTGCATCCCTAGGATCGTGCATTTATATGACCCCGTTTGCAAATACCTTGTACATAATGAATGGACCTGACCATTTGAATTTCAATTTCCCAGGAAACAACTTCATCCGAGAGTTGTAAACAATACTTGTTATCCCAACTCAAAATTTCTTCTAACAATGTGTTTGTCATGATACCTCTTGGTTATCTCCTTGTAGATCATCTTGGTATCATATGTTCTCAATATCATTTCTTATAGCTCATCTAGCTTCAACAATTGTTTCCAACCCTTAACTTTTTCATCAAAATTTAAAAACTTAATTGCCCAATAGGCTTTATGTTCAAACTCGACAAGTAAATCACAAGCTTTTCCATAAACCAACATGTATGGTGACAATCCCATATGAGTTTTGAAAGTTTTCATGTATGTCCAAAGGGTGTTGCCTACCTTCTTAGACCAATACCGCATTCATGCAACAACATCTTTTCTAGAATCTGCTTTAGCTATCTGTTGGAAACTTCTACCTCTCCACAAGTCTGAAGATGATAAGGTGTAGATACTTTATGTTTCACATTGTATTTGGTAAGCACATTTCCAAGTATTTTTTGCAAAAGTGTGCCCCCCGTTGCTGATCAAGAATCTAGGTACTCTAAATCTAGCAAAAACATTCTTTCTCAAAAAGTTAGCAACAGTTGGGGCATCATTAGCCGCACAAGTGATTGCTTCAAACCATTTAGTGACATGATACACACACACACACACACACACACACACACACACACACACACACACATACACACACACACACTAGAATATAAACACGAGAATTATACGAGGGGAAAGTACCCATAAATTCTATTCCCCAACAATTAAAAGTTTCAACATCTATTATATCTTTGTACGATATTTCATCTCGCTTAGAGATATTACTTATTTTCTTACATTCAAGACATTGTTGTATACCCTAAAATCTTTGAATAATGTGGGCCACCATAAGCCACTTTGAAGAACTTTTGATGTTGTTCTTTCACCATTATGATGGCATTCATAAGTTGAGATATGACAGTGCCACATGATCTCCTTGGCTTCTTTTCCCGCGACGCACCTTTGGACCAGTTCATCTATAATCACTCTAAACAAATAAGGTTAATCCCACAAGTAGTACTTAGCCTCTTTGTAAATTTGATTTTTCTGCTACCGAGTAAAATAGTCCGAAACATTTTTTGTTGCCTTGTAATTGGCCATATCAGAAAACCAAGGTCGTTCGCTAACTTCTATCAAATGTTCATCCGGAAATTCATCATTGATGTTTTTTTCTTTCTTTGTTACCTCATGGTTCTCCAACCGGGACAAATGATCAGCAACCACATTTTCAACACCCTTTTTATATTTTATATATAAATCAAACTCTTGGAGCAACAAGATCCATTAGAGCAACCTTGGCTTAGAATCTCTTTTATTGAATAGGTATTTCGATGCTACATGATCTATAAAATTAACAACTTTGGACCCAATTAGATATGCCCAAATTTTTCCAAAGCAAATACTACATCTAGTAACTCTTTTTTGGTGGTCGTATAGTTGACCTAATTATCATTTTAAAGTTTACTAGCATAGTAAATGGCATGAAAAAATTCATCACAACGTTGACCAAGAACTGCACCTACCGCGTAATCGCTAGCATCACACATCATTTCAAAAGGAAGGTCCCAATTCGGTGCTACGATTAAGGGTGTAGTCACAATTTTTTCCTTAATAACTGAAAAAGCTTTAAAGCATTCATAATAAAAAAAACAAAGTAATTTTCCTTCACTGGATGAAATTTTGGTATGCATATCACATGTGTTCCAAGAACATTGATCTCTGCTTAACAAGGATGAGGACAGACCATGGCCAATTTAAATTTCTTTAAATTGTCCCAATGTCACGACCTCTGTTGTGACATCTGCGGTCTGTCATACTATTTATCTAACCATTTAAAGAACAAAATTTTAAATGCAGAAAGATAAATAACACAGTAATTGTTCACCCAGTTCGGTATCAACAACACCTACATCTGGGGGCTATCAAACCAGGGAGGAAATTCACTATTAGTATAATCAATTCAAAGTCAAACCTCTATTTTGCACTTCTCACTTAATCTCTACCCAATGACACTTCAGCCTAGAGACACTCTAGTACCTGAGTATACCCACTCACTCCCCCTCAATCACACAACAGTGATATCAAACAATTACATAATTTAATATGAAGAGACACTTCATACCTACCTTGATCTTGCTTCACAACTTTGATCAAGGAGCTCACACACTCTTGCTTCAAAGCTTTGAGTGAGACACGACCTAGAATCTACCTAACCAAAACAATCATCCACCAGACAATTGCTTGGATTACAAGTATTCCTAAACAGACTTTACACGTGAAGACTAGCCTTCTTCACTTACCAATATGTCTACCACAATGTATCAAAATATACAAAGGGTGACTTACACACAAGGGACTCTCAACTCTAGACCTCTATTTTACACTCTGGTTTTTCTTGATGTGAGTGCTTACTTTTCTTCTGCTTTTGCTCCTCCTTTTATAGTCGAGCAGACTGGGCTTGGGCTATGCAGAAGTAACAAATATTAGTTATAACAAAATAAAAACTAATTTCCACAATTCAAGGTGTTGTCCAATTAGGTCATGGCATGGTCAACATTGCCTTGAATCTCTCCTGATATAACTCAGAAGTCATAACATGTTTCCTGATATTTAGCCTGAGTTCTATCAGGTATCATAACAGAAAAATAAACTCAGCCCGTCTGATGTCATACGATCAATTTCATGACATTCAGTATGACATCCACTCTTCTGCAGATTTTTCTTTACCCCAGACCTGGCTTCACCCAATTTTCTGCAGAATAATATTAGAACCAATTATATTCAAGTTTCCTAAAAGGTCTCCAAGTTCCTTTTATGAATACCAATACAATCTGTTCTTGTTCCTAATATATCTCCTTGACATATTTACTGATGAGGTATTTTCAACATGGTCTCATCAATCCAAACCAATCCTGTCAAGAGATATACATTAGCAGATCCTTCTGTTGTCATGCAGCTATGTCTTGCTTAAAACACATGACAACACACCTCTCTCACCACAACTCACATTGTTGTGGTTGCACACCTCACACTGCCTGTGAGGAACTAGGCTAATGCTAACCCATAGCAGTGTCTGTTGTGCCAGACAGCTATGTCATTACTTTGGTAATGACATCCATGACAGCTGTCCTTTCTGCTACTACTAACCCATAGCAGTTCCTGTGGTGCCAGACAGCTATGTCATTACTTCGGTAATGACATCCATGATAGTTGTCCTTTCTTCAGCCTCTGCTAGCTCCTGCTTGCTCTTGCTGCACTCGACCTTGATGTCAGCCTCTGCTAGCTCCTGTTGCACATAGCTCATGTTGCATCCATGACACCAGTTATGTCATCTGCTTTTGTTAGCTCCTGCTGCACCAGATGTCAACCCATGACAGCAGTTCTGTTATTCATATGTCATTACTTTGGTAATGACATCCATGTCAGCAGTTCTTTCACCAGCTCCTGCTTGCTCCTTTAGTGATGTCATAACTATGGTAATGACATCCTGTTTAACATTAGTGCAGAATCTTGTTTTACCATAATTTAGCCAATCATAGAACCATGGACAATTCTATATCATAGAACCATGGAACTAACAAACTCCCCCTTTGGCAAATTTTGGCTAAAACAACTTATCACGAAATTCAGCAGCAGTTTACACAAACTATCATGCTCCCCCTTGATAGTTTTTCTTTTCTCCCCCTTGGTTTAGTCAAAACTTTGACAACAAATGAAGTACTTGTACATACATAAGCTCAACACAAGCTGTACATACAGTCATCTCACCATCTCCCAAGAAATGCACAAGCTGCTTGACCTCTAATAAGTACAGCACCACTTCAGCAGCTACACACCAGACATGTACACATCTTCCCCTGTCAGCATAAACATTGCTCCCCCTGAAAAAGAGAACCCAGCCATATGAAGATTTACCCTAATATCTTCATATTCACACACTGGAAGCTCATGCATCTCTACACCCTTTGATTCACAACCCAAACTAGAACCAATATCAGAGGCAGTTTCAGGGATACTTTCAGATTTCAGCTTTGACAACACAATCTCCAAGATGTCAGAGTGAAATTCCTTCCTTATGCACAAGATCAAGGGTGCTGATGTCTTGATCTTCATCTTCCGATTACTCTCAATTCAGCTTGTGCCAGGCTAATTTGATCCATTGGCACCCAGTGACAGAACCAAGAGCCAAAACACTGTTAAAGTTATCATGAACAGTACCACAATGTCACACCACCGGGTATGACATTCCACCCTTCTAGATGCACACAGTCTCAAACTACTTGAAGCCACAAGCAATCTTGAGACACACCTGCACTCTTGCAGCAACATATCCTGGATAGAAGTCTAACTCCCCATATCAAGGGTAACCAGTGCACATGAATGGAAAACATAAGACGCATCTTCATGTCTTCAAGAACACATTCTCTGTTCAACACACAAGTTGAACGCATTCACTTACTACTTGAGTCACAAGCAAGTAGTACACACCTGAAACAGAAGCTCTCCCCCTATCTTTGATAACAGCTGCTCCACGATCACCACATTATCTCTCATGACCAACTCCATGCTCATACAGAGAGAAGGCACCAAACTGATTCACCTCTTCCTAGAGTTACTTGTAGCAAAAGAGACCACTTCTCCACAAGTATTCTGGCCTTAGGCTGAGTATATGATAGACACCGCATAGGGACTTTATCACATCAGACTGCACTCAATACCTTCACATCATACTCCAAGACAGTCCTTTTACCTTATCAGTCTCCTGTATGACAAGATAGAGTACTTCTTAGCCAAGAAGTGAATCACAAGTTCCACAAGAGATCTTCACATATCAAATAGTTCATATCACAGACACACCATCCCATGTGCCCATACTGGACTTACTGTTGCCTAGTAATCCAACTGAAGATCTTCACAACTCCACCAGCTTGATCAAATCCATAAGAAGGTAATCTTCTATACACAGCTTAGGGCTTCTACCACAAGCTCCAATATGTGAACAGAAACATATCCTCCTTTGGTCTTCAACCAATTACCTTTCTGCACATGAGTAATTAGTTCCAAGCATGAACAGTCCCAGAGCCTTCTGTGGTCTTCAAATAACTACCCTTCTGCACAAGAATAATTCTCTAAAGGCATACTGCTTAAATAACCAAATGCCACTGTTTGGTTATTCAGCATTTTTCAGAGCTCTATAAAGTCTGCTAATCCACCAGGCCACTTTGATCTTCATATTCTTCTTGCTCCAAAGCAAGGTATCTACTCCTTCACACAGCTCCCGCAAACTGCATGATATGAGGCATTAATTCCATTCATACCTGAGAAGATCAACTTATCTTCAAATGATGTGCCACACCATCACTTGAGGCCTTGAAGTTTCTGCTTGATGTCACAACTTTGGTTAAGACATTCAGCTGGAGAGTTCAGGCTTTCATTCTGCCACTTAGAAGATATCAGTGCATAGGTTTGATATCAAGTTGGAGTAGACAACCTCAATCCAACAATTACCTTGAAGTGAATTTGCTTCATGAAACTCCTCTTTAGAGAAACCAGACATGCCAAAGCTTGATTCTTTTAGGGAGGAAGGGTCACACAAGTCTTTACAAAAGGATTCCCGCTTTCCTTAAGTATAGACTTCTTCAGAAAACCAAAGATAACTTCCACTTATCCTTGACCTCCAAGCTGAGCAAGGTCACATGCTCATATGCACTTAGATCAGAAATAAACTGATCCAAGCAGTGCTATTACCAGCACCATATACTAGACAAGTTTCTTGCCAGGAAACTTTCTATCAGATGCTTCTAGTAGAGACTAGAAAATTTAACACCCTTCTAACCCCACGCAATAATACATAATTAATCAGAGTAAATTAACATGCTTTTTCAAAAGGGCGTCACACAATTTTACAAAATCTCAACATTCACCTGTCATACTCATGTAACATTGAAATAAATAGTCATGCTATTAAATTTTCATCTTGCATGTAGCAGCGGATTCAATTTATTTACATGAATCCCTTCACAGAATATTCATGTTCGTCACATAATCATCAACACTTAGGCACAGAGGCCATTATCACATATTTCAAATACATTTAAAACACAACTTAGAATACACAATATATCTCTAAGGCATAAACCCCGCGATCCCAGTGTTACATAACCAGAGCATGACTTGACCCAACATTATTAAATACTAACAGTTGCACCAACAGCGAACTCACAACTACTAACAGTACTACTCCTTGGTACCTGCACGATATCATAAAGGACATCATTCCAGCAGAAGGGTGAGAAACATTACCATAATAATCAAAGCACATAATCATATATAAATGCACAAGTACTGAATACCTATATTTCACAGTTTCTCACTACAATGCCTCACAATCCACTAACATACATCATAATGTATATGTGTATAAAACCAAGCATTTCATCATGCATACATTCACAATTACAATTAATCCACATAGACTTATACATTATGTTTCATTTACCGCAAATCATATAAATATATACAATCATACTTAATCAGCAATTCATTAGTCAATATCTTTCACATTTATTCATTCTCACCTCTACCAAGCAAAACATATATATATATATATATATATATATATATATATATATATATATATATATATATATATATATATATATATATATATATATATATATATATATATATATATATATATATATATATATATATATATATATATATATATATATATATATATATATATATATATATATATATATATATATATATATATATATATATATATATATATATATACACTTATATACTATTACATCCTCAGGCATTATTCATAATTCCTCATATACACCACAACCAAGCACATTCAATCATACTTCTATAATTCACATCATTTTCACATAAACATTTACAATCATTCTATACATCTCAATCATTCCATACATTGCAATGTATCCATATAAGTATCCATATATAAATAGAACATCAAGCATATACAATATGCATTCACCAATATTTACATCAATCCACGTAAACCCACATATATACATATATTCACACACATATATATACATATCTTCAAGCATACTCACTCATGCCATTATCGCAATTCGCGTTAATTCACATAAACATACACAATATGTTTATATCATCACCATTTCACATAAACATTCACATACATGTTTATTTCATCAATGCATCATATAAAGATGAATCATTCAACTCATAGAGACCGACTCACGACTCTATGCAGATGCAAATGCGGTACCGACTCAATTCAGCAGGTTCAATTGAAGAACCAAAAATAACCATCGCTCACACCCCACAAGGGCACACGAGGTTCTGCAGATTCTATACGGAATCAAATATAACCATCGCAACATACGAGGTTCTGCAAATCCACCGAGGGATCAATAAGCAACCATCGCTCACACCCCACAAGGGCACACGAGGTTCTGTAGATTCACCGAGGAATCAATATATAACCATCACAACATACGAGGTTCTGAAAATCCACCGAGGGATCAATAAATAACCATCGCTCACACCCCACAAGGGCACACGAGGTTCTGCAGATTCACCGAGGAATCAATATATAACCATCGCTCACACCCCACAAGGGCACACGAGGTTCTGCAGATTCACCGAGGAATCAATCAACACAAGAATGCATATCATGATGCTCCACATGCAACATGACTCATGACACTCTTGAAATGCACACATGTTTACAAACATACTCATGCATTCGTCACATTCATCGCATATATTCATTATGCACTCACAATATATACATATCACAATATATACATATATTCATCATTTCATTCACACTATTCAAACATGGTTCACATTTACAATCATCATACATCACATACCAGCAAGTATATTCAATATGCATTCACAACATATATATATATATATATATATATATATATATATATATATATATATATATATATATATATATATATATATATATATATATATATATATATATATATATATATATATATATATATATATATATATATATATATATATATATATATATATATATATATATATATATATATATATATATATATATATATATATATATATATATATATATATATATATATATATATATATATATATATATATATATATATATATATATATATATATATATATATATATATATATATATATATATATATATATATATATATATATATATATATATATATATATATATATATATATATATATATATATATATATATATATATATATATATATATATATATATATATATATCACAATGCATATATACATATGTTCATTATTCATCTCATATCGCTTCATTCTAGATTCACATTTATAACTCACAATTATCGTGCCAAACGGCAACAACTCAATCTCATCCATCATGCATTTTTAATCAATTTAAACAATGCATCATATATGCCAAAAGGCCACATATTCACAATCAATTTATAATCTAGGATTCACGCCATACGGCTACCCACAACACACATAACAACATATAATTAGTCATCTCAGACAAGGAATGATTGCAACCAAACCATACAATCAATCCACAAATGGAAAACACAAGAAAAGAAAATATGTTGCTGTGTTCGCTAACCTTCGCCTGGCAAACCTTCGCTACTCCGTTCGCCGGGCGAACTTACCAGCGAAGACCACTGGGATTTATTCTGGAATTACTCGCTAGCACACTCGCCTGTCGAACCTTCGCCACACTCATTCGCCTGGAGAACTTGCCAGCGAAGACAGGGTGTTTGCTACTGACTTGGTTCGCTGCTGCTCGCTGGGTTCGCTGCCATTCGCCTGGCGAACCTGCGAACTCAGAACTCCCATGGCTGTCTAAAAGCCCAAACCTCACAAACCGACCGATTTAATCCAAATAAGTTCCAGTAGCACAGCCCATTCATCACTCGACTATACTACACCGTCTATTCCAAATTTTAACCGATAAAACTCAGTTCCTACCGATTAAATCAACTTCCGACCTAGAAATGGAAACATCCAAAAACACCCAAACAATCCAACACACATACACAATCATACACAATGATTAAGATAGTAAAATTTCACACCCTTACCTTGATTAATAGGAAGCTAGAGGATGTTCTTGATGATTCTCCAAGTTTCCTCTTTTTCTCCTCCTTTTCTCTTCTTCCTCTTTCTTTCCCTTTCTTTTCTCTTCCTTCTTTCTTTTCTTTTTCTTTTCCACTTCCTCATATATATCCTTCTCTTTATTTCTTTCCAATATATTCCCTCTCTCAAACATCTATCAATCCATTTAAGCAATCATCAAATTATTCAAATAATTAGAATAATCCAAATAAATAAATTAATTAACACAAATAATTAATTATTGAAAATTGGGTTGTTACAACTCTCCCCCACTTTAAGAATTTTCGTCCTCGAAAATGTTACCTCAATGAACCGATTCGGATACGACTTCCTCATCCCAATCTCTCAAATTCCACTTTCTCTAGTTGGTTCCCCCAACTGTCTTTACCGAAGAAATCTTCATTACCTCGAAGTTACTTCTTACTCATCAATCTGAACTAGCAATGTCTCAACAGTCAAATCCTTCCTTACTTGTACACCATCTGTCTGAATGAATGCACTTGCACTTCCTCAATTAGGCACATACCACATCATGTAAATTCACAAGCGACAGCGGTAAGATAATCTAACATGATACTTCTCCCATACTTCCGCTGCGCCACTCTGATACTAAGCCACAAAACACGGTGTGTGCTTCCGAGACTTCAAAGCTCGATTAACACCCGTCACCACTATAACCCTCAGAACATGCCCTTTCTCGGATCTTCTTGATCTTTTCAGTCATCTCTTACATAATCCTCAGGTCCGAGCACAGTACCCTCGCCTGAATCATATCAATAGAAAGGAGTCTTACACCTCCTGCCATACAAAGCTTCAAATTCCCATCTGACACAATATTAAATGACAGCTTATACAATCTTTATCACTTCAGTGATATACATCTCAACCGGCTCCAACATAGAATGATTAATCCTCATTGGTAGGAAAAGAGCCAATCTAGTCATTCCACCCAAAATCACTCAATTAAAACCATATTCCTCCAATTCTCCGGAAAACTCAACGCAAAATCCATGGGAATACTATCCGATTTCAACTCTGGAATATACAACGGTTACATCATACCCAACAGTCTCAGACGTTCATTCTTCGACTTCCGACAAGTCTAACCAGCACATACAACTAAACAACTTCTCTCTTCATCTATGGCCATCAAAATAATTTCCTCAAATTCGGTTACATCTTTATAGCACTAGGATGGATACTCCATCTACCACAATACTCTTATTCCACTTAATAATATCTATAACACAACTCTATCGCGACATCTCATGACACCATTCCCATTAATACGAAAAACAGTCCTTCGACTTAATTCACTAAATTCAACCATCATCATTAGTATATACCAAATCTTTAAATCGATGCATCAGTTACCGCGTTGCTCTACCCGAATGGTAATTCAATCTAAAGCCATAATCCCTCATGAATTCCAATTGTTTTCCTCTGCCTCATATTCAATTCTTCCAATTCAAACCAATACCTTAAGCTCTTGAGGTCACCAACTATTTCAAATCTCTCACTAACCAATTGGAGCCTCCAACTCCGGCACAAACACAATAACGACCAACTCTAAGTCACTTGTCAGATAATCCCTCTTATATACTTTAAATTGCCTCCAAGCAACTAAACTTGTTGATGTTGCACTTAACACATCTCCCAATCATACTCACGAGACATCACAAAACACAACGAACAGTTCTTTCAAATTCGACAAGAATCCATACATGAGCTGTTGACAGCCCTCCCAAAATCCTCTGAACTTTCTTCACAGTGGCATATCACCGCCTCTCCTCCAACACTGATAACACAAGTTCCCGATGCTCAACATGATCCTCTATATTCTTCGAATTATCAAACACATTCCATCAATAAATTAATTAATTTCCATGCCACTACTTCACCATCACACAGAGCATTAAAATAGCGTCCAACGCTTTGAATGGTGCGTCAAAAGACGAAAACAACATTTTCACACTCTGAAGGCCACTCAACACATTTTCAACTCTTGAAATTTCAAAGGTCTAATTATACCAATATTGTATTCCACATCTTACTTTCTTTAATAATCACCGCAAGTCATTATCCACCTTTATACTCGACTCCACAACCTGTTGTCGTAGCATACACACCAGACACAAGTCTCAAAATTACTCACTCAATTTTAATTCCTTGGCCACCCAAACAGACATACCCTATGGAGCTCTCAATATATGACTAGTTTCCGCAACTAAGTCGATCACAACTTCACCTTACGCCCTATCTGTATATCACTTATCTTGTCAGGATAACTCTCAAACAAACATAATCAATCGGTAAACCACCAGCTTCTCCACTTTCATTAATACTCAAAATTCCCATTAAAATTAAACATCTCATCCCGGTCCTGCG
Organism: Lathyrus sativus; assembly: GCA_963859935.3. Classification (NCBI taxonomy): domain Eukaryota; kingdom Viridiplantae; phylum Streptophyta; class Magnoliopsida; order Fabales; family Fabaceae; genus Lathyrus; species Lathyrus sativus. The sequence continues at coordinate 450,182,604 of OZ012738.1, read as the reverse complement.
CTGACTCATCAAAACAATTCTTCAGCGCTCGGCTTCACTCAAAACAATTCACTGCACCACGTCATCTAAGCTTGCAAGACACATCTATTCCATCCAACACAATCCCAACTACTATCAACAAGAGATTAAGGGTGATCAGTTCCTTAATTTGTCAATAGACAGTCGAAAATCATGATAGGGTATAAACCATCTTTACCAAACTATAAGAGCATTCAACCATACTGAGCTACAACTTCACACTTGCAGCATCCTGTCGCTACTGCAAAAATCGGCGCCGGCTGAACAGAAGAGTCGCCACCGTGCGTTATTTATCCCAAAGGAGGGAAAGGAAACGCTCGAAGTAAACCTACCTCAAAGACGGGAAAGGAATGGTCATCGCAACCAAATCCTGGATTCGGGAGTCGATTACGCAAGGGGAAGGTATTAGCACCCCTCACGTCCGTCGTACTCAACGGGATCCACGCTTGTTTTCTAGTACGGGTTGTTATTCTATCCACGCTAAAGGTCTGAGGGTTAAAAGAAAAGAAAATGACTCGGCAAAGTATTGCACTTTATGCCTACGTATTCCCGTCTGGAACGAGAAATCAGAGTCGACGTAGTTCGCCTACCTACGGGAAAGGAGGGGGAGGTTGCTCGCTAGGATATCACATCCTATGCCTACGTACTTTCATACAGCATGAAAGATCAGAGCAAACGTAGTTCGGGCTACGGAAGACACAAGCTTGTCCGAATGTTTTTATCTCCTTATGAAAGGGTTTTTCCTGATTAAGAGTCCGAGCGGACAAAAAATGACACTTTGATGTTTGTTTTTAGTCTTTTATGCAAGAACTGTTTTTTATGATGTTTGCAATCTCTGACGCACTAGAGACTATGATTTGAGGGTGACTACGTCGTATGTCACCCTAAGGGTAACACACTAAGTAATCAGATTACTGAAGAGTGACCCTCCAACAACCTTTCTCAAATAGCTTAAGGCTCGTAGTGTACGGCATCGATTATCCTTATTACTGTGTTTTGAATGGTTCTGAGATAGAAGAGAAAGAAGTTCTAAAAACCTAGGGTTTGAAAGGGGAATCAAAACTACCCTAATGTTACCATGCATGGATTACGACCTAATGTCTGTCATAATTCCCTCCTGCGCAGAGGAAATCAGAGATCCTAGGGGATAAACGGAAAAGAAACAACAGATATACAGTAAACAGTAAAGTGCATGAGATGCAGCAACAAACAATAGGCAAAGTGAAACAGCTTCACTTCAAACCTAAGGGAAAATCAACAAACAATACAGCAAAGAAAATCACAATCACCAGCTCAGACAGCAACACTAGCCTCTACAACAAGCAGTTCAAACAGCACTAGCTCTGGTAGCTACAGTTGATAAACAGCAATAGGTTGACAGTAACAACTTCAGGCAAGATCCTATCTTCACTTTCCAATGGTCTTCAAGCTTCAGATAAGCTCTTATCTTCCAATAATCTTCAACTTTAGCAAGCACTGAATCCCAATAGGTAAACATCTTCAAACAGCAGCACAACCCTAATCTTCAACAGATATCCAGCTTTGACAGGCACAAGCTCCATCTTCACCACTCTTCAATGCACTTTATATTCAAGAAGCTTCCATCTTCAAGGCAAACACTCACAGGAGAGAATCAACTGATAGAGGGAGTTGAAATGTTAAGAGGCTTAATGAAAACCCAGGGAAATCACTAAGATCTTAACATAGCAGGTGAGAGGTATCCTCAAGATTCTACCTAATCAAAGCATGCTCTACATCCCTCCTAAGGAAAGATGGAACTCTTTTATGGGACCTTGTTTCATAGGATGGAATAGAGGCACAAGAAGCTCTCTATATTTGACAGAAGAAATCAGTCTACTCTAGAGCTCTCCCTATATCTCCTATCTCCTAAGTCTTCATCAAGCAATCTTCAAACACAAGCAACTTCAAGCTCCAAGCATCATTATTTGTCTTCAATCATCCTCAAAGTCTTTATACCATCCTCAAGCCAAGCACAAGCCCCAACACCCAAAGAAAAGGCCCAAACTCAACAAACAAAGCAACTTTCCCAGAGGGAAACACACCAATATCAACCAACTTGCAAAAATCAAATAAAATGGAAATATTCATCATAAAATCCTAGTTTAATTTCTAAGGGACCCTAGCTATGTACCCTATACCCCATATAAATCCCAAGGCCTAAATCAAACTAAAAACCCAAGAACTATGTGCTGAATGCACCTATGTCAAGTTGAAACCCTAATTCTAGCATACTTGCTTCACCTCTCTCAAAAACAATTAAATTTAAGTCACGAAAATGTGACAAAAATCCAGGGGGAACCTAATACTATAATATAACTATATAAAAAAGAATGGCATCAAAAATCAAAGTGAAATGATCATACTAAATTCATAAATTAACATGTATCAAATGAAAATGAAATAAAAGCTATTAAAAGTAAAAATAAACCAAAAATATAAAAATGTATGAAATGACATTTTTATTCTTTTATAATTTTCTTGATGTCTCGAGGAGAATGGGGAAAAAACTCCCATGCAAAAATATTAATTTTCCAATTTATTATGAATTTTTAAAGAACTTAAAATAAATGTGAAAATAAAAGAAAATATGAGAAAAATGCAAAAACATGTGTGTCAAATAGCAATCAGAATCAATGCATTTTAATAACTGGGCCCAGAGAGGGGGTGGGGATAGCAGCGCGCCTAAGCCCAAGATACCATCAGAAATTAAGTGAAAAATAGAAAGAAAAATGAAAAAATCCACGGTATGAATAGCAATGGATATTAGTGCATTTCTTGTTGGGCTTTGGAAGAGGGGTGTGGATATCATATGTTGCACTTAAGCCCAAGTTGCAACTTTAATGAAACGGTGCGTTTGGGTAATCTGAGTCTCTTCACAAAATGAGAACAAATCGTGGCCATTGGATCTCGTTTTGGTCAAAAGTCTTGCTCTAATCTAAGGGTGCAGAGGTTATCTTCAACCTTTGAACCTTCTTGGAGGGAAAAGCCATGGATGAACAGAGTGATCAGCTTCATCTCCTCTTCATCGTGTTCCATCAAATCTCCATCAAAAATCAAAATTAAAAAGCCTAACTTGCTCCAAATTTTACACTGAATTCAACCATGGTAATTAAACACAATGAAACATCTTCCTCCTCAAAACACGATGGAAATCTCAGAAATCACTCAAGAACCAAAACTCATCAAACTTAAAATTGAATGACCTAATCTCTTCACCATGCTTCACTGATCATTTCTAACCATCAAACTATGATTATATCATCAAGAACAACCAGATATGAGCATGAACAGAAATTGCATCACTCCACTAATTGTCTCTAAATCAACCCTAAAGCTACCAGAAAGCTCAAAATGATCATCTACAATCATTCTAACCTAACAAAATCTATTGAAACTACTTAAATTAAGCTGTGAATTGAAAAGTACATACCTGCAAAATCTTGATGCACAGAGGTATGAAATCTTCAAATCAAGCTTTGAGAACTTCCAGACACCTTCAATGAGTCATAATCTTGCTTCTGTATGCAAAAGAATTGGTTGAATCCTCTTGAATCTTGGAACCCGATAGTGAGTTGCAGGTGAGGATTTTCAATTGCAAGAACACGATTTCTCCACCAATTTGCTTGGAACTTGATCTGGAAACACTCACTAGTATCAATGGAAGTAAATGCAATCAAAATTGTAGATTGAAATGGTGTAAAAGCTTGTAACCGATTCTGAATTGCAACAAGAAATTTCTGATCTCAACCTCTCTTCTCTCCTTCAATTCTCATCCACCCTTGCTTGGGATCACTTCATATGCATATATAGAGTGTGAATGAAGACTCTAGAATCTTCTGGATCAATCCAATGAGAAAATCAACTTCTCATGCCATGGAAATCTCATCTCATGCTATGCATATACCATCTCATGTTTTTTGTTTGCAATTCACTTTGTTCTGAGTTTAAGTTCTCCCCAAATGAGATTTTGGAGGTGTATGGATGGAAAGAAGCCTTGCATTTGCCTTGACAAGTGATTTTGCAATTGTGCCTTATGGTTCAAGTAACCAATTTTCAAAGCAAGTCCTAAAAATAACCCTCAATTCAAAATTGTGGCAATGTCAATGTTCTCAAAATGCACTTTACAATCAAATTGGTATGTCATATGGCTTGACTTGGATGTGTAGATTAAAAACCCTAATTTCCAACCTTGGTTCATTTAAAATTACCTTCATTTCTAGGCCATTTTGGTGACTTTGTGAAGCAAGCCATTACAAGCTCTCATTACCTCTTATCTAGCCTAAAAACATCATTTTGGACACATCTCATGTTGAACATTTTTCCATTTGAAGAGTGGAAGATGGAGATTTGGACCTATGTTGAAAAATGACCTGTAATTCAACTTTCCCAAAATACCCCTGGATTGCCAAGACCATAACTTGAGTTTTACAAATCCTCTTGAGTAATTCTAGTACTCAAATTAAAGCTAAGACCAAGATCTACAACTCTTATGTTGGCCAAGAATTCATTTGAAAACTCCTTGATGGGCAAAGGTTGCTTGTAAGTCAAGTGACTTTCACAGATAAATTTCAGTGTCCTCTGAGGACCCATAACTTGCAAGAACCATAACTTGAGTTTTACAAATCTTCTTGGAGACTTCTAGCACTAAAATTAAAGCTATTGAGAAGCTATACAAGTTTCATGTTGACCAATAATTCATTTGAAACATGCATTTTGACTTATCTGGCTTGGAAGTTAGGCCTAAATTAGGGTTTTTTACACTGAAACCCTAATTTAGTAACTCCCCTTCTTCTTGATTCCTTTTGATTTCTCCTTGGCACAACACCACACATGTATACACATCTCAATTCATGAATTCCAAATCCTCCAAGTAGGCCTTGATGCCCTCCAATCAATCATTTGACCTAGGGTTGACCTAGGGCTGACCCAGATGAAACCCTAGTTGACTGCACTTCAACTCTGGCTCTTGTACTTGCATCAATGACTTGTCTCATCTTCAAAATGACCATCTATGTCTTTCATGATCTTTGTACACATTCCATACCCTCAGCCATGGCTCACACACTTATTGATGATCTTCCACACCCCCAGATTAGGAGAGAAATCCACTAGTTGACCTTCAAACTTCTCAAAGCTTCAACTCATTTCTTGATTACTTGGATGGTCTTGAACTTTGAATAAAACCCATGATGGGCCTCTTTTTGATAAGAAAAGCACTTGATCCCCTGTTAGATGACTTGTTATGCTATGTTATGCAAATGATTAGACTATGTACATGACTTATTATGCAAATGACAATGCAATTGAAACATAAACCAGGTGAAATAGGTTGAGCAAATTTTAGGGTGCAACAGCTGCCCCTATTCAAACGGCTTGGACCCGATTGGGTGAAGAGCGAACGGCCTTCAAACATTCGAGGTACGAGACGGTTGAATACCCAGAACCCGGAAATTTGCCAACCGCAGAAATAAACTGCACCACTGCTTGGGGAACAACATCCGTCAATTGAACCTGATTGTTACGGTAACCACTAATCAACCACCTGATACAGATCTGATTAACTACCTGTGCAGCACCAAACATATCAATATAGGAATAACCTGGATGACTTCACTGAGGAAGTACCTTTGTCAACAAAACATGACTCTGCCAACGATACAGAGAAATAACTCCGCCATCACTACGGGAAATCATCTGGGAAAATAACACCGCCATCGCTACGGGAAATACTCCGCCATCTCTACGGGAAATACTCTCTGTCATTATTACTGAAAAAATAACACCGCCATCACTACGGGTAATAACTCCGCCATCACTACGGGAAACAATTCCGCCACCACTACGGGAAATACTCTACCATCACTACAGGAAAATAACACCGCCATCACTACGGGAAATCATCTGGGAAAATAACACCGCCATCGCTACGGGAAATACTCCGCCATCTCTACGAGAAATACTCTCTGTCATTATTACCGAAAAAATAACACCGCCATCACTACGGGTAATAACTCCGCCATCACTACGGGAAATAATTCCGCCACCACTACGGGAAATACTCTGCCATCGCTACAGGAAAATAACACCACCATCGCTATGGGAAAATAACACCGTCATCGCTACGGGTAATACTCTGCCTTCGCTACAGGAAAATAATACCGCCATCGCTATGGGTAATACTCTGCCATCGCTACAGGAAAATACTCTGCCATCGCTACAGGTAATAACAACACCGCCACCGCTACGGGTAATACTCTGCCATCGCTATAGGAAAATAACACCGTCATTGCCACGGGTAATACTCTGCTTACAGCTTCTTTGCCTATCTTTGCAGTAGCTGACTCCATCAATCATATGGGTAACACAATACGAGTCTGGTCTTCCAATTTTCAGTGCGGTCATGGCAGCCAATCTGAGAAGGACTCTACTGGGGATTTTCTGAACCCAACTGCCAGACACCTACTTCGACATAGGCGGCCACTTCCCCAAATTGATTCACGAAATCTTTTGATAACGACATAGCAACAATCTTGAAGAAATACTCCGCTGGAGGGGTAAAAGAAACTTAACCAAGCAACTATATGGGGAATAATGACGAATATTATCCTCACATGTCTCATGCTGAGATTTTTAATATTTGGTAATTGATCTGAGCAAGAGCTCTCTCAACCTGCAAGGGAAACAACACTTGAAAACAATAGGTTAACCAACCGGCTTATGTTTCAAAATGCGTTTGACAATGGCGTAATGCTCCGTACAGCACAGATATGCTACGCGTTTTCGGGTAGATGCAAATATGACACTATATGCAAATGCAAATGCAGGCTCAAGCTGTTGGGAAAACTCTGATAAGCTCGCTTCAACACGGCTGTTGAAAGCAAATACCACCCTGTTGGGGATGAACGAGCATCATAAAGTCTTCCAGTCAAAATAAATGCCGGGCAATATTACCAATTCTCCTGAGGAGATTAAACTTCGATTTCCACTGGGAGGAACGAACAATATCTTCGACTGGGGAGAGTAACCCAACTGGGGAAGAAACGACTCTCTTGGGGACGTCCTTCTGGAGGAAACGATGCTGTCTGGGCACAACTTACAAACTCGGAGCCACCACTCCGCTGGGGATAATCATCCTGACGAAGGCATGACGACCTGCGGGAAGAAAAAACCGTCTTCTATGGTAATAATCCTTCTGAACCAACTATGACCTAGCTAAATTCTGCGGGAATCCTCTTAGCTGGGGATTCACATACCCGACTCTCTGGGGAGTGCAACCTCTGCAAGGGATACTGATTTTGACTGGCTGGGGATATCCTCTGGGGATAAACTGCGACTATCTGGGGAAATTGATCTCTTCGGTAAGGGACAAAATCATCTCAACTTTTGAAGATGATGTGAGACCTGCATGGAGACTGGCGTCGCACAAAGTCAAGTCTTTCACCACGAGCCTTCGGCTGGGAGTCACACTTTTCTGATCGTTTGCTACAAAGGTGAGAACCCTGCAAACACAAACGAGACAAGACAAATCTATACAACCAAATCTACTCGGGTTAGTGTCTGTGACATTACTTTAGTCAATTCTAAATTTTATCAATTATTGGCAAGGGCCAGCAAAGTTATGCAAATGCAAGTTCATCGGAACGTTGGCGTTTTCCACATACAAAACAGTAAAGCACAATCATCAAATACTGAATAACAGGTTTTATTAATAATAGGCCTCTGAATAGGCAAAGCTTTGTACATCGGATGTAACTCCTGAAAAGAGGAAGTCACACACACACACGTACATATATGCATACAAGAAGCATAAAAAATACAAATACAACTCGAATTTGTACACATGTCGGCGACGTGGTGCAGACAAACATCGTGAGCCGATCCACCTATGACTCGCTTGACTTTGGTGCTTTCCCGGTATTTAGGTTTCGGAAGAGATTGTGTCGGAAAAACGAACCCTCAGGTGCTCCCAACACCACTAAGTAATGCAGTAACAGACTTCGGACCGCAGTCATTTGCTTTTTCAATCCCTAACTTTTGCGTGAATCGCCCTTTGCAGGTTTTCAATTCATCGGGATACCCTTTTTTGCCGAAGCCGCCCAATGCAGGTTTTCGACTTCGCGGGTGTACATCTTTTCAATTTTATCCCTAACTTTTGCCCGAACCTTTTATTCTATTTTTGGTTCGCCGGGATGCCCCATTTTTGCCTAGACTCTCTTTTTACTGTCCAGCAGGTCACTTTTAAGCAAAGTATTTTTTAACTGCGTCCGAATTCACAGGAGATGAAAAGTCTTCACCATCCATGGTAGATAGTAGCAAGGCTCCTCCAGAGAAGACTTTTCTAACAACGTATGGCCCTTCGTAATTAGGGGTCCATTTGCCCCTGTGATCTGTTTGTGGCGGGAGAATCCTCTTCAGCACAAGGTCGCCCGTTTGAAAGCTTCGAGGATGTATCTTCTTATCGTATGCTTTCTTCATTCGGCTCTGGTACAACCGACCGTATGCTAGAGAAGCTAGCCTCTTCTCATCCATTAAGCTCAGCTGATTCAACCTGTCTTTTACCCATTCTGCCTCATCAAGTTGGGCATCTCTTAAAACCCTCAAGGAAGGAATCTCCACTTCCAACGGTAACACTGCCTCCATTCCGTATACCAATGAAAAAGGGGTTGCCCCGGTTGATGTGCGTACCGTCGTACGATAAACATGCAAAGCAAAAGGTAGCATCTCGTGCCAATCCTTATATGTCACAACCATCTTCTGAACAATTTTCTTTATGTTCTTATTGGCCGCTTCAACAGCGCCATTCATCTTGGGTCGGTAAGGAGATGAGTTGTGATGCTCAATCTTGAAATTCTGGCACAGCTCTTTCATCATCTTGTTATTCAAATTCGAACCGTTGTCGGTGATAATCCGCTTGGGGATCCCATATCTGCAGATAATATCTCGTTTGATAAATCTGGCGACCACTTGCTTGGTGACATTGGCATATGACGCTGCTTCCACCCATTTGGTGAAGTAATCGATTGCCACCAAGATGAACCGGTGTCCGTTTGATGTTGTAGGCTCGATCCTTCCAATCATATCAATTCCCCACATCGAGAATGGCCACGGTGATGACATCACATTCAGAGGACTCGGGGGTACATGGACCTTGTACGTATAAATTTGGCATTTATGACATCTCTTTGCAAACTTGAAACAGTCTGTTTCCATAGTTAGCCAGTAATAACCTTCCCGCAACAGTTTTCTTGTCATAGCATGCCCACCTGCATGTGTACCAAATGTACCCTCATGTATCTCTTCCATGAGCAACTTCGCCTCTTTCTCGTCTACACATCTTAGCAACACCAAGTCGTGGTTTCTCTTGTATAGGACACCGTCCGGGTTCAGATAGAAATTGCCAGCCAATCTCCTGAGAGTCTTTTGATCTCGACTGGATGCCCCAGCCGGATACTCCTTGTTCTTCAGGAAGTTCTGGATGTCAAAGTACCAGGGTTTATCATTAGATGCTTCGTCAATAGCAAATATGAAAGCGGGTCTGTCAAGCCGAGATATGACAATCCGAGGAGCCTCGTTCCAGAAGTTAACTTTATACATGGAAGACAATGTCGCCAGGGCGTCAGCCATTTGATTTTCCGCTCACGGCACATGATGCAATTCCACCTTGTCAAAGAAAGGCAATAATCTCCTTGCGTAATTCATATATGGTATCAAATTGGGCTGCCTTGTCTCCCATTCTCCTTTTATCTGATTCACCACTAGAGCTGAGTCTCCGTATACATCCAGATGCTTGATTCGCAAATCAATAGCTTCTTCCAGACCCATAATGCAGGCCTCATATTTAGCTTCATTATTGGTAACCGGAAAGGTCAATCTAGCAGTAAATGGGATGTGCGACCCATGAGGAGTAGTAATAATTGCCCCTATTTCGCTACCATAGGAATTTACAGCTCCGTCAAATATCAACTGCCATTTGGAATCCAACTCTGGTCCTTCGTTCGGCAACGGTTCTTCATAATCCTTCATCCTTAGGTACATGATATCCTTGTCAGGAAAATCAAACCTCATCGATTGGTAGTCCTCAACAGGCTGCTCCGCAAAGTACTCTGACAACACACTACCTTTAATAGCTTTTTGAGAGACATATTGAATGTCATATTCGGTTAACACCATCTGCCATCGGGAAATTCTTCCGGAGAGTGCCTGCTTCTCAAACACGTATTTGATTGGATCCATCTTTGAAATTAGCAGGGTTGTATGATTCAGCATGTATTGCCTCAAACGTTTGGCGGCCCAGGCTAGCGCACAACACGTTTTCTTGAGCATTGAGTATCTGGACTCACAGTCAGTAAATTTCTTACTTAAATAGTAGATCGCATGCTCTTTACGTCCTGTCTCGTCGTGTTGACCGAGAACACAACCCATACTTTCCTCCAAAACCGTCAAATACAGGATCAGCGGTCTCCCGGCCACTGGGGGTATCAAAACAGGAGGTTCCTGCAAGTATTCTTTTATCCTGTCGAACGCCTTTTGACAATTTTCATTCCAGGTCACAACCTGGTCCTTTTTCAACAACTTGAATAACGGCTCGCATGTCGCAGTTATGTGAGATATGAACCGGGCGATATAGTTCAATCTCCCTAAAAACCCACGCACCTCTTTTTCTGTTTTAGGCGTCGGCATTTCTTGTATTGCTTTTATTTTCACAGGATCAACCTCTATTCCTTTTTCGCTCACAATAAACCCCAGTAGTTTACTCGATCTCACCCCGAAGGTGCACTTGTTAGGGTTCAGTCTCAGCCTGAACTTCCTAAGCCTCTTGAACAATTTCAGCAGATTAACCAAATGCTCCTCCTCCGTCTGGGATTTGGCAATCATGTCATCAACATAAACCTCGATCTCTTTATGCATCATGTCATGAAAGAGAGTCATCATAGCACGCTGATATGTCGCCCCAGCGTTCTTCAATCCGAAGGGCATCACTTTGTAACAAAATGTTCCCCAGGGAGTAATGAAAGTAGTCTTCTCCATGTCTTCTGGCGCCATTTTGATCTGATTATAGCCCGAGAAGCCATCCATGAAGGAGAATACGGAGAATTGAGCAGTGTTATCAACCAGCACATCGATGTGGGGAAGTGGAAAGTCATCTTTTGGGCTCGCTTTGTTCAAGTCACGGTAGTCTACGCACATTCGCACCTTACCGTCTTTCTTTGGTACTGGCACAATATTAGCGACCCATGTGGGATATTTTGTAACAGCTAGGAAACCAGCATCCCACTGTTTTTGAACTTCCTCCTTGATTTTCACAGCCATGTTCGGTCTAGTTCTTCGGAGTTTTTGCTTAACCGGTGGGCATTCTTCTTTTAATGGCAGACGGTGAACAACCATATCCGTATCCAGCTCAGGCATATCCTCGTACGACCAAGCAAATATATCACTATACTCTTTGAGCATCTCGACCAACCTTTGCTTGACGTCGCTTTGCAGCACAGCCCCTATACGGATGTTTCTTTCGACCCCTTCTGACCCCAAATTGACGATCTCAATGACCTCCTCATGAGGCAGGATGATTCTTTCTTCTTGTTTCAATAACCAGGTCAACTCCTCTGGTACTTCGCCATCTTCAACAATCTCTTCCTCAGCCTGAAATACCGGGTGCTCAAAGTCGAAATGAGTCATAGGCGGTTCATAGATGTCATCTGAAATAGTAATCCTGCAAAGGAAATGGTTAAATGCTTCAAAACGTGTACAAAGCAAATAACCACATTGCCATTTTATTGTAAAAGATAAAAACAGGAAAAACAGGGATCACAATATTTGTATATGAAAAAACGCCTTTATTCATGATTAAACAATGTACTGTACATAACCAAAATGGCCCTAAGCAAAATCACTATGCCCCGGGTAGGACACAGGATTATTCAACAATTAAGAAAACAAATCATTACTGTTTAGTTGTCACAGGAACAGTTTCCTGGATAGACCAATTGTAGAGACTTTGTCCTGGCACACTTGGCTTGATCCATGCGTCCATATCACAGTCGCTATCTCCTTCCTCAGAATCGGAAACAGCATTGATAGTCTCGAAGCTCACTCTGCTTGGTGTGATGGTTATTGGCCCTCTGAACTTGGGCGCTCCTGAAGAGGATGCTGATGACGAAGGATGATATCCAAGCCCGAACCTGTCATTCTTCACGGGAATATCCAACACCTGACCCCAGCCCTTGGTCTCGCCTGCCTGCACTAGAGCCTGAGCCTCTTTATACGATGACACTGCCACATCTGATATCTTGGCTACTGGAGCTTTGTCCTTAATCTTTAGCCCTTCAAATGCCTGACAGGGCATTTCATGAATCTCTCTGTCGACTTCCACGTATCTGAATGAAGACAGATGGCTAACCAGAATATCCTCTTCTCCACAAACAGTGACGACACTATCCCCCACCATATACTTCAACTTTTGGTGCAACGTGGATGTGACTGCCCCAGTCGCATGAATCCATGGGCGTCCCAGGAGGCAACTATACGCTGGCTCGATGTCCATTATATAGAATTCAGTTTCAAAGATTTCCGGCCCCACTTGCAATGGTAGTGTTATCGATCCGAACACTGACCTCCTCATTCCATCGAACGCCCTCACCACTAAGTCACTAGGCGTGCAGAGAATCCCCCTGATATCCAACTTCATCATGGCTTTCTTCGGTAGCACATTCAGGGAAGACCCAGTATCCACTAAAACACGGGACATGACCGTGCCCCTGCATTCAATTGACACGTGCAGCGCCATATTATGCTCTCTCCCCCTCAGGGTCAAATCAAAATCCGTAAAGCCCAAACTATGCCCTGCATTAACATGCGCCATCACCCCTTCTAATTGATTAACCGAAACGTCTTGAGGAACGAATGACGTGTCTAGGATCTTCAGCAAAGCGTTCTGATAGGCCTCGGAACATAATAGCAGTGACAAGATCGAGATCTTTGATGGCGTTTGCTAGAGATGCTCAACGATTTTGTAATCACTTTTACGGATGATCCTCATAAACTCTTCCACATCCTTAAGCGATGTTTCCTTTTCCTTTATCTGCGAGGGGCCACTCTCGTCTACCTTGGCTTTCCCCTTTGCCAATCTTTCTACCTCTACCTCAGGCGATGTGAAGATTCTCCCACTTCTGGTCATACCTCCTGTTCCAACAACATTGTCTACAACCTCAGCTGGTTGTTTATTTACTTCAATTTTCTCACTGTCACAATACACCTCCAACCCGTAAGTCCACGGCACTGCTTTGGTATTCTCGAAAGGAATCGGTCCTGCTTTAGTAATAGTGATCGTCGGCCGCTTGGCGGGCGCCGTTATTGTTATTGTTTTCCTTGGAATTGTCACTGTAGCAACATCGTTTGGCTTATCACACAACGCCTCTACAGGCTCTTCAACTGCGGTTCTATCAAACTGCAATGTTCCTTCATTCATCAAAGCCTGAATACCCTGTTTCAACTCATTACAACCCTCTGGCTGCATCCAACAATCCAAGCAAAATTCGTCACACTCCGGGAATACACCCCCTTTTAACAACCTGCTTTTGATCTCACCCAATGGTGTCTTCAGCTCATTGACATTCGTCACTAGATTCAACTTCTCCTCGGTCAGGATGGCGTTTGCCCCGTGATTGGGCATAGGCTGTTGTACTATATTTGGACCCGCCTGTCCAAAGTTAATAGCTTTGCTGTCCAACAAGTCTTGGACTTTATGTTTGAACGCATGACAGCCTTCAATATCATGTCCGGGCGCCCCGGAGTGAAACTCACAGTGTTTACCAGCATCATAGCCAAACTGAGGATTGCCCGTTAACGGTGCCATGGTCCTTTTCTCAACCAACTTTAACCCTAACAATGTTTGGAGCAGTTCAACGTATGTTGAAGGAGGCGTTTCAAATACTCGCCTGGGCTTGCCCTCTAGGATTCTGCGTTGGGCGGGGTGTTGCCTTTGTTGTTGCGGCTGCTGTTGCTGTTGTTGTTGTTGTGGAAAGGGGATGGTAACACTAGCGACCTGTTGATGCTGAGCGTACTGACTTCGTCCTCTTCCCTGTCCTCCGCCTCCGAACACGACACTAGAATCACCTTGACGTCTACCACCGAATGCTTTCCTGGTACCTCCTGCGGGGGTAGACTCACCTGCGTGGAATCTTCCAACCTTAATACTGTCTTCGACCATCTCACCCATGAGAATCAAATCTGAAAAACTGCTTAGCGAAACATTAAACAACTTTTCGTAATATATCCCCGTGAACGTCCCAATGAACATGCTATTCATTTCTCTCTCAGACAACGGAGGATGTACTCTTGCTGCCATATCGCGCCATCTCTGCGCGTACTCTTTAAAGCTTTCCTCTTTCTTCTGCGACAAACCTTGCAATTGAACTCGGTTCGGTGCCAGATCACTATTATATTTATAATGCAGGACGAAAGCATCTGCCAATTGCTTCCAGGTTTTGATTTGAGCGGGCTCCAACCCCATGTACCACTCGAGTGACGGTCCTGATAGACTGTCTTGAAAGAAATGCATAAGCATCCTTTCATCATCCGAATACGCGGACATCCTCCTGTAATAAGTGCGGACATGCACCTTAGGGCAAGTGTCCCCCTTATACTTGTCGAATGTGGGCGCTTTGAACTTCAGCGGTACCTTCAGCCCAGGCACCAAGCCCATAGTAGTCATGTCTAATCTGGTAGAATTCTGATTAGCCATACCCTTCACCTGTTCTTCAAGCATTCTGATCCTCTGCACAGGATCCACAGGTCCTTCAATACCTCTACCAGAAAAGGCATCTTCCTGTTGGTCTTCAATCCAATTAACATTCTCATTTCCATACCCGCCATACCCATTGTTACGACCAAATCCAGTCTGATTCATCATAGGACCTCGTCCCCTGTTACCGTACCCTTGAGTGACCCCAGCAGGTCCAAACCCATTATTGATAGGCATCATTCCAGTACCATTTCCGTTACCGAATCCACCATAGCCCTGATTAGCATTACCAAAACCATCATATCCGAAACCTTGGGCGTTGAAGCCGAACTTCCCATCCTGATTGACATAATCAAACCCCTGGTCGTTATAACCGAACCCGTTGTTGCCAAAGCCATTACCTCCATTGTTACCACCACCCAGATTGGCGTCTCCAAATCCAACATTGTTAATGACAGTCTCATTACCAATTCCTGTATTACCATTCCCAGCGCCGGCGCCATTGTTCACATTCACAACAAGTGGGGTCACCACAGGAGGAACCACAGGCGTAGGGGGCCCATCTTCCGGAATAGTCTCAACGTGCGCAGAATTGTAGTCATTGTTGTCGTTCCCACTAGCCCGCGTCAGCAGTGGCTGCACCAAAGTCTGGAGATTCTCCTAGCCTTTAGCAATACTCTCCATGGCCTGCATGAACAGGTTCAACTTCTCGCGAATCTCCTGCATCTCCACTTGGACTTGATCCATGATTCTTTTGCAGTTGTTTCGGGTTGAGTAGCGGTGAACTCTTGGTTCGTCAATCCTGGAAACCTGAAGATGCAGGAAATAAGATACAGATTCACGAATACCGGTCATGCAATATGGATGCAAATGCAATTATGTAAATATGCTACAGGTTATATTCCCCCCGATTCTAGTTTCAGAGAGAAGGCCATCATGACAATGGAGTCCCTATCCAGCAAGCAAGGAATCAGAAAACCCTCATATATGATAAATGCCAAGAGGCTGAGTACAAGAGTACAACTGAATACAGCTGACGAGACCTCGGCCAACAAGTCTGGCGATGGTCCAAAAACAAAGACAAGGCAAAGGTAAATCAGGCCAAATGGCATGCTCTGACGTCCTCCAATATCCTCATCGTCTCCGAGTGCCCTAGTCGGGAGATCAGCTCCTGTATCAGTAAAGCATGTCGCTCGGTAGTGGATCTCAGCTTTTTGGCATTGTCCTGGTAGGCTCCTTTGCCAGAACTCTCGTCAAATCTGTACCTCTTGGAACCGGCCTTCTCTTCATATTCTCTCGGCTTCTCGTCAATGTCACTCACCCTGAGCTCAGCAGCGCTCCTATGTGATGTCGCTTCAGCAATCTTCGCGTCTTGGTCTCTAACATGTGCCTCTAGCGTGGCAATCTGCAACTTCAGTTCGTCTTCGCGCTCCTTCCGCTTGGTAAGCGTGGTACTCCATAATGCTTCCCACTTGCTGATACGGGCATAAGCTTTGCTTAGAAGTTCCTTCTTGGAAGTGAGCACCTTGCTAACACCGTTTAAGGCTATTCCCACTTTTTCTTTCTTGTTGGTTGCTTCTGTCAGCTCCGATCCCAACCTGTTAATCAATTCAGTTTGTTCCTTCACAGTGAAGGTGGCTTCCTTCTTCTCACGATGCAACTGGAAGATCTCCTTCTCTAACTCCTCATTGGCTTTCTTCAATTCTTCGTTTTCAGCCAACAATTTGTTATACTTCTGACTCTCTTCCGAAGGAGGTACCTTAATCAAAGGAAGATACAGAGGTTCCACAGCAAGATAAGGCATCAAAGAAGTACTGGCTCTCTCGCGGATCTAAGCCAAATAAGGATCATAAGCTCTGTTGTTGCTCTTGCCGAGCAAAGCTTTCCCTCTCCTATGGATGTTAGCCCATACATGTATCAATCTGATCAAAACAGTCGTGTCGAATGAGCCTGTTGTCGCTACTGCGAAAATCGGCGCCGGCTGACAGAAGAGTCGCCACCGTGCGTTATTTATCCCAACGGAGGGAAAGGAAACGCTCAGAGTAAACCTCGCAAAAAACGGGGAAAGGTATGGTCATCGCAACCAAAACCTGGATTCGGGAGTCGGTTACGCAAGGGGAAGGTATTAGCACCCCTCACGTCCGTCGTACTCGACGGGATCCACGCTTGCTTGGTTTGTCTAAAGGATGCAAAACAATCTATCTACGGCTGCTAAATCTAAACGGAAGGGAATTGACTCGATAGAGCGTCGCACTCTATGCCTACGTATTCTCAAGAGAGAAAGTCAGAGTCAACGTAGTTCGGGAAACTACAGGGAATTGGCTCGCCAAGACTTCGCGTCTTGTGCCTACGTACTTCCACACAGCATGGAAGATCAGAGCTTTCGTAGTTCAGGCTAACTACGGCTAAACAGGGTGTTCTCACACAGGAGTGAGAAATTAAACTGGTTTGAGAGGTACGGGAACCTACGGGAACTAAGGCTACGGTCTGGTCTCAAATTCACTCGGGCCAGAGAGAGGGATAACATCAGTCGTTAGCGGGAAAGTCTCGATCGCACAGCAGCGAGAGAACAAAAGGTTAGTTGTTAGTGTGCTCGCTAGGATATCGCATCCTATGCCTACATATTCTCGTCTGGTACGAGAAATCAGAGCAGCTGTAGTTCGGCTACTTCGGGACCACAGCTCAAATCTCGTTTTATTGATATTCTGAAAAATGGTTACAATGATTGAATACGGGAAATAAACTCCTAGAAAATACTATCCTATCCATCTATAATGGAAAATCTAATGGAAAATAGTCCCCTAACAAGTGGACATTTAAATATATTCCTAAAAGGTGAAATAAACTCTATGAAAAATTGTCCTAAAAGAAAAATATCAACATCTATATATTCTTTATTTTTTTTTTATTTCTTTATTTTTCACATATTCTTTTCTCAAATCTTTTTTCCTATATTCTTTTTCAATATTTTTTTTATATGTTCTTTTATTACAATGAACATAAAAGGAAAATATTAAAAAGAAAATACAAAAGGGGAAGGGGGTTAACTACAGCCCAAAGGGGTAAGCTAGCAGAAAAACAATGGGCCCAGCCCAGAAAAAATAACCAAACAAACAACAACAAAAACTGGGGAGGGGTGCATGGCCAAAACGCAGGGTGGTCTATCCAGAAAAACGTTGGATGAGAAGGAGCATTCCTTCGTTCCAAATTGCTACGAGGTTTGTTCTGATTCTGATAACCTCGGCCACGAGTTCGCTGATTTGCAAGGGAAGCGACATAAGATTCCTGATATGGTGCTCTAGGCTCAGCTGTCTGTCCAGCATAACAAGGCACAGGAGATACTGATCCCACAGATTTCACCGATTCATCTCGAGGATACCCAACATCTGGCATGACTGCATTGATCACAACTCCTTCTTCCTTCTGATAGTCGTAAAGAGATTCAGTTTCACTAGCCTGACCGCTTGAGACAACCTGAATTTTTCCAATCTTTATAGCATTCTCAATGCGTTCTCCAACTCCCACTAATTCGGAGAAGTTCAGCGAAACTCCAAGCAATCTCTCAAAGTACGGGCTTTGCAAGGAATCTACGAACATGCCTGCTAACTCTCGGTCAGGGATCGGTGGTTCCACTCTGGAAGCAAAATCCCTCCATCTCCGAGCATACTTTTTGAAAGGTTCATTAATCCCCATAGACAAAGATTGCAACTCCATGCGAATGGGAGCTATGTCCATATTGTAATCATACCGCTTCAGGAAAGCTCTGGCTAAATCCACCCATGATCGAATCTGATCCTTCTCTAACTGCATATACCAACGTAGAGATGCCCCAATCAAACTGTCCTGAAAACAGTAAATCATCAACTTGTCGTTTTGCACAAACGAAGTCATCTTTCTGCAGAACATCACCAAATGTAGCCTCGGGCAACTATCTCCTTTATACTTTTCAAACTTCGGCGCTCTGAATTTAGGAGGTAACACTAGGTCAGGAACCAAACACATGTCTGCAGCATTGAGACCAACATCGTTCTTAACTTCCAGGGCTTTGACTTGTTCCTCCAATGCGTGCAACCTCTTAGCTTGCACAAGAGCTAATGGATTATTAGTCCTCACTATCGGAACTTCTCTTCGGGAGATCAAACCAGCAGGAATAACACTCTGATAATTCGCGGCATCAGAAGAAGAACGTTCACTTGGGATGACAAACTGTTGGTGCAGATTTTGGCCTCTAACAGAAGTCTGCACAAGTTGAGCTGCAGTAAGGTTATTCACTTGCGGAAAGCCTTCGTCAGACGTGGAATCATACAAAGGATTGGTCGTCATAATAAAGCCTGACAAGGCATCAGCAATCTGGAAGTCGTTTCCTGACATGACTATCGGCAACTTTCAACTGACGGCACTGCTTGATTCTGCTTGATCCATTTCAACCCCTTGGTCGTCTTCTGACAATCAACAGTTGCTCAGACCAATCACCGAATAATCACCTCCTGAAATCAAACAACGGCTGGATAAGAGCTCTGGCCAGCTGGAGAAATGCTATGCAATATGATGCAAAGATGCTTATGCAAATGCAATGCAATGCAGCAAACACGGGATCACAGCCCCCACAACACGCTCTGAATACTTCTATACTGCTGACGGAGTACGTTCTCTCTAAAAGAGAACGCCAAGATAGCGGGTAGGCTGGAAGTCAAGTTTCTCGCAAAAAACCCCTCACTCACGGGTATGGACCTAAGGCACGGCATCCTATGCGGTCATCAGCGTCACAGACTTTCATAAGCGACGATACGATTCCCAAAAGGAGTGGCACCATCATCTCATGAAGAGGCCTCACTTAGCTGACTTCCAATTGATCGGTCCCCAGAGTCGACAATCCTCACGTCTGGACTCCCCTCAGATCCTCAGGATCGGAAAGAAGCACCTCGGAGAGAACCTCGTCTGAGCGCAGATTTCGTGGGGAACTCGTGTCTGCTCAGCAAACAGGTTCGCCCACTAATCTCCACAACTACGTCTAAATGCATACTCAAGCAGCCCAGGTTCGGCTATCACTCAAAGTATCACCCTCCCCAGCACGACAGCAACAGATAAAAATAGCAATGAAAAAATAAACACCCAAAAGACAAGCAAACAAGCGCTAGGATTGACTCTCCTAGGGGACGTTGGATCCCACATGCATGGGGAACTATCGCAGTCCTTAGCAGCCAGGGGACGTTGGGTCCCCAGCTGTCGCTACTGCGAAAATCGGCGCCGGCTGACAGAAGAGTCGCCACCGTGCGTTATTTATCCCAACGGAGGGAAAGGAAACGCTCAGAGTAAACCTCGCAAAAAATGGGGAAAGGTATGGTCATCGCAACCAAAACCTGGATTCGGGAGTCGGTTACGCAAGGGGAAGGTATTAGCACCCCTCACGTCCGTCGTACTCGACGGGATCCACGCTTGCTTGGTTTGTCTAAAGGATGCAAAACAATCTATCTACGGCTGCTAAATCTAAACGGAAGGGAATTGACTCGATAGAGCGTCGCACTCTATGCCTACGTATTCTCAAGAGAGAAAGTCAGAGTCAACGTAGTTCGGGAAACTACAGGGAATTGGCTCGCCAAGACTTCGCGTCTTGTGCCTACGTACTTCCACACAGCATGGAAGATCAGAGCTTTCGTAGTTCAGGCTAACTACGGCTAAACAGGGTGTTCTCACACAGGAGTGAGAAATTAAACTGGTTTGAGAGGTACGGGAACCTACGGGAACTAAGGCTACGGTCTGGTCTCAAATGCACTCGGGCCAGAGAGAGGGATAACATCAGTCGTTAGCGGGAAAGTCTCGATCGCACAGCAGCGAGAGAACAAAAGGTTAGTTATTAGTGTGCTCGCTAGGATATCGCATCCTATGCCTACATATTCTCGTCTGGTACGAGAAATCAGAGCAGCTGTAGTTCGGCTACTTCGGGACCACAGCTCAAATCTCGTTTTATTGATATTCTGAAAAATGGTTACAATGATTGAATACGGGAAATAAACTCCTAGAAAATACTATCCTATCCATCTATAATGGAAAATCTAATGGAAAATAGTCCCCTAACAAGTGGACATTTAAATCTATTCCTAAAAGGTGAAATAAACTCTATGAAAAATTGTCCTAAAAGAAAAATATCAACATCTATATATTCTTTATTTTTTTTATTTCTTTATTTTTCACATATTCCTTTCTCAAATCTTTTTTCCTATATTCTTTTTCAATATTTTTTTTATATGTTCTTTTATTACAATGAACATAAAAGGAAAATATTAAAAAGAAAATACAAAAGGGGAAGGGGGTTAACTACAGCCCAAAGGGGTAAGTGTCGCTACTGCGAAAATCGGCGTCGGCTGAACAGAAGAGTCGCCAGCTGTCGCTACTGCGAAAATCGGCGCCGGCTTGACAGGAGAGTCGCCACCGTGCGTTATTTATCCCACGGGAGGGAAAGGAAACACTCAGAGTAAACCTACCGCGAAGACGGGAAAAGGTATGGTCATCGCAACCAAAACCTGGATTCGGGAGTCAGTTACGCAAGGGGAAGGTATTAGCACCCCTCACGTCCGTCGTACTCGACGGGATCCATGCTTGGTGTTTATAAGGAAAAGGGTGTGTTTATCTATCTACGCTAATGGTCAGTCTGAAAAGAAAAGAAAAGGACAGGACTCGACAGAACATACGGTGTTCTGGGCCTACGTACTCCCTCGTGCAATGGGAAAGTCAGAGTCAACGTAGTTCGACTACCTACGTCTAAACGGGGGAAGGTTGCTCGCCAGGACATCGCGTCCTGTGCCTACGTACTTCCATGCTGCAGGGAAGATCAGAGCAAACGTAGTTCGACTGACTACGGATAAACTGGGCTTTCTCACACAGCAGTGAGAGAATAAACTGGTTCTAAAGGTTCGGGAACCTACAACTACGGTCTGGTCTCAAATGCACTCGGGCAAGAGAAAAGGGTAACAATCAGTCGTCAGCGGGAAAGTCTCGATCGCACAGCCGCGAGAGAACAAAGGTTAGTTGTTAGTGTGCTCGCTAGGATATCGCATCCTATGCCTACATATCCTCGTCTGGTACGAGGAATCAGAGCAGCTGTAGTTCGGCTAACTACGACACAAGCTACTCGAAAGCTCCTATTGAGAAAGGGAAAAGACGCCCTAAAACTATGGCTGACAAGGGGACTCTACCTACTGTTATCATGCCTGGTTGACCATCCTAATGTCTATCATAACCCCTCCGCAGCGGAGAAGTTAGAGCTCCTAAGGGATCATGGCAACAGGACTAAACAGCAAACAGGAATCAATTGCAAAGTAAAGAGATACTGGAAATATGTATGAATGCAATAACCAAATAAACAAGGCACAAAGGCCGCAAACCACAGAGGTAAGGGAGCTCAGCTCTACCAAATACCAACAAGCAAAGCCACTCAATAACAAACAAGCAGAAGGAGGACCACCTTGTTGCACCCTAAAATTTGCCCAACCTTATTCACTTGGTTTATGTTTCAATGTCATTGGCATTTGCATATAGAGTCATGAGCATAGTCTAATCATCTGCATAGCATAAGCATAGCAAGTCATACAACAGGGGAACCAATCATTATTCTCATCTCTAGAAGCCTATCAAGAGGTTATTATCCCAATTCAATCTCATTCAAGTCATCAGGAAAGAATTTGAAAGCAAAGAGTTCAGCAGATCAAGCCTTGAGTCCATCTCCTAGCTGAGGGTATCTGAGGGTCAACAAGAGGGTTGTGAGCTGTGAATGGAAGGCATGGAGAGTATCTAGACATTATGGGAGACTTAGAAAGTCATTTAAAGAAGGAGACAAGTCATTGATGAGAGCACAAGAGCTATAGCTGAAGGCAGTCAATTAGGGTTTCATCTAGGTCAACCCTAAGTCAACCCTAGGTCAATTGACTGATTTAAGGGGCATTCAAGTCAAGTGGAGAGATGTGGGGTTCATCATTGGACATATAAAGAAGGATATGGAGATATGCCAAGAAGAATTCAAGAGAAATCAAGGAGAAGAGGAGTTTCTAAATTAGGGTTTCTGTGTAAAATCCCCTAGTTTAGGTCAAATTTCCAAGCAAGATAAGTCAAAATGCTAGCTTCAAATGGATCCTTGGCCAACATGAAACTTTTAGAGGATCCCAAGACCTTTAATTTGAGTGGTGGAAGACATCAAGGAGATTTATATAACTCAAGTTATGGTCCTTGCAAGTTACAGGTCATTTGAGGCATCTGAAATTTTGTCTGTGAAAGTAACTTGACTTCCAAGTAATTTTTACCCCTCAAGGAGATTTCAAATGAATTTCTGGTCAACATAAGAATTGTTCCTCATTGTCTTAGCTTTCTAGAATGGTATAGCATGCCCTCATATGATGTGTGGAACTCAACTTATGGTCTTGGCAAGCAAAGGGTATTTTGGTCATTTGTGAATTACAGGTCATTTTAACCTATGCCCAAAACTCATACAAGGAGGCCTCAAATGGAAAAACTTACAACATCAAACTTGCTCCAAATGACATTTTGAGTCTAGAAAGAAGGTCACAAATTGTTGGAAAAGCTCATAACATGAAGTTGCATGATTGGTCAAATTTGAACTAAAATGGCTTATAACTTAAAGAAAGTCAAAGTGAAAAATGGTTTGAGAGATTTATAAGTCCAAATGGAGACTTCCAATATATGATTTTGGGTCCAAAAGACATTTTAGAGACAATGGTTCAAGCACTTTTTTGAGTTTAGAAGGAAAAAGAAAAGTTACTTATGGTTACTTGTATTTGAAGAAACATAACCAAAATCAATCAAAGTTGGAAGGCAAGGGAAGTTGTAAGATGGATCTAGAAGTTTCCATTGAGCCCTATATATTCATGAAATCAGAATTGAGCAAGGGTTGGACTCATTTTTCACCAAGAATTTCCCAAAATTATCTCATTCTCCAAGTTGCAAGTTCACTTCAATCTCCCAAAATCTTCATCAATTCTCATCAACATTGATCCTCCTACATTCAATCATCATCATGGATCAGAATTGAATCAAATATTTGGTGGATATTGATCATTTTCGTGCACTTCCATCAAGAACACACAAATTGCAATTTCCATTGGACAGCAAGATCCAAGGCAAGAATCATCCAGGTTTTGCAAACAGAATTAAGCACTGAGTTAGTAGATCCAGATTGAAGCATCAAGGCTCTCAGATCCACGAATTTCATCATCATCCACAAGCTTTTGCACCAGGTTCAATTTCTCTCCCATAGCTTGATACAGATAGATTTACATTAGTTTGTTAGTATAATAATGATGTAGGATGTTAGTAGAGCATCCCTGATTGATTAGGAGTAGTTTAGTGATGATTCATAGCAGGTGCTTGAAACTGTTAGGACCTAGAACTCTTAGGTTAGGCCATGATAACCTTAGCTTGTTAGTTTAGAATGATCACCATTAAGTCTAGAAGAGATTAGTATAGGTTTGGTTGAGAATCTTGAGGATGAGTTGCAGAGCATTTCCATGGTGGCCAGAACTTGTTGCGCTCGGGTTGAGAGTTAGGCTGAATTTCAGAATGAATTACCACCATAGACGTATAGAGGGAGAGATTTAGAGTATTTTTCATGTTTGGATCGTGATGTTTTGTGCACTATGGAGAGAGAACAGATTGATGGAAGTGTATGCGTGCATGGAGTTTCATGGTGGAAACCCTAAGTGCTCATGAACCAAGGAAGAAGACGAAATCCTGGCTGTCCATTGCTTGGTGGACCTTTGACCTCAAAGCCAATCGTGTGGTTCACGTTTAATTCAGAGTTTTGGAGGGAGAGCTGTAGGTGCCCTAAACGCACCGTTTCATTTAATGAAACGGGCGGGCCTAAGTGTGTTTTGATATCCCCACCCCCCAATGCTGAGCCCAATTTGATTTGAACGTGGAAACCATGCTGAATGCACCCCCTGCTTGTTTTGTTATTTTTAATAATTCTGAAGTATTCTGGGCTTAACACAACTTGCTACGCGCACCCCCGTTTGCTGGCCCATCCTGATTATGAACTGAGCGAATTGCTATTAGTACCCCCTCCCTCTCATTTTAATTGATTTAGTTTTTTTAATTCATTTTAATTTTTACCAACTTTAAAAAATCATATAAAATAGGAAATTAACTCTTTTTTAGTGGTTGTTTTTTCTATATTTTCTTGATTCTGTCTAGAAAATTATAAAAAAATAAAAAATGCATTGTATTTTTATTTGATATTTTTCCCATATTTTCTAAATAAATGACATTTTAAATAGTTTCATTTCATGCATGATTTTGTTAATTTTTGTTCTACTAAATGCTTTCATATTTTTTGTTCAGTCTTTTTAGGTTGTTTAGATGAGATATTGAACTTGTAGAAACAATTTAGTTCCCATTTTTAGAAATTAATTTTAGGTGCTTAATGTAGGCTTGAACAACATGAACAAATTAGGGTTTTTAGGTAATGACTTAGGAGGATCAATTCACTTCCCTTAGGGCTTAGGGTTGAATAGTTTAGCTATGGGACTATAGGGGCTATGGGTAGTTATTAGATCCCTTAGAAAAAGTCAGGATTCCCCTACTGCTATTACTATACTCTGAGTATGTCTGATTGACTGGTGTGGTGTGCCCTCTGGGGATTATTGCTTGCTTGCTTGGGTATTGGGATTGTCTGGGGACTTGGGAGAGCTGAAGACTTGAGGATATGAAGACCATTGGAGATCCAGAGATTGAAGATCAACTGCCAGAGTTGGAGAGAAGGTTCTTGCTAGCAGCTGCTGAGGAGACTAGGGTTTAGGAGCTAGGCAGAGCTCTAGATTAGAAAGCTTGTTTCTCAAACATGGAATGCCTTGTTTGCATCCATCCTTTCTCTATGATTCAAAGTCTCTTTCAAATATCCACCTCCTTCCTTTGGAAGGATCAGTAAATATATTTGAAAGATAGAACTTTTGAGAGGAAACTTTCTGTTTAATGTTAACAGTTGATGAACCACCCTTGGTAGGTAATTAACTGTCTAATATTTATTCACTTCACTCTTGTGACTGATCCCTCATCCTGGAGGTTTGAACTTGAAGAAAAGCCATTGCAGATAGAAGACAGATGATCAAAGCCCTTGCCTGAAGGTCATGAAGATGGAGATTGATGCTTGTTGAAGCCTGTAGCTGATTGGAGATTACTTGAAGCCAGATGTTGATTCAGAGCTGCTGATGCTGTTTATTTTGCTGTTGTATTTCATTGCTGATGTATTGATTGGTTTTCTGGACTGTATTGTTTGCTGTTTACCCTGTTGGGTTGGAAGTGAATCCAGTTCACTTTTGCCTATTGTTTTCTAGGTTCGAGGTTGAGTGGGACTCCCTTGCCTCGCTTGTACTGTTGCATCCATGCATTTTACCGCTTTATTATATCTGTTATTGTTTCTGTTTCTGCCTATCCCGTAGGATCTCTGTTTCTCTCTGTGCAAGAGAGGAGCATGATAGACGCTAGGTCTTAACCCATGCATGATAACATTAGGTTAGTTTGTTTCCCTTCGCAACCGTAGGTTAGAGTTCTGTCTCTTCTTTCTCAAAACAAACAGAAAAACACATAAAGATTTCAAACACAATAAAAGACACTTCTTCCGTAAAAGAATGTGAACTCATCAAGACGTCATTTTTGTCCGCTGGGACTGTTAATCAGAAAACCCTTTTTCAGAAGGAATAAAATCAATCAAGGCAGACTTGTGTCGTACGTGGCCCGAACTACGTTTGCTCTGATCTTTCATGCCGTGTGAAAGTACGTAGGCATAGGATGCGATATCCTAGCGAGCAACCTTCCCCTCCTTTCCCGTAGGTAGGCGAACTACGTTGACTCTGATTTCTCGTTCCAGGCGGGAATACGTAGGCATAAAGTGCGATACTTTGCCGAGTCATTTTTATTTTTCATTTTTCATTCTCTTTTCTTTTAACCCCTGACCTGTAGAGTAGATAGAATAACAATCCATACCCGAAAACAAGCGTGGATCCCGTCGAGTACGACGGACGTGAGGGGTGCTAATACCTTCCCCTTGCGTAACCGACTCCCGAATCCAGGTTTTGGTTGCGACGACCATACCTTTCCCGTGTTGTGCGAGGTTTACTCTGAGCGTTTCCTTTCCCTCCCGTGGGATAAATAACGCACGGTGGCGACTCTTCTGTTCAGCCGGCGCCGATTTTCGCAGTAGCGACAGCTGGCGACTCTGCTGGGGATCCAACGTCCCCTGGCTGCTAAGAACTGCGATGGTTCTTATGCATTTGGGATCCAACGTCCCTTTGAGCGAGTCAATCCTAGCGCTTGTTTTCCCGTCGAGGATTTTGTATGGAGTTATTGTATATTTCTAACCTTGTATTTTCAGCTTTGTATATTGATTATTATTGCTGTATTTGGGGTGTGACGGGTGTTCTGATATTGAGAGATAAGCCGGACCTGGGCTTGAGTGCACCTAGAATTAGCGTAGAAAGTAGTGGGCGCGTGCCGGCTTTGCTTGCATTAGTGTCTCATGAAATCTACACTCGGACGAGGTTCTTCTGGTTGGCTTCTTTTTCTACCCTTTGGGTCGAAGGGGTTGTTGGTCAGCTGAATTGTCGACTCCGGGAACCGATCATTTGGAAGTTGGCTGAGTGAGGCCTCTTCAGGATTTGATGATGCCACTCCTTCTGGGAATCGTATCATCAACCCTGAAAGTCTGTGACGCCGACGACCGCATAGGATGCCGTACCTTGTGCCAGTTATAGGGCCACCCACCTGTGAGGGGATTTGGGGGTTATGCAGGTAACTAGACCTTCAGACTACCGGTTATTTCTTGATTAGAGATCCTGGGTATTTATGGAGAGTTAGGAGGTCTACCAGAGACCAGTTGGAGTGTTCTGAGGTCTGTCAGAGACCAGTTGGAGAGTTCTGAGGTCTGTCAGAGACCAATTAGAGATGTGATTTGAGGTCTGTCAGAGACCAGTTGGAGTTATGGTTTGAGGTCTGTCAGGGACCAGTGTTGGAGTTTTGTTTTAGGCCTATCTGAGACCAGGGTTTGATGACTTCTGGATGGTCTATCTGAGACCTTTCTTGATTGGGTTCAGGCTATTCAGCTACAGCTTTGGTCCCTGTTGCATGTTACTTACATTGCATTGCCTGCATATCCATTACCATTTGCATTTCACTAACGTGTGTCTGTGCTGCAGGTGCATTTGCATTTCCCTAGTTCTAGTGCCCAGACTTCTGAGTATTGATTATGACTGGTTTGAGGAAAACAGTTGCGTATAAGCTGCCTTCACCTGATATTACTTCTTTGCTTGGTCTGATATCTCTTGCTGATGAGGAGGTTAGGAGAAGCTTCAGAATGAGCCATGGGAGATTACTGAGATTAGTCTGCAAGCCCACTGCTGATGAGATGAACGGGCTATACACCTTGATGCAGTTCTATGACCCCGCATTGAGATGTTTTACTTTTGCTGACTTCATTCTAGGACCTACCATTGAGGAGTATGTGGAGTTTACCGAGCTTCCCGTGCAGAACGAGGTTCCCTTTATTCACTCTGCTGCTGAGCCCAAGTTGGAGGACTTAGCCAAAGCCTTACATATGGACGCTGCAGATCTGTTATTGACTTCTTGGCTTGGGGTTTCAGGTTTCTCTCTTGATTTCTTAGTTGTCAAAGCTCGAGAGTACGCCGAGAACGGTTGTTGGGTGGTTTTCAATGCTATTTTGGCTTTATGCATCTATGGAATTGTGCTGTTTCCTAACTTGCCCAACTTTGTGGACCGGGACGCTTTCTATCTGTTTGCTGCAGGCAACCCAGTGCCAACGTTGATTGGAGACTTCTACCACTCATTGCACTACAAGAACGAAAACCGAAGGGGAAAAGTTGTTTACTGCTGTGCTCCTTTATTGAATATGTGGTTCAAGAGTCACCTTCCCATGAAGGGACCATTTGTGGACAGTGCAACCTCAGCCAGTTGGTCAGAACGCCTGATGAGGCTATCTTCCGAAGATGTTGTATGGTTTGATCGAGATTTGTTGGGATCCGAGCTCATCTTCAGCTGTTCGGGGTACCCTAATGTGCCGCTGATAGGAAGAAAAGGGTGTATCAATTACAACCCTTCTCTATTCATTCGCCAGTTCGGATATGCACTGAAGAATCCACCTCAGGAGGAAGAAGTACAGGAATCTCTGTACTTCACCGGTGACGTGAAAGGGGAGTTACTAGCCAAGCTGCAGCATGCCTGGACGCGTATTAACCGCAGAGGGAAGCCTTTGTTAGGAAAGAATGACTGTCAGGCCTATGCACCTTACAGGATTTGGATTCAGGAGAGGGCTAGTCAGTTGAGGATGCCGTTTCCAGATGCACCAATTCTTGTTCCCGTTCCGGTAGCAGAGCCGACTACTGTTTCTAGAGAAGTCTATGAACAAGTTGTGAAGGAAAAAGAAGCCTTGATGAAGATTAATGAAGGGTTAGAGCAAGAGTTAGCCCAGGTACGCAGTGAGAAAAACAAGGCCGTATATGCTTTCCAACAACAAATCGAGCTGCTAAACAGGTTAGGGGCTGAGTTGACTGAAGAAAAGAAAAAGCGTGAACGTCTGGGGCAAGAGTTTAGAAGCTCCCATGACATGCTGGAAGCCAAAAAGAAGGCGCTCGACGCAGCACACCGAGAAATCTCCTCTTGCAATAAGACTTGGAATGCCACACTCACCAACAATAAGAAGAGGGAAGACAAGCTGAAGCAGCAAATTTCCGACCTCGAAGAGAAGTTGAAGTCTAGCATCAAGAAGTGTGAGGAGGAAGTGATGACCCGGTATAGTGTCCAGCATGCACTGAACAAGGCAATCAAATCCAGAGATGAAGCAGTGTCTCAGAAGCGAAAGTTAGAAGATTGCTTCGGAGAAGCAACATGGGAAGAAACTGCTGGAGACGTACGCCGTGTCCTTAAGAGGAGAAACCAGCTTGTTGAAGGGCTGCTTGATCGACCAAGCCATCCGGAGACCAGGAAGTTGATAGAAGAGTACCAGACTTTTGGGAGGATTTGATCATTTCATGTAGTAACTTGTATGCTTTATTTGCATAGTGCTGACCATCACCAGGATTGTTGGTTGAGGTCATGCCTTCTTTGTACTCTCAGTGATATTGTACCCTGGGCTTATTGATTTTCCCTGCAATATATGAGGCTTTCTATGATTCAGCTCCGATATTCCTATTGTCAGCACTGTCACTGCACCGGCACCTTCGCACTAGAACTGGGGGAATGAACTTCCCTAATGCACAGACACATTGCATTGCATTCATATTCATATTGCATTACAGGTAATCTTTGGATGGTGTCTTATTTCCTGCTCTGTATCAGGTACTTAACAGGATTGCAGATCAACATCCGCACCGATATTCTACCCGCACCAATTGTCGGAAAATCATGGACCAAATGCAGAACGAGATGCAAGATGTGCGCGAGAAGCTCGCCCTCTTCATGCAGACCATGGAAGCTATAGCAAAAGGGCAGGAGAATTTGCAGGCCATGGTCCAGCCTCTGTTGGCCCGAAACGCTGGTCATGGTAATGAAGATCACTAGTCTGTCCGGGTCGATACTGCTCATGGAGATGGCACTCCCACGCCAGTGGCTCCGCCTGTAATCAATACACCTGCTGCTAATGTCAACAACGCTACCGCTGCTGTGAATGGTAACGTCGGAGTTGGGAATGAGACTGCTGTCCATAATGTGGGGCTGGGTGATGTCAATTTGGGAGATAATCTAGGAGGCAACGGCTTTGTAAACGCTGGATTCGGATTCAACGATCAGGGATTCGATAACACTGGGAAGTATGGCTTTAATGCTCAAGGCTTTGGGCAAGATGGTTATGGTATGGTCAATCAGGGTTACGGAGGCTTTGGAAACGGGAACGGTACTGGATTTATGGCTTTTGGTCCCGCTGGAGGTGTTCAAGGGTACGGCAACAGAGGCCGAGGTCCGGGGATGAATCAGATCAGAGCTGGACGTAATAATGGATATGATGGGTACGGAGCTGGAAACGGTATGTGGCAAGAAGATCAGCAGGAGGACGCCTTCTCCGGAGGAGGTTTTGAAGGGCCGATGGATGATTCCCAAAAGATTAGAATGCTGGAAGAGCAGATGAAGGGAGTCTTAAACCAAAGTGCTGTGGGCCTGGACATGGCAACCATGGGCTTGGTACCTGGCTTGAGGGTGCCAATTAAATTCAAAGCTCCTGCGTTTGACAAGTACAAAGGAGACACATGTCCGAAAGTGCATGTGCGAGCTTATTACAGAAAGATGTCTGCATACTCAACTGATGGAAGAATGCTAATGCATTTCTTTCAGGATAGTCTGTCGGGCCCTTCCCTAGAGTGGTACATGGGGTTGGAGCCAACTGATATCAAGACATGGAAGCAATTGGCGGAGGCGTTCGTAGCCCACTACAAGTATAATAGCGACCTGGCACCCAATCGGGTCCAGTTGGCCGGGCTTTCGCAGAAGAAGGGGGAGAGTTTTAAAGAGTACGCGCAAAGGTGGCGCGATATGGCTGCCAGGGTCCGTCCTCCTGTAGAAGATAAGGAAATGAATGATATGTTTGTCGGCACATTCACAGGGCTGTTTCATGATATGCTGTTTCATACGTCTCTGGCCAGTTTTTCAGACCTGATTCTGATGGGGGAAAAGATTGAACGTAATATTAAGCAAGGAAAGTTCCAAGTCGAGGAATCAACTGCATCTGGCAGTAATAGGAAAGCTTATGGTGGGCGCCGTCAGGGCGAAGCCAGCGCAGTATTTGGAGGCCGAGGCCGAGGCCGAGGCAGGGGACGAGGTCAATATCGTCAGCCGCAGCAAGTGGCGAGTGTTACTATCCCATATCAACAACAACCACTCCAGCAACAACAACCGGTTCAGCAGCAACCAACGCCACAGCAGCAGCAGCCTCAGCAAGGGGCACAGCAGGCTCAACGAAGATTCCAGGGTAGTAAACCGAGAAGAGTGTTTGAGAAGCCTGCCTCAACCTATGCTGATTTATTGCAGACATTGTTGGGATTAAACCTGGTAGAGAAAAGAACTCTGGCGCCGATAACGGGAGCTCCCCCGTTTGGTTACGATGCAAGCAGGCACTGCGAGTTTCATTCTGGGGCCCCGGGTCACGATATAGAAGGTTGCCATGCTTTTAAGCACGTTGTGCAGGATCTTTTGGACAACAAGACTATCAATTTCGGAACGGCAGGTCCGAATATAGTCCAGAAACCCATGCCTAATCATGGGGCGAACGCCGTTCTGATTGAGGAAGGTCTGAATCTTATTATGAATGTTGAAGATTTAAAGACGCCGCTGAGCGAGATAAAGAGCCGACTGTTACAAGGAGGTGTCTACCCAGGATGTAACGAGTATTGCTTAGATTGTTGGACCCTAGCTGGGGGGTGTGAGGATTTGAAGAAAGGCATTCAGGCTTTAATTGATGAGGGCATATTGCAGTTTGATCGAGCGGCAACTGAAGAGCCTGCAGGGGTAGTAGTGGATAATCGGAGTGATGTGGCCACAGTAACGATTCCTCGGAAGACGATCACTATTGCAGCATCAGCTCAGCGACCACCGATCACCATAACTAAAGCCGGGCCAATCCCGTACGAGAACACGAAAGCAGTCCCATGGTCATATGGGTTAGAGGTGTATTGTGACGGGATAAAGATTGATGTTAACAAGCAGCCAGTGGAGATTGTGGATAATGTTGTTGGTTCAGGAGGCATGACGAGGAGTGGCAGGATCTTTATATCTCCTGAAGTGGAGGCTGAAAGACTAGCGAAAGGAAAAGGGAAAGCGGTTGAGAATGTTCCGGTACAAGCAAGTGAAAAAGAAGCAGCATCGAAGGATGTAGAAGAGTTCATGCGCTTGATTCGAAAAAGTGATTATAAGATTGTGGAGCATCTGCAGCAGACACCGTCCAAAATATCTATCTTGTCATTGCTCTTATGTTCGGAAGCTCACAGAAATGCTTTGCTGAAAGTCCTGGATACTTCTTTTGTACCCCAAGACGTCTCCGTGAATCAGCTAGAAGGAGTATTGGCACATGTGAATGCAGGCCACAGTTTGGGCTTTACCGATTTCGACTTGACTCCGAAAGGGAGAGATCATAATATGGCATTACACGTATCTGTTGAGTGTAGAGGATCAGTAATGTCGCACGTATTGGTTGACACTGGATCATCTTTGAATGTGCTGCCCAAGAAGGCGATGATGAAGCTGGATGTTCGAGGAATTTTGTGTACACCCAGTGATTTGGTAGTCAGAGCATTTGACGGCACACGGAGAACAGTCTTCGGATCGATTACCTTGCCTCTGCAAGTGGGGCCGGAAGTGTTTGCAACGGAGTTTTATATCATGGATATACAGCCTGCGTACAGCTGCTTGCTTGGAAGACCCTGGATTCATGGGGCAGGGGCCGTCACGTCTACCCTGCATCAGAAGTTAAAATATATGGTCGGAGACAGTGTAGTCACCGTGTGCGGAGAAGAAGACATCCTGGTCAGCCATTTATCTTATTTAAATATGTGGAAGTCGACGGGGAGATCCACGAGACACCATGCCAGGCATTCGAAGGTTTGCGCATCAAGGACAAAGGTCCCGGGCCGAGCAAAGTGCCAGAGATAGCTGTCTCATCGTATAAGGAAGCTCAAGCTCTAGTGGAAGCAGGAGAAGCCAAGGGCTGGGGCAAAGTGTTGGACATTCCTGTGAAGATGGACCGGTTCGGGCTGGGGTACCAACCGTCGTCATCAACTCCTTCCGTGGGGGCCCCCCGTTTCAGAAAGCCAATTACCATCTCTGCCAGTGGAGTATGTCATGAAGCTGTCAATGCTGCTTCAGAGTCTGATGAAGGAGACAGCGACTGTGATATGGATGCCTGGATTCAGCCAAGCACGCCAGGACAAGGACTGTGCAACTGGTCTATTCAGGAGCTTGTTCCTGTGACTTTTAAACAGTAATGCTTTGCTTTATTAATTGTTGAATAATCTGATGTTTTGCCCGGGGCATCAGGATTTGCTTAGGGCTGTGTTGTTATAAACATTGCGTGTTAATCATTAAATAAATGGCGTTTTTTCATGTGCAAATACTGTAATCTCTGTCTTTCTTATTTGGTATTTTTCAATAAAATGGCAACATGGTTATTCGCTTTATACGCATTTTGAAGCACTTAACCATTCCTTTTGCAGGATAACATTTTCAGATGACATCCTTGAACCACCTATGACTCGTCCCGACTTTGAGCACCCGGTGTTTCAGGCTGAAGAAGAGGTTGTCGAAGATAGCGACGTTCCTGAAGAACTGTCTTGGTTAGTAAAGCAAGAGGAAAGAGCCATTCTGCCTCACGACGAGGTCATCGAAATTATCAATTTGGGGTCGGAAGGGGTTGAGAAAAACATTCGTATCGGAGCCGCGCTGCAGAGTGATATCAAGCGGAGACTGGTTGAAACGCTCCAAGAGTATAGTGATGTATTCGCTTGGTCGTATGAAGATATGCCGGGGCTCGATACAGATATGGTCGTGCATCGCCTGCCATTGAAAGAAGATTGCCCGCCGGTCAAACAAAAGCTTCGCAGAACGCGACCAGATATGGCAATGAAGATCAAAGAGGAGGTTCAGAAACAGTGGGACGCTGGTTTCCTGGCTGTGACGAAGTATCCTTCATGGGTTGCCAACATCGTACCAGTGCCAAAGAAAGATGGCAAGGTTCGAATGTGCGTGGATTATAGAGATTTGAATAAAGCAAGCCCAAAAGACGATTTTCCACTTCCTCATATTGACGTGCTAGTTGATAATACTGCTCAATACTCTGTATTCTCCTTCATGGATGGCTTTTCAGGCTATAATCAGATTAAAATGGCGCCAGAGGATATGGAGAAGACTACTTTCATAACGCCGTGGGGAACATTTTGCTACAAAGTGATGCCCTTTGGTTTGAAAAATGCTGGGGCAACATATCAGCGTGCGATGACGACTCTTTTCCATGACATGATGCATAAAGAGATCGAAGTTTATGTTGACGATATGATTGCCAAATCCCAGACGGAGGCAGAGCATCTGGTGAATCTGCTGAAGTTGTTTAAAAGACTTAGGAAGTTCAGGCTGAGGCTGAACCCTAATAAATGCACCTTCGGGGTGAGATCGGGTAAACTGCTGGGGTTTATCGTAAGCGAAAGAGGAATAGAGGTCGATCCTGCTAAAATAAAAGCGATTCAAGAAATGCCGACGCCTAAAACAGAGAAAGAGGTGCGCGGGTTTTTAGGGAGATTGAACTACATTGCCCGGTTCATATCTCACCTAACGGCCACGTGTGAACCATTATTCAAGTTATTGAAGAAAGATTAAGCTGTAACGTGGAACGAAAATTGTCAAAAGGCGTTCGATAAAATAAAGAAGTATCTGCAGGAGCCTCCTATTTTGATACCCCCAGTGGCAGGGAGACCTTTGATCATGTATTTGACGGTTCTTGAGGGAAGCATGGGTTGTGTTCTCGGTCAACACGACGAGACGGGGAGAAAAGAGCATGCGATCTATTACCTGAGTAAGAAATTTACAGACTGTGAATCTCGATACTCAATGCTGGAGAAAACTTGTTGCGCGCTAGCCTGGGCCGCCAAGCGTTTGAGGCAGTACATGCTGAATCATACAACCATGCTCATCTCGAAGATGGATCCTATCAAATATGTATTTGAAAAGCAGGCGTTGTCAGGTAGAATTGCCCGTTGGCAGATGGTCTTGACTGAATACGACATTCAATACGTCTCGCAAAAGGCTATAAAGGGGAGTGTGCTGTCTGAGTATCTGGCGGAGCAGCCTATTGAAGAATACCAATCGATGAGGTTTGATTTTCCTGACGAGGATATCATGTACCTAAAGATGAAGGATTGTGAAGAACCGTTGCCAGACGAGGGACCCGAGTTGGGGTCCAAGTGGAAGATGATTTTTGACGGAGCCGTGAATGCTTACGGTAGCGGAATAGGGGCAATCATCACCACGCCACACGGGTCGCACATCCCGTTTACTGCCCGATTGACCTTTGCCGTTACCAATAATGAGGCCGAATACGAAGCTTGTATAATGGGGCTTGAAGAAGCCATTGATTTGCGAATCAAGAACTTAGACGTATACGGGGACTCAGCTCTGGTAGTGAATCAGATCAAAGGGGAATGGGAAACGCGTCAGCCCAATTTGATACATTACATGAATTATGCAAGGAGATTGTTGCCTTTCTTCGACAAAGTTGAATTGCATCACGTACCGCGGGCAGAAAATCAAATGGCTGACGCCCTTGCCACTTTGTCTTCCATGTACAAGGTCAACTTCTGGAACGAAGCTCCCCAAATCACTATCTCTCGGTTGGACAGGCCAGCTTATGTATTTGCTATTGATGAAGCATCTGACGACAAACCGTGGTATTTCGATATCCTTAATTTCCTGAAGAATAAAGAGTATCCGGCTGGGGCATCCAGTCAAGATCAGAAGACTCTCAGGAGATTAGCGGGTAATTTCTATTTGAACCCGGATGGCGTCTTGTACAGAAGAAACCACGATTTGGTGTTGTTGCGTTGTGTAGACGAGAAAGAGGCAAAGCTTCTCATGGAGGAAATTCACGAAGGTACCTTTGGTACGCATGCTGGTGGGCATGCTATGACGAGAAAGCTGCTGAGGGCAGGTTACTTTTGGCTGACGATGGAAACTGATTGTTTCAAGTTCGCGAGGAAGTGCCACAAGTGCCAAATCTATGCTGACAAGATACACGTGCCTCCGAGTCCTCTAAATGTGATGTCATCTCCATGGCCATTCTCGATGTGGGGAATCGATATGATTGGAAAGATCGAGCCGACGGCTTCTAACGGGCATCGGTTCATCCTAGTAGCAATCGATTATTTCACCAAGTGGGTGGAAGCGGCGTCTTACGCGAATGTAACGAAGCAAGTGGTGGCTAGATTCATCAAGAGAGATATCATTTGCCGATATGGGATTCCCGAGCGGATAATCACGGATAATGGTTCAAATCTGAACAACAAAATGATGAAGGAGCTCTGTCAGAATTTCAAGATCGAACATCACAACTCCTCCCCTTACCGACCCAAGATGAATGGCGCTGTTGAGGCGGCCAATAAGAATATCAAGAAAATTGTTCAGAAAATGGTGGTGACCTATAAGGATTGGCATGAAATGCTACCTTTTGCTTTGCACGGTTATCGTACGACGGTACGCACATCAACCGGGGCAACTCCGTTCTCGTTGGTATACGGAATGGAAGCGGTATTACCATTAGAGGTTGAGATCCCTTCTCTGAGGGTATTGCGAGACGTTCAGCTGGACGAGGCAGAATGGGTAACGAATAGATTGAACCAACTGAGCTTAATGGACGAGAAGAGGCTAGCTTCCCTAGCATACGGTCGTTTGTACCAGAGCCGAATGAAGAAAGCGTACGACAAGAAGATACATCTGCGAAGCTTTCAGACGGGCGACCTTGTGCTGAAAAGGATTCTCCCGCCGCAAGCAGATCACAGGGGCAAGTGGACCCCCAATTACGAAGGGCCATACGTTGTCAGTAAAGTCTTTTCAGGAGGAGCGTTGTTGTTGTCCACCATGGACGGAGAAGACTTCACGTCACCTGTGAATTCGGACGCAGTTAAAAAATACGTTGCTTAAAATAGACCCGCTGGACAGAAAAAGAGAGTCCAGGCAAAAATGGGGCATCCTGGCGAACCAAAAACAGAATGAAAGGTTCGGGCAAAAGTTAGGGATAAAATTGGAAAAATGTACACCCGCGAAGTTGAAAACCTACACTGGGCGGCTTCGGCAAAAAAGGGTATCCCGGTGAACTGAAAACCCGTAAAGGGCGGTTCACGCAAAAGTTAGGGATTTGAAAAGCAAATGGCTGCGGTCCGAACTCAATGAGCATCAATGCGGGAGAATATATTTGAGGAGCCAGTTATCGGACACGATCTCTTCAGAAGTGGGGATACCGGGAAAGCATTAGCGTCGGGCGAGTCATGGGAGGATCCGTTCGTGGTGTTCATCTGCATCCCGTTGCCGACATGTGTACAAATTTAAGTTGTCAATATTTATGCTTCTTGTGCATACTTGCATACTTGTATATTTGCTTTGCGTAGCTTCCTCTTTTCAGGAGTTACATCCCATGTACAAAAACTCCGCCCATTCAGGGGCCCGATCAATAAAATATGTTATTCAGTACTTGATGCTGATTCTTTACTGTTTTGTGCATGATAAAACGCCTAAGTTTAGTGAAGCTAGCATGAGTATAACATCACTGGCCCTTGCCAACAATTGTTAAAGCTTTGAATTAACTGAGTGTAACGTCACTAACCTGAATTGATTTGATTGCATAGGTTTGCCGTGTCTTGTTTGTGTTGTTGCAGGTTTCATAACCATATGAGGAATATGATCGCAAGATCGCGATAACGAAAGACTTGATCCCCGCAGGGTCATGCACTCTCCCCCAGCGGAGTCAGTGGAGTTTCCCCAAGAGAATCATCCCATCCCCAGCGGAATTCTCTTTGCAAGTATTTTCATTCCTTCCAGTGGAACTCGAAGATTAAGACTCTCCCAAGCAGAGTTGATGGTGGTTCCTGTCATTTATTTTGTCAGAGATACGGTGTAATATCAGTTCACTCTCCAGCAGAAAGTCCGATCGTACTGCGCACATCTGCTATTCCCCAGCAGAGTTATATCCCTCAACAGGGTGCTACTTCAACAAGGCGTTTGGTTTAAGTTCCTAATTTCCCAGCAGGGTTGACTTCACCCTTCTAGCATTTATTTTGCTGGAATAATTCTGTAGCGTCTGGCTATCCCCGGCGGAGTCGGCATTATCTTCAGCATTTATTTTGCTGAAGCAGTTTCTGTACTCTAGCAATTCAGGTGGAGTTCTTGCTCAAATGAACAACCAAATGTTCAAGATCTCGGCATGAGACATTCAATGATAATGTCAGTTTCGGCAGTATTCCCCACAGAGTTACCAGGATAAGTTTCTCTTTATTCCCAGGCAGAATTAGTTGTCATCAGGGGTTCCATGAATCAGAATTTCAGAGGCCACCGCCGGTTATCAGAACAGGCGTCCGATAGTTTGGTGTCCAGACATCCCCAGTAGAGTTCATCGCAAAGTCGCTGTCACGTCAGTGCTAAGAAGTGTGTGGGTGAGGATCATTGGAGAACTAAGTCCTGACGCGGACAATTTATTCCTATATTGACGGGATTTCTTCAGAAGTGGGCGTCCTAACGCGGACAGGTTTATTTCCCCGGATTGGTGAGGTGTGTTAGTCCTAACGTGGGCAGATTCGGGTTCTCGAAATTAGTGGAATGGGAGGTCATGACGTTGACAAAAGTGGTTACTCTTTGTGTTGATGACCTGACTTGGACCAGTTCCTCTCAGCAGTTATCTTTCTTTGTGTTGGCAAATCATGGGCCCCGGCGGGGACAGATCAGACAAGGGTGTGAGTCCTTACGTGGACAAGTCTTATTTCCTCAGCAGGTCGAAGACGCCCGAGTCCTAACGTGGACAAATCAAGACGAGATCAGTGTCCTTACATGGATAAATCAAAGAAATTATTATTCCTAACGTGGAGAAGTGGGTCCTAACGTGGACGATGTAGTCCTTACGCGGACATATCAGAAGAGGATTCCTTACGTGGAAAAAGATAGTTTCCTTACGTGGAAGTGACAGCATTCCTGACGTGGAAAGATTGGAGTCCTTACGTGGACAGATTAAGATGGCATTCCTTACGGGGAAAAATGTAGTCCTGACGCGGACAAACCGGAAGGAATTGGTTGCCTTATATGGAAGAGTTATGTTTCCTTGCGTGGAAAACGGATAGCATTCCTTACGTGGAAAGAGGTTTGTATTCCTGACGTGGAAAGAAAGAGTGTATTCCTGACATGGAAGGGGTTTAGTTCTGATGTGGACAGACTCAAAAGAAGATTTATTCCTTACATGGAAAAGTTGGGGTCCTTACGTGGACAGATTCAAGAAAAGTTGATTCCTGACGTGGAAGAATGATGTAATCCTTACGTGGAAAGTTGAGTCCTGACGTGGATAGGTTCAGAACCAAAGTTGGATTCCTTACGTGGAAAGAATGGAGTCCTGACGCGGACATGTCAAGTGGTATTGGAGTCCTTACGTGGACAGATTGATATAGTTCTCCTTATGTGGAAAGAAGATGGCTTCCTGACGTGGAAAGATGAAAAGGTTAGTCCTGACGTGGACAGATACAGAAGAAATGATTCCTAATGTGGACAGGTGTTACTCCTAGCGTGGAAGAGTTTTATTCCTAACGTGGACGATTCAGTTTATGGAAATGCAGACGAATTATCCCCAGCGGAGTTGCCGAGATTTTTCTGGGTTAACAGCAAGTGGAATCCTAACGTGGACCGGTTTTAGTTGAGATTTCTTCGTATTGATGACAGACAGAGTCCTAACGTGGACAAGCAAGCAATC
This sequence comes from Lathyrus sativus, assembly GCA_963859935.3. Classification (NCBI taxonomy): domain Eukaryota; kingdom Viridiplantae; phylum Streptophyta; class Magnoliopsida; order Fabales; family Fabaceae; genus Lathyrus; species Lathyrus sativus. The sequence goes on along the minus strand of OZ012738.1, from coordinate 450,142,342 downwards.
TGTTATGACAGAATCCCCTTCAGAGCGATGAAGACAATCCCCAGCACGGTCGCGCGAGATCAGTGGGTTACTGTAACAGTCAGATTCAGCTGATGAACGTCGTTCCCCAAGCAGGGGCGCAGTTTATTTCTGCGGTTGGCAAATTTCTGGGTTCCTAGTATTCAACCGTCTCGTACCGCGAATGTCTGAAGGCTCCGGGCTCTTCACCCAATCGGGTCCAAGTCGCTTGAATAGGGGCAGCTGTTGCACCCTAAAATTTGCCCAACCTTATTCACTTGGTTTATGTTTCAATGTCATTGGCATTTGCATATAGAGTCATGAGCATAGTCTAATCATCTGCATAGCATAAGCATAGCAAGTCATACAACAGGGGAACCAATCATTATTCTCATCTCTAGAAGCCTATCAAGAGGTTATTATCCCAATTCAATCTCATTTAAGTCATCAGGAAAGAATTTGAAAGCAAAGAGTTCAGCAGATCAAGCCTTGAGTCCATCTCCTAGCTGAGGGTATCTGAGGGTCAACAAGAGGGTTGTGAGCTGTGAATGGAAGGCATGGAGAGTATCTAGACATTATGGGAGACTTAGAAAGTCATTTAAAGAAGGATACAAGTCATTTATGAGAGCACAAGAGCTATAGCTGAAGGCAGTCAATTAGGGTTTCATCTGGGTCAACCCTAAGTCAACCCTAGGTCAATTGACTGATTTAAGGGGCATTCAAGTCAAGTGGAGAGATGTGGGGTTCATCATTGGACATATAAAGAAGGATATGGAGATATGCCAAGAAGAATTCAAGAGAAATCAAGGAGAAGAGGAGTTTCTAAATTAGGGTTTCTGTGTAAAATCCCCTAGTTTAGGTCAAATTTCCAAGCAAGATAAGTCAAAATGCTAGCTTCAAATGGATCCTTGGCCAACATGAAACTTGTAGAGGATCCCAAGACCTTTAATTTGAGTGGTGGAAGACATCAAGGAGATTTATAGAACTCAAGTTATGGTCCTTGCAAGTTACAGGTCATCTGAGGCATCTGAAATTTTGTCTGTGAAAGTAACTTGACTTCCAAGTAATTTTTACCCCTCAAGGAGATTTCAAATGAATTTATGGTCAACATAAGAATTGTTCCTCATTGTCTTAGCTTTCTAGAATGGTATAGCATGCCCTCATATGATGTGTGGAACTCAACTTATGGTCTTGGCAAGCAAAGGGTATTTTGGTCATTTGTGAATTACAGGTCATTTTAACCTATGCCCAAAACTCATACAAGGAGGCCTCAAATGGAAAAACTTACAACATCAAACTTGCTCCAAATGACATTTTGAGTCTAGAAAGAAGGTCACAAATTGTTGGAAAAGCTCATAACATGAAGTTGCATGATTGGTCAAATTTGAACTAAAATGGCTTATAACTTAAAGAAAGTCAAAGTGAAAAATGGTTTGAGAGATTTATAAGTCCAAATGGAGACTTCCAATATATGATTTTGGGTCCAAAAGACATTTTAGAGACAATGGTTCAAGCACTTTTTTGAGTTTAGAAGGAAAAAGAAAAGTTACTTATGGTTACTTGTATTTGAAGAAACATAACCAAAATCAATCAAAGTTGGAAGGCAAGGGAAGTTGTAAGATGGATCTAGAAGTTTCCATTGAGCCCTATATATTCATGAAATCAGAATTGAGCAAGGGTTGGACTCATTTTTCACCAAGAATTTCCCAAAATTATCTCATTCTCCAAGTTGCAAGTTCACTTCAATCTCCCAAAATCTTCATCAATTCTCATCAACATTGATCCTCCTACATTCAATCATCATCATGGATCAGAATTGAATCAAATATTTGGTGGATATTGATCATTTTCGTGCACTTCCATCAAGAACACACAAATTGCAATTTCCATTGGACAGCAAGATCCAAGGCAAGAATCATCCAGGTTTTGCAAACAGAATTAAGCACTGAGTTAGTAGATCCAGATTGAAGCATCAAGGCTCTCAGATCCACGAATTTCATCATCATCCACAAGCTTTTGCACCAGGTTCAATTTCTCTCCCATAGCTTGATACAGATAGATTTACATTAGTTTGTTAGTATAATAATGATGTAGGATGTTAGTAGAGCATCCCTGATTGATTAGGAGTAGTTTAGTGATGATTCATAGCAGGTGCTTGAAACTGTTAGGACCTAGAACTCTTAGGTTAGGCCATGATAACCTTAGCTTGTTAGTTTAGAATGATCACCATTAAGTCTAGAAGAGATTAGTATAGGTTTGGTTGAGAATCTTGAGGATGAGTTGCAGAGCATTTCCATGGTGGCCAGAACTTGTTGCGCTCGGGTTGAGAGTTAGGCTGAATTTCAGAATGAATTACCACCATAGACGTATAGAGGGAGAGATTTAGAGTATTTTTCATGTTTGGATCGTGATGTTTTGTGCACTATGGAGAGAGAACAGATTGATGGAAGTGTATGCGTGCATGGAGTTTCATGGTGGAAACCCTAAGTGCTCATGAACCAAGGAAGAAGACGAAATCCTGGCTGTCCATTGCTTGGTGGACCTTTGACCTCAAAGCCAATCGTGTGGTTCACGTTTAATTCAGAGTTTTGGAGGGAGAGCTGTAGGTGCCCTAAACGCACCGTTTCATTTAATGAAACGGGCGGGCCTAAGTGTGTTTTGATATCCCCACCCCCCAATGCTGAGCCCAATTTGATTTGAACGTGGAAACCATGCTGAATGCACCCCCTGCTTGTTTTGTTATTTTTAATAATTCTGAAGTATTCTGGGCTTAACACAACTTGCTACGCGCACCCCCGTTTGCTGGCCCATCCTGATTATGAACTGAGCGAATTGCTATTAGTACCCCCTCCCTCTCATTTTAATTGATTTAGTTTTTTTAATTCATTTTAATTTTTACCAACTTTAAAAAATCATATAAAATAGGAAATTAACTCTTTTTTAGTGGTTGTTTTTTCTATATTTTCTTGATTCTGTCTAGAAAATTATAAAAAATTAAAAAATGCATTGTATTTTTATTTGATATTTTCCCCATATTTTCTAAATAAATGACATTTTAAATAGTTTCATTTCATGCATGATTTTGTTAATTTTTGTTCTACTAAATGCTTTCATATTTTTTGTTCAGTCTTTTTAGGTTGTTTAGATGAGATATTGAACTTGTAGAAACAATTTAGTTCCCATTTTTAGAAATTAATTTTAGGTGCTTAATGTAGGCTTGAACAACATGAACAAATTAGGGTTTTTAGGTAATGACTTAGGAGGATCAATTCACTTCCCTTAGGGCTTAGGGTTGAATAGTTTAGCTATGGGACTATAGGGGCTATGGGTAGTTATTAGATCCCTTAGAAAAAGTCAGGATTCCCCTACTGCTATTACTATACTCTGAGTATGTCTGATTGACTGGTGTGGTGTGCCCTCTGGGGATTATTGCTTGCTTGCTTGGGTATTGGGATTGTCTGGGGACTTGGGAGAGCTGAAGACTTGAGGATATGAAGACCATTGGAGATCCAGAGATTGAAGATCAACTGCCAGAGTTGGAGAGAAGGTTCTTGCTAGCAGCTGCTGAGGAGACTAGGGTTTAGGAGCTAGGCAGAGCTCTAGATTAGAAAGCTTGTTTCTCAAACATGGAATGCCTTGTTTGCATCCATCCTTTCTCTATGATTCAAAGTCTCTTTCAAATATCCACCTCCTTCCTTTGGAAGGATCAGTAAATATATTTGAAAGATAGAACTTTTGAGAGGAAACTTTCTGTTTAATGTTAACAGTTGATGAACCACCCTTGGTAGGTAATTAACTGTCTAATATTTATTCACTTCACTCTTGTGACTGATCCCTCATCCTGGAGGTTTGAACTTGAAGAAAAGCCATTGCAGATAGAAGACAGATGATCAAAGCCCTTGCCTGAAGGTCATGAAGATGGAGATTGATGCTTGTTGAAGCCTGTAGCTGATTGGAGATTACTTGAAGCCAGATGTTGATTCAGAGCTGCTGATGCTGTTTATTTTGCTGTTGTATTTCATTGCTGATGTATTGATTGGTTTTCTGGACTGTATTGTTTGCTGTTTACCCTGTTGGGTTGGAAGTGAATCCAGTTCACTTTTGCCTATTGTTTTCTAGGTTCGAGGTTGAGTGGGACTCCCTTGCCTCGCTTGTACTGTTGCATCCATGCATTTTACCGCTTTATTATATCTGTTATTGTTTCTGTTTCTGCCTATCCCGTAGGATCTCTGTTTCTCTCTGTGCAAGAGAGGAGCATGATAGACGCTAGGTCTTAACCCATGCATGATAACATTAGGTTAGTTTGTTTCCCTTCGCAACCGTAGGTTAGAGTTCTGTCTCTTCTTTCTCAAAACAAACAGAAAAACACATAAAGATTTCAAACACAATAAAAGACACTTCTTCCGTAAAAGAATGTGAACTCATCAAGACGTCATTTTTGTCCGCTGGGACTGTTAATCAGAAAACCCTTTTTCAGAAGGAATAAAATCAATCAAGGCAGACTTGTATCGTACGTGGCCCGAACTACGTTTGCTCTGATCTTTCATGCCGTGTGAAAGTACGTAGGCATAGGATGCGATATCCTAGCGAGCAACCTTCCCCTCCTTTCCCGTAGGTAGGCGAACTACGTTGACTCTGATTTCTCGTTCCAGGCGGGAATACGTAGGCATAAAGTGCGATACTTTGCCGAGTCATTTTTATTTTTCATTTTTCATTCTCTTTTCTTTTAACCCCTGACCTGTAGAGTAGATAGAATAACAATCCATACCCGAAAACAAGCGTGGATCCCGTCGAGTACGACGGACGTGAGGGGTGCTAATACCTTCCCCTTGCGTAACCGACTCCCGAATCCAGGTTTTGGTTGCGACGACCATACCTTTCCCGTGTTGTGCGAGGTTTACTCTGAGCGTTTCCTTTCCCTCCCGTGGGATAAATAACGCACGGTGGCGACTCTTCTGTTCAGCCGACGCCGATTTTCGCAGTAGCGACACACCTCAACTTCTCATGCACACAAAGCCTATTTCTAAAATGCACCTATCTCAGAAATATCTAGATGAACCCCTAAATCTAATGCAACACAACACCACACAAGTCAAACAACACAAAGAGAAGGCGAACCAGCCTGACACGCTCCTATCTACAACTTAAACAAAAACCCTGAGCAGGACCCCTAAACAAAGCTCTATGCAAAAACCTAAGCAAAACTCTAAGCAAAACCCTAAGCGAAACCCTACACAAGAGAAGTCAATCCCAGTCTTCAAGCTTCAAAACAAGCTTGCCAAAGAAAGGGAGCTAAGCAGACAAACCCATAGTGCCTTCCTCAGGAAAGTACCAGGAGGTTACCACTCAAGAATCATATCCTATGCGGCTCAACAACTGTGAACGGTTTACATTCCTCCTCAGGAGAAACTAAACTCACACGAAGGCTCCAGCATCATTGGATATTTAAAAAAGCCTATATGAACTAAGGGAACTAAGTGAACAGACCCATAGGACCTTCCTCAGGAAAGTACTATGAGGCTTCCACTTAGGAATCGTATCCTATGTGGCTCAACAACTGTGATCAGTTTACATTCCTCCTCAGGAGAAATTAAACTCACATGAAGGCTCCAACATCATTGGATACTTAAGAAATCCTAGATGAACTAGAGGAACTAAGTGAGCAGACCCATAGGACCTTCCTCGGGAAAGTACTAGGAGGCTTCCACTTAGGAATCGTATCCCATGTGGCTCAACAACTGTGATCATTTTACATTCCTCCTCAGGAGAAATTAAACTCACATGAAGGCTCCAACATCATTGGATACTTAAGAAAGAGGCGAGAAGAAAGAATGAAAGTCATTCATAGTGCCTTCTTCAGGAAAGTACCATAAACTCCCTTCAAACTTCAGGATCTCGAACCTCACAAACAGAGAACAAGCTCCTAGACTAGGCCTCAATCCACTGCATCCTTGCAAGCTCCAACAGGACTTCATCCAGCCTCCATCTTCAAGAAGAAACCACAGGTCCTCAAACCACAAGAAACTATCTCTGAAGTTCAACCACAGTTGAACTTCAAAGTCAGAAGCCCTCAAGACTTCTCCTATCCTTAAGCTCAGACAAAAAAATAACAGAGTACCCTACAAAAATCTATCAAAAATCTAGGGGAAACTTACATGGCTCTATGATCCCAAGATCAAATCTCAAAGCCTAAGTCAACTTCTAAGGCTACTAAACAATCCCTAACGTATGAAGGGTCAAGGGTTAACCAGCAAGTTGTGAGGTCTCTATTCTCTAACCCTAAAACAATATCAATCAACCTCTAAAAAATCTATGAAAAATCTATGAGGAACATGCATTAGTCTAGTGCAACATATATAAAAAAAAACAAAGCAAAATTCATTACCAGATGAAAGAACCAAAATCAACAAGGCAGACGCATCCACAAAATACACTTCAAAATCAATAAACATGTAAAAAAATGCAATCAAAATGAAAATGCATGATTAAACTAATGTTTTTGTTTAATAAAATCTTAAATTGAATTACGAACATATAGAAAAAAGAATGGGATTTTTTGATCAAATCTACTATTTTTTAGGAATTTTCTTCTAACATGCATGAACTAAAAGATATTAAAAAGTCATTTAAATGGAAAATATGCTAAAAATAGAAAACAAAAATAAAATGGCATTTTTATTTTCATATAATTTTCTAGACATTATTATTGACCTATAGCAAAAAGAAGAATTAAAAAACATTGATTTTTCTATTTTTTGTGAATTATACAAGATGCAAGAAAATATTAAAAGAATTAAAAACACAAAATGAATTAAATTGGGGAGGGGGTTCAGATAGCACATGCTCAAGTTGAAACTCTGGATGGGCTTTAACCTAGGGGTGCGAAAAGCAAGTGGGTGCAAGGCCCAGCCCAAAATTTCTTCAGCTCTCACGCAGGGGGGTGCAATACGAGTAATTCCTAGCTGTTTTCACTAGGCCCACGCTAGGGGGGGCGTGGATAGCAGTGGGGCCTAAGGCCCAATCCAATTCATTCTGTCTCTTACGCAGGGGGATACGAGCCAACCAGGGGGTGGATCCTAGCAATCACACGCTGGGCTTAACCCAGCCCAAAACCTAATCAGAAACCCTAACCACAAAACCCATCTTCCTCTCCATTGCTCTGATCACTGTTCACCAACAACAAACCCTAACGCCGCCTGCGACGAAAGTCTTCTCTGAAACTCCTCTCAATAACCCAACCAGATCTGCAACTCATATCTGACCTAAATCTAACCAAACCTTAACTCAAACCTAAACTCAATCTAGACTCCAATCTGAAACAAGATGAATCCATACATTCGATGATCAGAACGAGATGCGAGCAAGGATCCAAGAACGACGTACCTGGATGTGGAATACGAGTCGTGTTGAAAAGAACTCAAGATCTGGAGTCTCGCTGATGAACGCTCTGAAGATCCTTGAAGGTGTTGACGGCGACGAACAGAGTTGTAACGATCTTGAAGGACCGGTTGGTTTGCGATGAAGGCGTTTCTTCGCGTTCTGGAAGTTTCCTGGCGAATCTGACTGCTTGATGAAGAACTTAGTTCTGGTTTATGAAGATTCTGGGGAATTCACGAAGAACAGACGAAGTTCTTGATGATCGATGATGGTAAATGATGATTTTCTGGGGAGGGATTGAAGAACAATGAAGGTGGACGGTGGTTCTGGAAAATCGTTCTTGAAGAACGATGAAGATGGATGGTGATTATTGGTTGTTAGAGGTTTCTGGAAATTCCAGATGAACGATGAAGGTTGGACTTTGAAGATCAATGGAGATTTGATGATGTTCTGAAGAAATCTGGGAATGTTGATGAATGCTATGATGATTTTCTGGAAGATTGGTGAGCTCGCATGAATTTTCCGGCCACGGTTGAGTTTTCCGGCGACTGTTGATAAAGATGGACGGAGGAGAAAGATGAAGATCGAAGGCGATCAGATGGATTTCTAGTAAATTTCCAGCTTCCGGCGGGATCACCAGTTTCCGGTGACCGGTACGGTGGATGGGAGTAGTCCGGCCGGCGTTTGCATGGCCGGCGACGATGTGCTCCGGCGAAGATGAAGGCGTGACAAGTGGCAGAAGGATGGAGTTAGTGGGGCAGGTGTCAGGGCGTGGAGAGAGAGGATGGAAAACGTGGCAAAAGGAGGGGTCTTCAGAGTTGTGTGGTGGTAGCTCCAGAAGTGGACGCGTGGCCACTTATATACTGGCCATGTGGCGCATGCAAATTCTGGACTGAAGAAAATGGACAAAAAAATACAATGGGCTTCCAAAAATCTGCTTGGGCCCACACGAAAATGATAATCAAAACCTGAAAAAACTGAATTAAAACATTAAACCTACTTAAAACTAATTAAAACCATATTAAACTAATTAACACTAAACCTAATTAACTAAGCACAGATTTAAACCTAATTAGCTAATTAAAACCTGACTAATTAAATCTAAAATGGTTAAAATATATCTAACCTCTATATTAGGGTTGGCAATGAACCAAACCAACTCGAAGATAGTTCGGAATTCGACTCGACAATTAAATCGTTGAACTAGGTTCATGAACCAAATGAGTTGAGTATGAGCGAAAAATTAAGTTCGCTAACTAAATGAGCTGAACTTGAACTATACATAGTTTGACTCGTTAGGTTCATGAGTCAACTCGATTACATATGAAAAGAATTATATTGTCTTTAAGATTAGGTTTAAATATTTACTTCAAATCTTAGACAAATTTAATCTTCAATTAGTAGTTTTTGAATTAGACTCTCAAATGTATCTCTTGAAAGTTGTGTAGGTTTTGAATTAGTAGATTTCGAAAATAAAGTTAAATTTCAATATGATAACTTTTATTTTATTTTAATATTTTATTTAAAATATATATATTTATTTAAAATGTCAAATATACTAAAATATATATATTGAAAAAAATTGTTTTTAAGTTCGTGAACCATGTGAGCTGAACCTAATGAGATGAACCTAACGAGTCGAACCGAACTGTTCGTGAACTTATAACGAGTCGAGTTTGAGCTTAAAAAAAAGTTCGTGTCAAACTCGAACTCGAACTCGAATTCGAACAACTCTTAACGAGTCGAGCCGAGCTGAGGTGAGTTCGACTCGACTCGACTCATTTCCAGCCCTACTCTATATTAATAAAACTTCTACTAATTTCTATTTAATCTCTAATATTATTTAAAAAAAATCTATTAAAATCCTACTAATAAAAGAAAAATCTATTAAGAGATTAAATCTATATTAAAATAAACTCTATTATTAATAAAAGAAAAAAAACTATACTCTTTCTATATTATCTAAAAACAATTTTAAAATCTATTATATTCTAAAAATGATAAAAAAACTATTAAATCTATTAAAAAAAATTCTATAAAATTCTAAAAAAGATTCAAACTATTAAAAAAAGTTAAAAACCTATTTAAATTCTTAAAAAAAACTTATAAAGCTCTAGAAAAAAGATTTAAACTATTTAAAAATGTTAAAAAATCTATTTAAATTCTTAAAAAAACTTATAAAGCTCTAGAAAAAAGATTTAAACTATTTAAAAATGTTAAAAAATCTATTTAAATCCTAAAAAATCCCTAAAGCCTATTTAAAATCTACAGAAAGCTATTAAACCCTAAAAGAATGCAGACAAATGCAAATGACCACCATAAAAGAGCGCGCGAGACCAGACCGAATCAAACAGTAAACCCCTGGTATCAGAATATCCCGAAAACCACCATGTGAGCTGCAAACACCGAGGAGCGCACAATTTCCCGAAAGATAAATCCCTGATTACCTAGACTGGATCTGACATATCTGATAAATGAAACCCAAGCGGTAACCCTGACATCCTCTGTCTGTGCACAAATGTCACGCATCAGATATGCGAATATGAATTTAAATCACGAGTCCGATAGGAGAACCGGTTGGTCAAATTTTAGGGTGCAACAGCTGCCCCTATTCAAGCGACTTGGACCTAAAAGGTTGAAGAGCGCTCAGCCTTCAAACATTCGGAGGTACGAGACGGTTGAATACAAATAAAACCCGAAAATTTGCCAACCGCGAGAATATACTGTAAAACTGCTTGGGGAATAAACTCCAGAAAACTGAGTCCAGTCATTACGGCGACGAACTGATCAATCATCTGATAAGGAACTCCTGATTTTAACGCCAATCACCGGTGATACCCCAAATAACAAACCCGAGGGTGGCAACAAAACATCTGATCCTCTCACATCGCCTACTGATAGACAGGAAGAGAAACGTACTCACATCGTCCAAAGATAGACGGCAAGACACCCTTGATTCATTCAACACCATCCCGAAGGAAAAAAACAATACTCACATCGTCTAAGGATAGACGGAAAGACCCCTGATCGAATACTCACATCGTCTAAGGATAGACGGGAAGACCCCTGATCGAATACTCACATCGTCTAAGGATAGACGGGAAGACACCATTAATCTCCATACTCACATCGTCTAAGGATAGACGAAAAGACACCATTAATCTCCATACTCACATCGTCTAAGGATATACGGAAAGACACCATTAATCTCCATACTCACATCGTCTAAGGATAGACGGAAAGACACCACAATCTCCATACTCACATCGTCTAAGGATAGACGGAAATACACCATTAATCTCCATACTCACATCGTCTAAGGATAGACGGAAAGACACCACAATCTCCATACTCACATTTTCTAAGGATAGACGGAAAGACACCCAAAATCTGAAGAAAACTTCAATACTCACATCGTCTAAGGATAGACGGGAAGACATCCTGATAGATACTCACATCGTCTAAGGATAGACGGGAAGACACCATTAATCTCCATACTCACATCGTCTAAGGATAGACGGGAAGACATCCTGATTGATACTCACATTGTCTAAGGATAGACGGGAAGAAACCACAATCCCGAAGGAAACATCATCGATACTCACATCGTCTAAGGGTAGACGGGAAGACACCCTGATCGATTTCAACACCATCAATACTCACATCGTCTAAGGATAGACGGAAAGACACTCAAAATCCATACTCACATCGTCTAAGGATAGACGGGAAGACATCCTGATCGATACTCACATCGTCTAAAGATAGACGGGAAGACACCCAAGATCCACTTCAACACCATCCCTCAAATTTCAGAATCCTTTCGTCTACGGGATTTGATGGAAAGAACAATATCCTTAAAGGGGCCACATCGTCAGTATGGACCGACGGGAAGAAAACCCCCTTCAAAGAGCCATGTAGTCAATAAGAATCGACAAACAGGAACCCTTGTGAAATGTCATTTCATCCAATAAACAGAAAGAAACCCACTATCCGAAAGATCGCTTTGAAACCCCGCAACATCCAAAGATAGCCAGTGAAGGCTCGCTGGGGAAACACACCCTCCGTATGATCTGACGATAAGAAACCCGCTGAACAATCACCTGAAACTTCACATCGTCTACTGATAGACGGAAAGAAAACCAATTAGAGAAACCCCGTCTTGAAACCCTACTATAGAAAATCACCCAAAACTTCACATCGTCTACTGATAGACGGAAAGAAAACCTCATTTGAACTCAAGACATCTAATGATAGACAGAGAAAACCACTTATTGGAGGAACACATCGTCAATATGAATTGACGGGAAGAAAAGTCTGTCGATACCAGATGACTGATTGATCAAAGCGTAACCGTCGTATGATCTAGAATACAAATAAACCGCTGAATCGTCTGAACACTGCTGCTGGATAAATGCCCCTGAACTGATCACAGAGTAATTCACGCGCCATGTGAGGCTGGTAGAAAACCTGACTTATGCTTCGTATGCATATGCATATGCTTTAATCTTTCTATGGCGTAATGCTCCATTCAGGATGGAAATGCTACGCATTTTGAAAATGACATGCAAGTATGATGCAAATATGATGATGCATGCAATATGCTAATGCAGGCTCGAGCTGCTGGTGGGAGTCGGGTACAGAAACCCACTTCAGCAAAATAAATGCTGAAGACGAAGCCAACTCCGCTGGGATAATCCGGATATCACAGAATTATTCCAGCAAAACAAATGCTGGAAGAGTGAAATCAACTCCGCTGGGGAAATTGGGAACTTTAACCAAGCACCTCATCGAAGTAACATCCTGCTGAGGAATACAACTCTGATGTGAAATAGCAGATGGGCCAAGTATGATTGGACTTCTCTGGGGATAGCTTACCCATACCAATGAAAAAATTGGACTCTGCTGGAGAAAATAGACGGAGTCTTTCTGCGTACTGCCGAAAATTGGATTTGGAACCTGACGCGCCAACCCGGATGGGCCTCACAGTGATCGCCAACATAGATTTGAACTTTTAGGCTATCTGCGCTGGGTCAGGTACAACTGACGTTGGAAAACATTCTGCCTGAATACACAGTTTTCTGGTTGGAGAGTCAAGGGATAGTAACATGACTTCCCGCATTCGTCTCGCTCTCGAAAATTGACTGAATCTGCTCGAATAACTCTGAATGACCCTGCTGATACGGAGAAGACCAATCCTTTCGCTTCTGATATGCCCCAGCCTGCGGGACCTCTGTGGGGATAATCCTTGAAAGAAAATCTGAAAATCTGAGCCCTGATGGTCTGATATGACATGCCCCGGCGTTCTGAACTTCGGAGAGATGCTTCACATCAAATGCTCCTCGAATAAAGAACAACTTCTGCGCTCTTAAGATGGTCTGCCCCTGACTGCAATGACTTTGCCCCTGATTAGCTGATTCCAGGTAGTACACCTAACTACTAGATATTTGCCGAATCTCAACATGATTGCCCCAGGATAACTAACTTCGAAAGGCTGACCTGACTGGGGATCACGATAATAGCTTGCCCCTGCTCTCGGAACATTCGGGCGTTCTGCATTCTATCCTGACCATACTTTCCATTGCAGAAAACTCTCCTGCTGTCAAACGCTTACTCGCAAGTAAAACAAGTTGCTCTGCGTAAAAGACATATTAATGCAACATATATGACAGCTTTGACATCCAATATGTTCACTGGTAATAGGCAAAAACAGTTTATGGCATAAAAATGCACAAAACATTTATCAAGAATATCAACATCGGTACCAACATGGTAAGAAGAACCCTTTCATGAGTCAGAATCGACGCGACCTTTACCGAAGTATGCTTTCGAAACAACCTGCTTCAATTAGGACTTTTGAAGGTTGTAACGTGGTCAGGTTCACGGTTTTGAAGGAAAGGATAAAGGCTCAAATTTTATTTTACCCCACCCATTCTCCTTGATGTTCTTCGATCCTACGTTCAGCTAATTCGACCTTAGCGCTCACCTCCCAGAGGCTGAAAGATAGGAGTGATAGTTCGAGAAACTATGAGTTTTTGGAGTGACAGCCACTCACCTTTCGTCTTCGACACTTGAGGTCACACGACTCGTGTCTCATTTGAGGATTTTTCTTTTGATCCTTTTTATCTTTCTTCTTGTCCCTAACTTTTGCCTGGACTGACTCTTTTGAGTTTCTTTTGATTTTTTTAAGTCCAGCGGGATGCCCTCATTTTTGCCTAAGTCATTTGTTTGCTTTTCGACTTAGCGGGCTTTTGATTCTTTTTTCTTCGCTTTCTCTTTTTTCGAACGAGTCGTGTGACACTGATTGATTGACTCATTGGAGAATAATGTGACTGTCTCACTCTTGATTTAACCATTATGGTTTTTTAGGCACGACCTCTAGGGGTGTGATTGATCCTCGAACGGACACTCCTTTTGTAATTTGGACGCTCAGCCAAATTAGCTAACACCTACCCTGCCCCAGGTTAAAGATGGAGGGTTTTTCGTTTTCAGAAAGAACTCCTACTACAAGGCTCAAAGGGGTTGACAAGGGATTATCTTCCTTATAATTCCGGTGTTTAGGGATTTGAAACAATGCCTGTACATCATCAACAGGTTTTATCTCAAAAGCATACAATCGGAATTTTGCACGTCGTTCATTTTCGTCATCCTCCCCCGATTCCTCTTAACCAAGCGTTGGACGTTTGTAAAACATTTAGTGAACACAAATGGGTTTAATCAAAACATGCATATTTATTTCATTATCATCAATTGAATGAAAACAACAAGTTTTACAAACAAGATTGCAATTTAAACAGGAAAGAACTACAATTGTAAAGAAATGACAAGATAAAACAAAGAAAAATGCTAGCTTCCAAGAACCGGGCTTTCCCATCTCTCCCGCTGCTGAACCAGCTATCTTCACAATCAGTTATTAGAGGCAATTCGATATTGTCCTGATCTGCTTTCAACGACTCAACCAAGTTATAGAGCCCCTTCTCCTTCATTCAGATGATTTTGGGACCTTCCTGCCCGAAGCTGATTGCTGCACTATCGAGTAGATCCTGCACTTTGTGCTTGAAGGCCAGACAGTCTTCAATGCTGTGCCCCTGTGCTCCCGAATGGAGATCACAGCGCTCCTTGATATCATACCCTGCTGGAGGCGTACCTGTCAGTGGAGCTAACTTCCTCTTCTCAACCAACTGCAATCGTAGCAACATCTGAAGAAGTTCGGCATACGGCATCGGAGGCACCTTAAATACCCTCAATGGCCTCTGATTTTGAGCCCCTCGCTGATTGGGATGTTGCTGCCTCTTCCACTGTTGAGATCGTTGCTGTTGTTGCTGGTATCGGGTTGACTGTTGAACAACCTTTGTAGCAAATACAACATCGGTTTCTTGACTTTCACTGTACTGATCAAGGCACTCCTTATGCTTAGCCATTTTCTTTCTCAGATCTGCCCCAGGAATAGGCAACAGTTGTGGGCATGGGGATTCTGACACCATGGAGTCCAAGATACGTTTCTGACCTACTGCAGCTTTAGAAACATCTGTCATCTTGACATCAACTGGGATAGGAGCAATACGTACAGCTACACCGCTCGACGTGAATTCAATATCGTGCGAGTCAATCAGGTCTTGAACATTGTGCTTAAAAGCATGACAACCCTCGATGTCGTGTCCGAATGCCCCAGAATGAAACTCACATTGCTTACTGGTATCGTACCCATGAGGAAGCGCTCCTGTGGGTGGGTCCAACGTTCTCTTCTCAACCAGATTAAACCTCAATAAAGTCTGCAAGAGCTCAGCATATGTTGTAGGTGGCGCCTCAAATATCCTCTTTGGCTTCCCCTCTTGAATCCTCCGTTGAGCCGGGTGCATCTTTTGTTGCTGTTGCTCAGGTCCCACAGGTGGCACGAGCTTTTTCACCGCGGCTTCAAATAGCTGATCATCCTCTTTCCTAAGCACACTCTTGACTACTTCCATGATCAAGCTCATTTGGGTCTTCAGCTGACTATTTTCCTCCTTGAGGATCTTCTGCTCCAGACGCATCTCTTGCATGTCTCTCATCATCTGCCCCAGCTGGCTTCGGACTTCAATCAATTCAACCTGATTCTGTTCCATATCTCTGAAGGAATTCCTGCAACAAACTGGACGATGATGAAATAAGACCCACGGTTCTGATGTACCTGTTAAATGATAATGCAAAGCGGAAAGCAAACACATATTCATGACAAGGCAAGGAGAAACTCAAGCTATAAGCACACAGACGAACATCTCCCACACATGTATAACCAACAAAAGCAGCACGTAAGCGCAAATGAGTACGAATACAATGACCCCAGCCAACAATCCTGGTGGTGGTCGGCAAATACTAATGTACAAAAGCTAAACGGGTTAGCAGAGAAAACAGATGCGACACTCGGCACAGAAACCTCTAGAAACTTCTCCCATATCCAACCGAACTCTCCGATTGACATTCTTCAGAACACACACTTTCCGTGGAGTCTTCCATGACATTAACTGACGAACCCACACAACTGGATGACGGAGAATCATTAATCTGAACAAAACCCTGGGGCGCGATGAAAATCCGGTTAGAGTCTAACAGATCCTGAACCTGACTTCTAAGCACCTTACAATCATTCGTTGAATGCCCCTGTGCCCCAACATGGTACTCACAGCGAGCGCTGGTATCAAAACCTGGAGGATATGGTGGAATCACCGGCTTAGTCTCTTTTGGCACTATCAATCCACTTCTGACCAGATCTGGCAACAACTGACTGTACGACACCGGTAGCTGAGTAAACTGCCTTTCAGGTTTCCTCGGTCTTCGTTGGGCATGCTGACGCGATCGACGATAGGATGACCGTTGACTTGAAGTGTCTGAAAACCGATCCTGAGATGCTAGAGATTCTGAGATGACGTCATTTCCTTCTTCCCACTCTTCTTGAGAACTGACAACTGACTCATTCTTATCAACTGGGAAATAAGGAGCATCTTGAAGCTTTCCACTCTTGAGTCCTCTCTCAACAAGCTCTCCCATTCTCATCAGGCCCACAAAGTTGGTACAACTGAACAATTTGTCAAAATAATGGCCTTTCAGAGTACCCAAGAAGATGTCAACCAGTTCTCTTTCCTGAAGCGGTGGTTGAACACTGGCAGCCAATTCTTTCCATCTTTGCAAATACCCCCTAAATGATTCATTCTCCGCCTGAGATAATTCTTACAGATGTACGAGACTAGGAGCCAACTCCAGGTTGTAATCGTACTGCTTCACGAAAGCTCTGGCTAAATCCACCCATGATCGAATCAAATTACTCTCTAACTGCACATACCACCTCAAAGATGCCCCAGTCAGGCTATACTGAAAGCAATGGATCATCAACTTGTCATCTCGCACAAACGCAGTCACTCTTCGACAGAACATCATCAAATGCAGCTTCGGACAGCTAACTCCCATGTACTTTTCGAACTTCGGCACTTTGAACTTGTAAGGAAACACCAGATCAGGAACCAAACACATGTCTACAGCATCCAGGTTAACAACATCTTTCACTTTCAAGGCTTTCATTCCTTCTTCCAACGCTCGGAATCTTCTATCCTTTTCAAGAGCTCTTAGATCTACCATCCCGGCCATTGGAATATCTCTTCGGTAATTCATCACAGGGAAAGCAACACCTTGATTGTTGGCAGGAGGAGGACGTTCATTTCGGGCAACAAACTGCTCGTGTCGATCTCGGTTCTCATCCGTAGGCTGTACAACTTGGTCTTCCGTAAGGTTGTTCGCTTGCGGGAAGTCTTCCATAGAATCATTCCGAGGGTGGGACGCCATAGTAAACCCTGTCAAGGTGTTAGGAGTCTGGAAATTGCCTTCAGACATAGCTACCGATTACCTGTAACTGACTACACTGCTTGATTATGCTCAAATCTGTTTCAGCCCCCCTTGGTCGTCTTCAACACTCCACTTTTGCCTCGAACAATCCCCCGAGACTCGCCCTCTGGCTGTAACAAAGGCTGGATAAGTGCTCTGGTCTGCTAGAGTAATGCTATGCAATATGATTTATGCAGACAGAAATACAAAAAATGCTAACGTGCATGTGTGCATTGGAGATATTTCCCCTCCAATTCCAGTGTCAGTGGTAGCAAGACAAGGTAAACCATAAAGACAATATTTAGAAAAACCCTCATATATTTATTGGAATAGCAGTCTCGTCAGGATGTTACACAATTATGTTCCATACAACTGAGATGATAAAGGAGGATCCCGACCAACATGCCTGGTGGTGATCTCAACACAACAGAATACAAGAGAAAAATCAAGTACGGGTACGGTCGCAGAAATCCTTGACCATCTTCTTCGTCTCTGCGTGATCCGGTCGATAAATCAAGCCTTCTATCAACTGATCCCTCTTCCTGACCGTTCCCTGGATATCTCTGACAAAGTCTTCCCAAGCCTTATCATGGGCAACATCCCCAGGTTTGGGTCTCTTGGCGTCTGCTCTATGCTGAAAATCTTCCAAATTCTTCATGGCATCAATCAGTTTGCGCTCGGCCTCGTATCGGCGGCATGCTTCTTCTTCAAGCTCTTCAGTCTTCACTTTGACCTGTTCTTCTAACTGAGCAACCCGTGTCTTTAGCTCTTCGTCCCGTTCTTTGCGTTTGGCCTTAGTAAGATCCCAGTGCTCTCTGAACTTAGCTAGCTTTGTGTAGGCCCTTTCCAGCTCTTGCTTCTTAGTAGCCAATACACTACTAACTGAGTCTACATCTAACTCCAGACGCTTCTTGGTTTCAGTCAACTCCAATAACGTAGTCTTCAGATGTTTCAGAGTTTCGGCCTGTTGCTTGGAAAAATATCCTGTTTCAATCTTTTCATGACGAAGCTGGTCATTCTCTTTCTCTAAAGCCTCTTTAGCCTTTGCTAGCTCTTCTTTCTCCGCCATCAGCTTCCTGTATACCTGTATGTCTACAGTGGTGGGCTCCTCCACCGGAGAAGGATACACTGGCTGAACTGCAGGATAAGGTATAAGGAATTTCGTAGCTCGCTCACGAATCCATTCCACATACGGGCCAGGAACTCGAGTATCCCCTCTGCTACCTGAAGGCTTCCCTCTCTTGTGCAGGTTCTTCCAGGCTTTCTCAAGCTTGGTTAACATCTCTTTCCCTATTGCCCCAGTGAGATACAGAGATTCCTGTATCTCCTCGGGCTTCGGCGCTCCCTGAGGTACATACCCAAATTGCCTGATCAATAAGGAAGGGTTGTAATTGACACACCCTTTCCTTCCTATTAAAGGAACATTCGGGAATCCTTCGCATCTGAGTATGACCTCAACTCCGAATACCTCTTCGTTAACCCACACCACATTCTCAACAGTCAACCCCATCAAGCGCTCGGGCCAACCTAAAGAGTCAATAGAAGTGACAAAAGGGCCTGACTTGGGCATATGACTGGTGAACCACCTGCACAAGAGAGGTACACATCAAGACACATTCCTTCCTCTCCGCTTCTCATTTTGGTAGTGAGTGGAATGGTGGATATCTCTCAGCAAGGTAGGAACTGGGTTCTTTGCAGCCAAAATATAGAAAGCATCTGCATCCACAAAATCAGGAATGTTTGGGAACAATACGATGTCGTAAACACACACTGCAAGGATGGCGTCAAAAACAACCCAGCCACCTTCCTTGGCATACTCCCGAGCCTTCTCCACCAAGACATCCAACGGAAATCCCCACACATCTCCTCTTCTGATCATCTTCCCTGTCAGCTCAGACTCTCTTAAGTACAGGATGGCAGAAAGCTCAGCCAGATTAGGCTTAGCGTCCGTACGATAGAAAGGCATCTGCTCGCGAATCGGTATGTCCAAGAGTGCAGAATACTCCTCCAGGGTAGGAGCCAAGACAAAGTCAGGAAATACGAAACACCTGAGCTCCGCATCATAAAACTGTAACAGGGTGTAAATGCCGCCGATCTCATAGGCCGAGGGCTGGTAAACATAATTCAAGATCCTCCCATAGGTCTTCCTGAAATCTCCCATCACCCTCTTCTTAGCAAGAGTGATCAACTCTGACAACAGACTGATATCTGGAGACGGGAACTTGTAGGGTAACACTCTCTTCATGGCTTCCATGTCTTGCTAGGAAACAAACACCAGAACTGGGAGGGAAAATATGTACCTGCAATACACACACGTTAGTTGGATGCAAAATGGTAATGCAATGATGCAATATGATAAATAATGCAATCTGTGAACACAGGGGCTATGTTGTAGCCTGAAGAGGAACATCTCTGTGATCAAGAACAGAAAACCACCACGGTCACCAGAACCTCATGGTGCTAACTATCATCTGATACTCAAAATACCAATCCCCTGGTAAGAAATCCATCTGAACCTCTGTATCTGACGAGAAAACCATCTGATAATAGTATCAACCTCAGACAAGAAACCCATATGATCCAAACAACACACCTGGAGATGAATCAAGAACACCATCTGATAACTACTGAATCATGGTTTCTGAAGGCCAGTTTTCCTGCAATAACCCAATCCCCCTCACAGGTATGATGAACCTAATCCACGGACAAAGGTACGACATCCTATGCGGTCATCAGCGTCACAGACATTCATGAGTGACGATACGATTCCCAGAAGGAGTGGCATCATCAAGTCATGAAGAGGCCTCACTTAGCTGACTTCCAAATGATCGGTCCCCAGAGTCGACAATCCCCACGTCTGGACTCCCCTCAGATCCTCAGGACCGGAAAGGAGCACCTCTGTGAGGACCTCGTCTGAGCGCAGATTTCGTAGGGAACTGTGCCTGCTCAGCAGACAGGTTCGTCTACTACTCTCCACAACTATATCTAGGTGCATACTCAAGCCCAGGTCCGGCTTCTCACTCATAGTAACATCCCTTGCCCACAGCAATAATCATAATAATATAGTGCTGAAAGTAAATGCGGAAAGGTAAAGGTGCAAGAAAGTAAAGTGCGGAAAAGTAAAACACATATGCACAACACCCAACAAATAAACACCCAAGCGCTAGGATTGACTCGCGTAGGGGATGGGAAACGGTCCCAGCATAAGGGATGGGAAAAGTCCATAGATGCTATATATCCCCAGCAGAGTCGCCAGCTGTCGCTACTGCGAAAATCGGCGCCGGCTGAACAGAAGAGTCGTCAGCTGTCGCTACTGCGAAAATCGGCGCCGGCTTGACATGAGAGTCGCCATCGTGCGTTATTTATCCCACGGGAGGGAAAGGAAACGCTCAGAGTAAACCTACCGCGAAGACGGGAAAAGGTATGGTCATCGCAACCAAAACCTGGATTCGGGAGTCGGTTACGCAAGGGGAAGGTATTAGCACCCCTCACGTCCGTCGTACTCGACGGGATCCACGCTTGGTGTTTATAAGGAAAAGGGTGTGTTTATCTATCTACGCTAATGGTCAGTCTGAAAAGAAAAGAAAAGGACAGGACTCGACAGAACATACGGTGTTCTGGGCCTACGTACTCCCTCGTGCAATGGGAAAGTCAGAGTCAACGTAGTTCGACTACCTACGTCTAAACGGGGGAAGGTTGCTCGCCAGGACATCGCGTCCTGTGCCTACGTACTTCCATGCTGCAGGGAAGATCAGAGCAAACGTAGTTCGACTGACTACGGATAAACTGGGCGTTCTCACACAGCAGTGAGAGAATAAACTGGTTCTAAAGGTTCGGGAACCTACAACTACGGTCTGGTCTCAAATGCACTCGGGCAAGAGAAAAGGGTAACAATCAGTCGTCAGCGGGAAAGTCTCGATCGCACAGCCGCGAGAGAATAAAGGTTAGTTGTTAGTGTGCTCGCTAGGATATCGCATCCTATGCCTACATATCCTCGTCTGGTACGAGGAATCAGAGCAGCTGTAGTTCGGCTAACTACGACACAAGCTACTCGAAAGCTCCTATTGAGAAAGGGAAAAGACGCCCTAAAACTATGGCTGACAAGGGGACTCTACCTACTGTTATCATGCCTGGTTGACCATCCTAATGTCTATCATAACCCCTCCGCAGCGGAGAAGTTAGAGCTCCTAAGGGATCATGGCAACAGGACTAAACAGCAAACAGGAATCAATTGCAAAGTAAAGAGATACTGGAAATATGTATGAATGCAATAACCAAATAAACAGGGCACAAAGGCCGCAAACCACAGAGGTAAGGGAGCTCAGCTCTACCAAATACCAGCAAGCAAAGCCACTCAATAACAAACAAGCAGAAGGAGGACCACCTCAACTTCTCATGCACACAAAGCCTATTTCTAAAATGCAGCTATCTCAGAAATATCTAGATGAACCCCTAAATCTAATGCAACACAACACCACACAAGTCAAACAACACAAAGAGAAGGCGAACCAGCCTGACACGCTCCTATCTACAACTTAAACAAAAACCCTGAGCAGGACCCCTAAACAAAGCTCTATGCAAAAACCTAAGCAAAACTCTAAGCAAAACCCTAAGCGAAACCCTACACAAGAGAAGTCAATCCCAGTCTTCAAGCTTCAAAACAAGCTTGCCAAAGAAAGGGAGCTAAGCAGACAAACCCATAGTGCCTTCCTCAGGAAAGTACCAGGAGGTTACCACTCAAGAATCATATCCTATGCGGCTCAACAACTGTGAACGGTTTACATTCCTCCTTAGGAGAAACTAAACTCACACGAAGGCTCCAGCATCATTGGATATTTAAAAAAGCCTATATGAACTAAGGGAACTAAGTGAACAGACCCATAGGACCTTCCTCAGGAAAGTACTAGGAGGCTTCCACTTAGGAATCGTATCCTATGTGGCTCAACAACTGTGATCAGTTTACATTCCTCCTCAGGAGAAATTAAACTCACATGAAGGCTCCAACATCATTGGATACTTAAGAAATCCTAGATGAACTAGAGGAACTAAGTGAGCAGACCCATAGGACCTTCCTCGGGAAAGTACTAGGAGGCTTCCACTTAGGAATCGTATCCCATGTGGCTCAACAACTGTGATCAGTTTACGTTCCTCCTCAGGAGAAATTAAACTCACATGAAGGCTCCAACATCATTGGATACTTAAGAAAGAGGCGAGAAGAAAGAATGAAAGTCATTCATAGTGCCTTCTTCAGGAAAGTACCATAAACTCCCTTCAAACTTCAGGATCTCGAACCTCACAAACAGAGAACAAGCTCCTAGACTAGGCCTCAATCCACTGCATCCTTGCAAGCTCCAACAGGACTTCATCCAGCCTCCATCTTCAAGAAGAAACCACAGGTGCTCAAACCACAAGAAACTATCTCTGAAGTTCAACCACAGTTGAACTTCAAAGTCAGAAGCCCTCAAGACTTCTCCTATCCTTAAGCTCAGACAAAAAAATAACAGAGTACCCTACAAAAATCTATCAAAAATCTAGGGGAAACCTACATGGCTCTATGATCCCAAGATCAAATCTCAAAGCCTAAGTCAACTTCTAAGGCTACTAAACAATCCCTAACGTATGAAGGGTCAAGGGTTAACCAGCAAGTTGTGAGGTCTCTATTCTCTAACCCTAAAACAATATCAATCAACCTCTAAAAAATCTATGAAAAATCTATGGGGAACATGCATTAGTCTAGTGCAACATATATAAAAAAAACAAAGCAAAATTCATTACCAGATGAAAGAACCAAAATCAACAAGGCAGACGCATCCACAAAATACACTTCAAAATCAATAACATGTAAAAATGCAATCAAAATGAAAATGCATGATTAAACTAATGTTTTTGTTTAATAAAATCCTAAATTTAATTACGAACATATAGAAAAAATAATGGGATTTTTTGATCAAATCTACTATTTTTTAGGAATTTTCTTCTAACATGCATGAACTAAAAGATATTAAAAAGTCATTTAAATGGAAAATATGCTAAAAATAGCAAACAAAAATAAAATGGCATTTTTATTTTCATATAATTTTCTAGACATTATTATTGACCTATAGCAAAAAGAAGAATTAAAAAACATTGATTTTTCTATTTTTTGTGAATTATACAAGATGCAAGAAAATATTAAAAGAATTAAAAACACAAAATGAATTAAATTGGGGAGGGGGTTCAGATAGCACATGCTCAAGTTGAAACTCTGGATGGGCTTTAACCTAGGGGTGCAAAAAGCAAGTGGGCGCAAGGCCTAGCCCAAAATTCCTTCAGCTCTCACGCAGGGGGGTGCAATACGAGTAATTCCTAGCTGTTTTCATTGGGCCCACGCTAGGGGGGGCGTGGATAGCAGTGGGGCCTAAGGCCCAATCCAATTCATTATGTCTCTTACGCAGGGGGATACGAGCCAACCAGGGGTGGATCCTAGCAATCACACGCTGGGCTTAACCCATCCCAAAACCTAATCAGAAACCCTAACCACAAAACCCATCTTCCTCTCCATTGCTCTGATCACTGTTCACCAACAACAAACCCTAACGCCGCCTGCGACGAAAGTCTTCTCTGAAACTCCTCTCAATAACCCAACCAGATCTGCAACTCATATCTGACCTAAATCTAACCAAACCCTAACTCAAACCTAAACTCAATCTAGACTCCAATCTGAAATAAGATGAATCCATACATTCGATGATCAGAACGAGATGCGAGCAAGGATCCAAGAACGACGTACCTGGATGTGGAATACGAGTCGTGTGAAAAGAACTCAAGATATGGAGTCTCGCTGATGAACGCTCTGAAGATCCTTGAAGGTGTTGACGGTGACGAACAGAGTTGTAACGATCTTGAAGGACCGGTTGGTTTGCGATGAAGGCGTTTCTTCGCGTTCTGGAAGTTTCCTGGCGAATCTGACTGCTTGATGAACTTAGTTCTGGTTTATAAAGATTCTGGGGAATTCACGAAGAACAGACGAAGTTCTTGATGATCGATGATGGTAAATGATGATTTTCTGGGGGGGATTGAAGAACAATGAAGGTGGACGGTGGTTCTGGAAAATCGTTCTTGAAGAACGATGAAGATGGATGGTGATTATTGGTTGTTAGAGGTTTCTGGAAATTCCAGATGAACGATGAAGGTTGGACTTTGAAGATCAATGGAGATTTGATGATGTTCTGAAGAAATCTGGGAATGTTGATGAATGTTATGATGAATTTCTGGAAGATTGGTGAGCTCGCATGAATTTTCCGGCCACGGTTGAGTTTTCCGGCGACTGTTGATAAAGATGGACGGACGAGAAAGATGAAGATCGGAGGCGATCAGATGGATTTCTGGTAAATTTCCAGCTTCCGGCGGGATCACCAGTTTCCGGTGACCGGTACGGTGGATGGGAGTAGTCCGGTCGGCGTTTGCATGGTCGGCGACGATGTGCTCCGGCGAAGATGAAGGCGTGACAAGTGGCAGAAGGATGGAGTTAGTGGGGCAGGTGTCAGGGCGTGGAAAGAGAGGATGGAAAACGTGGCAAAAGGAGGGGTCTTCAGAGTTGTGTGGTGGTAGCTCCAGAAGTGGACGCGTGGCCACTTATATACTGGCCATGTGGCGCATGCAAATTCTGGACTGAAGAAAATGGACAAAAAAATACAATGGGCTTCCAAAAATCTGCTTGGGCCCACACGAAAATGATAATCAAAACCTGAAAAAAACTGAATTAAAACATTAAACCTACTTAAAACTAATTAAAACCATATTAAACTAATTAACACTAAACCTAATTAACTAAGCACAGATTTAAACCTAATTAGCTAATTAAAACCTGACTAATTAAATCTAAAATGGTTAAAATCTATCTAACCTCTATATTAATAAAACTTCTACTAATTTCTATTTAATCTCTAATATTATTTAAAAGAAAATCTATTAAAATCCTACTAATAAAAGAAAAATCTATTAAGAGATTAAATCTATATTAAAATAAACTCTATTATTAATAAAAGAAAAAAAAACTATACTCTTTCTATATTATCTAAAAACAATTAAAAACAATTTTAAAATCTATTATATTCTAAAAATGATAAAAAACTATTAAATCTATTAAAAAAAATTCTATAAAATTCTAAAAAAGATTCAAACTATTAAAAAAAGTTAAAAACCTATTTAAATTCTTAAAAAAAACTTATAAAGCTCTAGAAAAAAGATTTAAACTATTTAAAAATGTTAAAAAATTTATTTAAATTCTTAAAAAAACTTATAAAGCTCTAGAAAAAAGATTTAAACTATTTAAAAATGTTAAAAAAATCTATTTAAATCCTAAAAAATCCCTAAAGCCTATTTAAAATCTACAGAAAGCTATTAAACCCTAAAAGAATGCAGACAAATGCAAATGACCACCATAAAAGAGCGCGCGAGACCAGACCGAATCGAACAGTAAACCCCTGGTATCAGAATATCCCGAAAACCACCATGTGAGCTGCAAACACCGAGGAGCGCACAATTTCCCGAAAGATAAATCCCTGATTACCTAGACTGGATCTGACATATCTGATAAATGAAACCCAAGCGATAACCCTGACATCCTCTGTCTGTGCACAAATGTCACACATCAGATATGCGAATATGAATTTAAATCACGAGTCCGATAGGAGAACCGGTTGGTCAAATTTTAGGGTGCAACAGTAAGCTAGCAGAAAAACAATGGGCCCAGCCCAGAAAAAATAACCAAACAAACAACAAAAAAAACTGGGGAGGGGTGCATGGCCAAAACGCAGGATGGTCTATCCAGAAAAACGTTGGGCTCAGGCCCAAAATCCTTCAACGAAGAAAGAAAACGGAGGGGGTGAGAAAGTAAAAACGGAGGTGTGTGTGGTAACACGCGAATGGGCTTTGAGCGGCCCACACCACCCGGTCCATAGCTCAGAACAAAACATCCCCAACCCTAGCTTCCTCGGTTTACTGTTCACCACTATCCCTTTCCTTCTCGAGGCTTCACCTTTCCATCCTCATTCCGTTCAACGCCTTCGTCTCCCTCTAATCCCTCCATCAAACTCCATCTTTTTCTCATTAATCCACAAAAAGGATGACTATGTTGAATATCTGGATAACGATTTGAAGTCTCACGAGCGAATCCAAGAAGATGAAGAAACGAACTCGTCCGAAGGTCCTGGATGACGATCGGGAAATACGATGAAGATTTGAAGCTCGTTTGAAGCTTCGGTGAAGAATCGTGTGAAGATCTCTGAAGTTTGCTGGAAGTTTCCCAGAGATCGGATGAACATGAGGAAACTCTCAAAGCTGGATGTGGATGACGATTGGAGGTCGCGTTGAAGGCTGTTGAACGCGCTTTGAAGATTTCTGGATTTGGTGCACGTCGCTGATTCGCTGAAGAAAGCATGAAGATCTGTAAGTATTGGAAGATTCCTGATGAACTTCTGGAAACGAAACTGGAGATTGATGAACATCTCAGAATATGGATCTTGAGCGCTTTGAAGAGATCTGATGGGTTCTTGAAGGTGGATAAAGAACTAAACGGAGTTCTTGATGACATGGATCCAGATTTGGGAGATTATCAGAAAAATCTTGATGAAGGGATGAACGTGATGATTGAAGCTTTTCTGGAGATTTGCTTGAACGTCTCTGAAGCTATTACGAAGCTCCTTGAAGATCTTGCTGATGATGAAGCTTGGATCGGAGAGTTGATGATGTTGTTTGACGATGATGAAGAAAGAAACAAATCTGGAAAATTATTGTTGATGTTGATGATGATTGGTGAATCGGAGAGGACGGAGACGAGAGATGAAGAGTTAGAAAGATGAAGATTGGTTGCAGTTGATGAAGATTCTGGTAAATTTTGCAGTTTCCAGTAGTAGTTGCGGCGGCCGGAAGGAGTTAGGGTGGTCGGAGGAAGTTGGGAGATGGCCGGAGTTGGTTGGTGCGGTGGTTGCATGGCCGCCGGCCATGCAACCAGCGAGACTCAGGCGAAGACACGTGGCGGGCAAGGTGGAAGGTGGAGAAGTTGCATGTGTGCCGCGTGGAGCTGGGGAGAGATAGTGGGAAACACGTGGTGAAGTCTGGGTGAAGTGGAAAACGTGATGTGGCCTCCCCCTGAGTTGTTGGAAATTATGATGTGGCCAGTCCTTGGATCAAACACGTGTGCAGGGTTTTATAGTGACAAGCAATTATGGACTTTGTGAACTTGGGCTTTGACTGAACTCGCTGGATACCTGGCCCAAAACGAAATTCTGAACAAACTGGACTATGCTGATTAATATTGATAATTAATATGCTAAATGGAAACAAAATGATTAATGACTGGACTAAACAAGGTTAGTGGAAATGGAAAATGAAGATTAAAGTGATTAATAAAATGCTAAACGTGATGGAACTTGGTTAACAATTAAATGGAAATGAAAATTAATGGACTAAGTGGATTAACTAATTAATGCTGAAATGGATTAATGAGGACTAATGGATGCTTAACGGAAAGATTAAATGGCTAATGAAAAAGATTAAAACGAGAGGTACTGGAATGGAAATGGATTAACAATGATTAAGGCTAATTAAATTCTAAACTATTCAATTAATCTAATATAACCTCTAATTAAATCTAATAAAACCATATCTAAACTATTTAAATCTAGAAAATCCTATAAAAATAAAATCTATTAAATTCTAGAAATAACATCTATAATATCTAATATCTAAGACTCTACTAAAACCTAATTAAAAGCTATTTAACTATTTAATATCTATATAAAAATCTATTAATATTCTATACCATTTATTAAAAACTATTAAAAGAAAAATCTATATCCTATATCTAAAATTAATATCTAAAAACCTATTAAAAACATTATAAGAATCTACTTAAATTCTAGAAAATGCTAATAATATCTAATAAAATCCTAATAATTCCAGAGAGAACAAAAACGGCACAGAACGACAAATAGGACCACGAGAGCGCGCCGGAATAACCGGTAAAAATCAATAGACACCGAAATATCCCTAAAAACAACAGCGCGAGCTGAAAACACCGGGAATAGCACGATTTCCCAAAAAACGATTCTGCCTATCTGAGCTTGCTAAAAACACCTGAAAAACGAGGAGAGGGCTGTGATCCCGATAAAATCAAAACAACTGAAAAATGCACTGTATGCGCTATGTGAATGCGAATGCGGTCATGCATCGAAACATCAACCAGATGTGGGAACCGGTTGGTCAAATTTTGGGGTGCAACAGCTACCCCTATTCAAGCAGCTTGGACCTGAATGGTTGAAGAGCGCGCAACCTTTAATCATTCAAAGGTAGAAGATGGTTGAATACAAATGAAACCCTGAAATTTGCCAACCGTGGGAATATACTGCAAAACTGCTTGAGGAATAGCCTCCAATGAACTGAAGTTTGGTTGTCACGGCAACAACTGGTCAATTATCTGATAAAATTTCTCTCCTTTTCAACATCAATCACCTGTGCGACGCCACAAGTATTGGAATAATGCTTCGGAAAGCAAACAACTTGATTCCCATCTCTCTTATGGGATCAAATCCTGTCATCTCACAGTTCACGGCGAACTTGAGGACAATTCTCCTGGGGAACTTCTGAATCGACTGCTCGGCACC
Source organism: Lathyrus sativus (assembly GCA_963859935.3). Taxonomy (NCBI): domain Eukaryota; kingdom Viridiplantae; phylum Streptophyta; class Magnoliopsida; order Fabales; family Fabaceae; genus Lathyrus; species Lathyrus sativus. The sequence continues at coordinate 450,113,474 of OZ012738.1, read as the reverse complement.
CATTCTGTCAACAGGAGGCAACTTCAGAAATCTGATATATGTCAATCTTTTTTTCAGTGCCGACATAACAACCAAATGTGAAGAATCACTCCGCTGGGGGAGAAGAGAAGCTTAACCACACAACTCTGCAGGGGAACATACTCGAAAGCCATGAGGTAACCAACCTGGTCCATGTTTCGAAATGCGTATGTCTGAGAATGATGCAATGTCCCATATGACATGGAAATGTTATGCGTTCTGTTTGAAAATGTGAGGCCCGGACGGCATGGAAATGCTATATGTTTGTATAAATGCTATGACGATATATGCAAATGTAAATGCAGGCTCGAGCTGCCAGAGAACACCAGGTCTAAAAACCGCTTGGCAAAATAAATGCCGAAGGCAACGTCAACTCCACTGAAGGTAACCTGATATCACAGAATCATCTCAGCAAGATAAATGCTGGAAAAAGGGAAACCAAATCCGCTGGGGATAGCCATCCTGCTAGAGAAATGGAAAGGCAACCCTGCTTGGGGAGAAAGAAAAAACAACCCTGCCTGGGGATGCTCTCTTCGAACCATTGGCAACTGACTGTGCTCTGTGGGGATTGACCCAATCTAGGGTTGACTGCGCGCAGCACGCTGCTGGAAATGCCCCTACTATCAAGGATATCAATCTTAATCGGCTGGGGATACTCCTGATCCTACTCTGATGCGAGATAACAATATAATCTCAATTCTTCCGATAATACACAACTTTCATCTGCTGAAGAGTAGCAATTCTGATTTAACAACATCCACAAGGAATTCAAACATTAATCGGAGCACTGGTATCCGTCGAGCTTCGTATCGGGGAACATGACAACATGCGAGTCATTGGGAACTACTGTGTCAGCTACCTTTTAGGTTTTTGCTTTTACTGGTTTAGTATGAACATGGACTATGTACAAAACGGAAGATATGGAAAATACTAGACGAGAACTAGCATTCAGAGGTAGACTACCAGGCGAGAACTGATAGGAAAATAGGTTATCGGACGAGAATTGATTTTTGGACATCAGACGGGGCTGACTGGATGACAGGCTGAGGCACAGACGACCAGACGAGAACTGATTGAAAGCTGACGTACACCAGACGAGAACTGGTATAACACATAGGTTAGGAAAACAGCGACCAGACGAGAGCTAGTTATAATAAACTGCACCAGACGGGAACTGAGGCTTACAATAAAATACACCAGACGGGAACTGATGCTTACGGAGATGCGGGCCAGACGAGAACTGGTTACCGGTTTGCCAGGCGAGAACTGGACTTTGGAAATAATTGGTTACTGACACGCAACAGGTTTAGACTGCAGGATAACGATCCAACGACAGCAAGGCCTTTTTCGGAATGTTAATGTTTTTGATAAGGGTAATGACATGATTCCCCGATACTCAACTCTGGCTGAGGATAAACAGACTGGCTTGAATAACTTGCACCAGTGAACTCAACTTGCCCCAATCTAACTCTTGGGAGTATTGCTCTGAACAGCTTACCACGCGACGACCTCGAGATTATTTGCCCCGGTATCTATACGACAACAGAATTCACCCTCAATCAAACAATTGCCAACCCAGTTGGTCTTCACTATCTCTGAAGTGACTTGCCCCTGAATGAGCGTTCTAGCGACTTAACCTGATCTGATTATCCACCTGAAGTATCTGCTTTCAAATCTCCACGTTCGATATAATTGCCCCTGATTGGCTCTCGAGAAGACTCACTTCTGATCAACTGTTTCTCAAGCATACTGCCCCTGATCAACTGAAGCTTCGGGACTTGTCCTCAGACTAACTGATTCCGAACTCACTGGAAGTCAATGCCCCGAATTTACAGGGCTACACAACATACACCCTCCTGGTTCAGACTGCTGAATTACTCAGTCCTGCTTGACGATTCCCTGTTGGAATTTCTTTCATGTCAACTACTAACCTGCAAGTAAAATTGTCTATTCACGAATGGTAACCTTAATGCAGTGTTTATGCAGATTTTGAAAAAATTTGGGTTTTCACTCATTTACATGTCATGATTGAGTGACGAATGAACCGAAGTTCAAACGTAGTGCTTACGTGGTCAGTGAAAAACACAACAAGGATGTGACTAGCAAGTCACGAAGGAGTCAGGTTACTCAACCTTATCGTAATGAGCTTTCAGAATAAACCCTACCTCAATTAGGTCTTTTAAGGGTTGTATCGTGGTCGGGTTCACGGTTCGTGAAACAAAGGATATTTGGCTCAAATTATGATTTGTGTCCACCCCTTCTACGTGATGATCTCCGATCCTAAGGTTCAGTTAACCTGGCACAAGCGCTCGCCTTTTCGGGAGGTATGCTAAATGGTAAGAACCACAATTGAGGAACTCACAGGGTTTTTCCGGAGTGACAGTTACTCCTTTTCGTTTTCGGTGTCTGCATACACGACTTTGTCTTTTACTGGGGATCTATCTTTTTTCTATCCCTTCTTTTTCATTCTTTTTTATTCCCTAATTTTTGCCTGGACTGACTCCTTTTGAGTTCTTTTCGATTTTTTCGATTTTCTTTTGAAGTCCAGCGGGATGCCCTGATTTTTGCCTAAGTATTAGCTTTCCATCTTTTTCTTTCTTTTTACTTAGCGGGCTTTCTTTTTCTTTCTTTTGGAACAAAGTCGTGTGACACTGGTTGTCTTGATTGCTCCGAAAGGATTGTAACTGTCTTACTCCTGATTGGTGAGGTTTAACCATTGTAGTTGACGAGATACAACCTCTTGAGAGGTATAACTGTTATTGGTCCTCGAAAGACAACACTCCTCTGTAAGACTTGAATGCTCGGTCGAGCTAACTGACAACTACCCTGCCCCGGGTTAAGATGTGAGGGTTTAAAAGTCCGAAAAAACTTCTACTTCCTGGCTCGAAGTGGTTAACAAGGGACTAACTCCTTATATCTCCAGTGTTTAGGGGATTTGAAACAATGCCTTGTACGTCATCGGCAAGGTTTTATCTGAAAGCATACGATCATCGGTTATGAGTTTAGTTTCGTCATCCTCCCTCCAATCTTTGCTAATCACAGTGATAAAGTGGAATGAATGAAATGCAAGTGTCAATGCAATGCAGTAAATGAGCGACAGCGACATGATTAATTCAGAAAAATGCATAGTCACCTTATTAATATCACCATTCGAAACATACAATGTTTAAAGCAAGTAGTAACTGACAGAAAAGAAACTACAAATGCAAATGATATAAAGTCTGAGGACTGCCAATGCTGAGGGCGCCTGCCTGTCTGGACCACTGGCTTCCGCTGGGGAATACTTTCCGAATCTACGAGCTTAGACAGCTGAGAAGTTAGTATGAACAACCAGAAGTCCTTCTCGAAAGGAAATGCAATCTTGGTCGATCAACTGTTGTACCTTCGCCTGAAACGTTTTACAATCTTCCGTCGAATGCCCTGGAGAGCCACCATGGTAACCACATTGCACATGGGGATTATACCCAGGAGGGTAAGGTTCTGGCACGGGCTTGAGAGCTTTAGGTTCCACCAAAGAACTCTGAACCAACTGTGGCAAAAGCTGACTGTACGGCACAGGAATTGGATGAGAAGGAGCATTCCTTCGTTCCAAATTGCTACGAGGTCTGTTCTGATTCTGGTGCTGATTCTGATAACCTCGGCCACGAGTTCGCTGATTTGCAAGGGAAGCGACATAAGATTCCTGATATGGTGCTCTAGGCTCAGCTGTCTGTCCAGCATAACAAGGCACAGAAGATACTGATCCCACAGATTTCACCGATTCATCTCGAGGATACCCAACATCTGGCATGACTGCATTGATCACAACTCCTTCTTCCTTTTGATAGTCGTAAAGAGATTCAGTTTCACTAGCCTGACCGCTTGAGACAACCTGAATTTTTCCAATCTTTATAGCATTCTCAATGCGTTCTCCAACTCCCACTAATTCGGAGAAGTTCAGCGAAACTCCAAGCAATCTCTCAAAGTACGGGCTTTGCAAGGAATCTACGAACATGCCTGCTAACTCTCGGTCAGGGATCGGTGGTTCCACTCTGGAAGCAAAATCCCTCCATCTCCGAGCATACTTTTTGAAAGGTTCATTGATCCCCATAGATAAAGATTGCAACTCCATGCGAATGGGAGCTATGTCCATATTGTAATCATACCGCTTCAGGAAAGCTCTGGCTAAATCCACCCATGATCGAATCTGATCCTTCTCTAACTGCATATACCAACGTAGAGATGCCCCAATCAAACTGTCCTGAAAACAGTAAATCATCAACTTGTCGTTTTGCACAAACGAAGTCATCTTTCTGCAGAACATCACTAAATGTAGCCTCGGGCAACTATCTCCTTTATACTTTTCAAACTTCGGCGCTCTGAATTTAGGAGGTAACACTAGGTCAGGAACCAAACACATGTCTGCAACATTGAGACCAACATCGTTCTTAACTTCCAAGGCTTTGACTTGTTCCTCCAATGCGTGCAACCTCTTAGCTTGCACAAGAGCTAATGGATTATTAGTCCTCACTATCGGAACTTCTCTTCGGGAGATCAAACCAGCAGGAATAACACTCTGATAATTCGCGGCATCAGAAGAAGAACGTTCACTTGGGATGACAAACTGTTGGTGCAGATTTTGGCCTCTAACAGAAGTCTGCACAAGTTGAGCTGCAGTAAGGTTATTCACTTGCGGAAAGCCTTCGTCAGACGTGGAATCATACAAAGGATTGGTCGTCATAATAAAGCCTGACAAGGCATCAGCAATCTGGAAGTCGTTTCCTGACATGACTATCGGCAACTTTCAACTGACGGCACTGCTTGATTCTGCTTGATCCGTTTCAACCCCTTGGTCGTCTTCTGACAATCAACAGTTGCTCAGACCAATCACCGAATAATCACCTCCTGAAATCAAACAACGGTTGGATAAGAGCTCTGGCCAGCTGGAGAAATGTTATGCAATATGATGCAAAGATGCTTATGCAAATGCAATGCAATGCAGCAAACACGGGATCACAGCCCCCACAACACGCTCTGAATACTGCTATACTGCTGACGGAGTACGTTCTCTCTAAAAGATAACGCCAAGATAGCAGGTAGGCTGGAAGTCAAGTTTCTCGCAAAAAAATCCCCCACTCACGGGTATGGACCTAAGGCACGGCATCCTATGCGGTCATCAGCGTCACAGACTTTCATAAGCGACGATACGATTCCCAGAAGGAGTGGCACCATCATCTCATGAAGAGGCCTCACTTAACTGACTTCTAATTGATCGGTCCCCAGAGTCGACAATCCTCACGTCTGGACTCCCCTCAGATCCTCAGGATCGGAAAGAAGCACCTCGGAGAGAACCTCGTCTGAGCGCGGATTTCGTGGGGAACTCGTGTCTGCTCAGCAAACAGGTTCGCCCACTAATCTCCACAACTACGTCTAAATGCATACTCAAGCAGCCCAGGTCCGGCTATCACTCAAAGTATCACCCTCCCCATCACGACAGCAACAGATAACAATAGCAATGAAAAAAATAAACACCCAAAAGACAAGCAAACAAGCGCTAGGATTGACTCTCCTAGGGGACGTTGGATCCCACATGCATGGGGAACTATCGCAGTCCTTAGCAGCCAGGGGACGTTGGGTCCCCAGCAGAGTCGCCAGCTGTCGCTACTGCGAAAATCGGCGCCGGCTGACAGAAGAGTCGCCACCGTGCGTTATTTATCCCAACGGAGGGAAAGGAAACGCTCAGAGTAAACCTCACAAAAAACGGGGAAAGGTATGGTCATCACAACCAAAACCTGGATTCGGGAGTCGGTTACGCAAGGGGAAGGTATTAGCACCCCTCACGTCCGTCGTACTCGACGGGATCCACGCTTGCTTGGTTTGTCTAAAGGATGCAAAACAATCTATCTACGGCTGCTAAATCTAAACGGAAGGGAATTGACTCGATAGAGCGTCGCACTCTATGCCTACGTATTCTCAAGAGAGAAAGTCAGAGTCAACGTAGTTCGGGAAACTACAGGGAATTGGCTCGCCAAGACTTCGCGTCTTGTGCCTACGTACTTCCACACAGCATGGAAGATCAGAGCTTTCGTAGTTCAGGCTAACTACGGCTAAACAGGGTGTTCTCACACAGGAGTGAGAAATTAAACTAGTTTGAGAGGTACGGGAACCTACGGGAACTAAGGCTACGGTCTGGTCTCAAATGCACTCGGGCCAGAGAGAGGGATAACATCAGTCGTTAGCGGGAAAGTCTCGATCGCACAGCAGCGAGAGAACAAAAGGTTAGTTGTTAGTGTGCTCGCTGGGATATCGCATCCTATGCCTACATATTCTCGTCTGGTACGAGAAATCAGAGCAGCTGTAGTTCGGCTACTTCGGGACCACAGCTCAAATCTCGTTTTATTGATATTCTGAAAAATGGTTACAATGATTGAATCCGGGAAATAAACTCCTAGAAAATACTATCCTATCCATCTATAATGGAAAATCTAATGGAAAATAGTCCCCTAACAAGTGGACATTTAAATCTATTCCTAAAAGGTGAAATAAACTCTATGAAAAATTGTCCTAAAAGAAAAATATCAACATCTATATATTCTTTATTTTTTTTTTATTTCTTTATTTTTCACATATTCTTTTCTCAAATATTTTTTCCTATATTCTTTTTCAATATTTTTTTTATATGTTCTTTTATTACAATGAACATAAAAGGAAAATATTAAAAAGAAAATACAAAAGGGGAAGGGGGTTAACTACAGCCCAAAGGGGTAAGCTAGCAGAAAAACAATGGGCCCAGCCCAGAAAAAATAACCAAACAAACAACAAAAAAAACTGGGGAGGGGTGCATGGCCAAAACGCAGGGTGGTCTATCCAGAAAAACGTTGGGCTCAGGCCCAAAATCCTTCAACAAAGAAAGAAAACGGAGGGGGTGAGAAAGTAAAAACGGAGGTGTGTGTGGTAACACGCGAATGGGCTTTGAGCGGCCCACACCACCCGGTCCATAGCTCAGAACAAAACATCCCCAACCCTAGCTTCCTCGGTTTACTGTTCACCACTATCCCTTTCCTTCTCGAGGCTTCACCTTTCCATCCATATTCCGTTCAACGCCTTCGTCTCCCTCTAATCCCTCCATCAAACTCCATCTTCTTCTCATTAATCCACAAAAAGGATGACTATGTTGAATATCTGGATAACAATTTGAAGTCTCACGAGCGAATCCAAGAAGATGAAGAAACGAACTCGTCCGAAGGTCCTGGATGACGATCGGGAAATACGATGAAGATTTGAAGCTCGTTTGAAGCTTCGGTGAAGAATCGTGTGAAGATCTCTGAAGTTTGCTGGAAGTTTCCCAGAGATCGGATGAACATGAGGAAACTCTCGAAGCTGGATGTGGATGACGATTGGAGGTCGCGTTGAAGGCTGTTGAACGCGCTTTGAAGATTTCTGGATTTGGTGCACGTCGCTGATTCGCTGAAGAAAGCATGAAGATCTGTAAGTATTGGAAGATTCCTGATGAACTTCTGGAAACGAAACTGGAGATTGATGAACATCTCAGAATATGGATCTTGAGCGCTTTGAAGAGATCTGATGGGTTCTTGAAGGTGGATAAAGAACTAAACGGAGTTCTTGATGACATGGATCCAGATTTGGGAGATTATCAGAAAAATCTTGATGAAGGGATGAACGTGATGATTAAAGCTTTTCTGGAGATTTGCTTGAACGTCTCTGAAGCTATTATGAAGCTCCTTGAAGATCTTGCTGATGATGAAGCTTGGATCGGAGAGTTGATGATGTTGTTTGACGATGATGAAGAAAGAAACAAATCTGGAAAATTATTGTTGATGTTGATGATGATTGGTGAATCGGAGAGGACGGAGACGAGAGATGAAGAGTTAGAAAGATGAAGATTGGTTGCAGTTGATGAAGATTCTGGTAAATTTTGCAGTTTTCGGTAGTAGTTGCGGCGGCCGGAAGGAGTTAGGGTGGTCGGAGGAAGTTAGGAGATGGCCGGAGTTGGTTGGTGCGGTGGTTGCATGGCCGCCGGCCATGCAACCGGCGAGACTCAGGCGAAGAAGCGTGGCGGGCAAGGTGGAAGGTGGAGAAGTTGCATGTGTGCTGCGTGGAGCTAGGGAGAGATAGTGGGAAACACGTGGTGAAGTCTGGGTGAAGTGGAAAACGTGATGTGGCCTCCCCCTGAGTTGTTGGAAATTATGATGTGGCCAGTCCTTGGATCAAACACGTGTGCAGGGTTTTATAGTGACAAGCAATTATGGAGTTTGTGAACTTGGGCTTTGACTGAACTCGCTGGATACCTGGCCCAAAACGAAATTCTGAACAAACTGGACTATGCTGATTAATATTGATAATTAATATGCTAAATGGAAACAAAATGATTAATGACTGGACTAAACAAGGTTAGTGGAAATGGAAAATGAAGATTAAAGTGATTAATAAAATGCTAAACGTGATGGAACTTGGTTAACAATTAAATGGAAATGAAAATTAATGGACTAAGTGGATTAACTAATTAATGCTGAAATGGATTAATGAGGACTAATGGATGCTTAACGGAAAGATTAAATGGCTAATGAAAAAGATTAAAACGAGAGGTACTGGAATGGAAATGGATTAACAATGATTAAGGCTAATTAAATTCTAAACTATTCAATTAATCTAATATAACCTCTAATTAAATCTAATAAAACCATATCTAAACTATTTAAATCTAGAAAATCCTATAAAAATAAAATCTATTAAATTCTAGAAATAACATCTATAATATCTAATATCTAAGACTCTACTAAAACCTAATTAAAAGCTATTTAACTATTTAATATCTATATAAAAATCTATTAATATTCTATACCATTTATTAAAAACTATTAAAAGAAAAATCTATATCCTATATCTAAAATTAATATCTAAAAACCTATTAAAAACATTATAAGAATCTACTTAAATTCTAGAAAATGCTAATAATATCTAATAAAATCCTAATAATTCCAGAGGGAACAAAAACGGCACAGAACGACAAATAGGACCACGAGAGCGCGCCGGAATAACCGGTAAAAATCAATAGACACCGAAATATCCCTAAAAACAACAGCGCGAGCTGAAAACACCGGGAATAACACGATTTCCCAAAAAACGATTCTGCCTATCTGAGCTTGCTAAAAACACCTGAAAAACGAGGAGAGGGCTGTGATCCCGATAAAATCAAAACAACTGAAAAAATGCACTGTATGCGCTATGCGAATGCAAATGCGGTCATGCGTCGAAACATCAACCAGATGTGGGAACCGGTTGGTCAAATTTTGGGGTGCAACACCTGTGAGATACAGAGATTCCTGTATCTCTTTCTCAATAGGAGCGTCCCTCAATGCGTAACCGAACTGTCGTACCAGCAATGAAGGGTTATAGTTAATACAGCCTTTCCGCCCAATCAGGGGAACATTCGGAAAGCCACTGCAACTATATATAATGTCAATACCAAGCATTATCCGATCAAACCAAATGATATTCTCAGCAGACAACCCCATAGATGCAGACGACTAGAATAGCACTGAAGGCAACCCAACATCCACTCTTTGCGCACTGTGTAGCCTTCTCAACCAGGACAGACAGGTGAAAACCATAAGCTCCGTTTAGCTTGATCAAGCCTCCCGAAAACTCCGAAGCGTCTAAGCTGACAATTTCAGCAAGCGTAACCAAATCAGGCTCGGCATCCGTATGTATAAAGGGCATCTGGTCTAACACAGGCACTCCCACCATCGCAGAATACTCCTCCAAAGTGGGTGTCAGAATATAGTCAGGAAATAAGAAACATCTCAGCTGCGGCTCATAAAACTGCATCAAAGTATACACCCCAGTCGTCTCAAATGTTGAAGGTCTGTATAACAAGCTAAGTAATCTCCCATAAGATACTCTGAACTCGGCCCTCACTTTCTCATCTGCTAGAGCGACTAAACCCAGTAAGGAACTGATATCTGGTGAATGCAACCGGTAAGCAACAGTCTTCTTCAGGGACTCTATGTCTTACTAGAAGATATACTAGAATCAGAGGGGAATAATCGCCTGCAACATAAATATGTGTTAAATGAAATGCAATCATGAAAATGCACATGCATATGCAAACAAGGGACCAAGTGCAATGTTGATAGACTGGGCTGCTCTGTACTGAAGCCTGAGAACCATCCAATCTTTATCTCAAACCAAATCAACCCCTCAAATGATCCTTGTGACCAATCTCACTGACAGAGATAAACCGGGTATTCTGAGGTCAAAGGTTTGCTGCAAACAGACCCACCTACCCCTCACAGGTATGTACTTAACTCGCAGACGAGGTACGGCATCCTATGCAGGTTCAACGTCACAGACTTTCAAGAGCGATGATACGATACCTAGAAGGTGTGGCATTATCATCCCTTGAAGCGGCCTCACTTAGTTGAATCCCAATTGATAGGTTCCCAGAGTCGACAATCCTCGGGTCAGACAACTTGTCGACCCCTAAGGGCCAGGCAAGAAGCATCAAAGAGAATCTCGTCCGAGCGTAAATTTCGTGGCTAGCTGGTGCGAGCTAAGCAAGCAAGCTAACCACTACTCTCTACTTCTAAGTCTATGTGTAACCTCAAGCCCAGGTCCGACTTATCTCTCAACAGATTACCCCATTCCCACAGCAGCAATAACAGTATAAAGCTGATAATAAAATGCGGAAAGTAAAGACAGAAAAGTAACCTTATACAACACCCATGACGGGAAAACAAGCGCTAGGATTGACTCGCATAGGGGATATTCCTCGTTCCCCAGCAGAGCCGCCAGCTGTCGCTACTGCGAAAATCGGCGCCGGCTGAACAGAAGAGTCGCCACCGTGCGTTATTTATCCCAAAGGAGGGAAAGGAAACGCTCGAAGTAAACCTACCGCAAAGACGGGAAAGGAATGGTCATCGCAACCAAATCCTGGATTCGGGAGTCGGTTATGCAAGGGGAAGGTATTAGCACCCCTCACGTCCGTCGTACTCGACGGGATCCACGCTTGTTTTCTAGTATGGGTTGTTATTCTATCCACGCTAAAGGTATGAGGGTTAAAAGAAAAGAAAATGAATCGGCAAAGTATTTCACTTTATGCCTACGTATTCCCGTCTGGAACGAGAAATCAGAGTCGACGTAGTTCGCCTACCTACGGGAAAGGAGGGGGAGGTTGCTCGCTAGGATATCGCATCCTATGCCTACGTACTTTCATACAGCATGAAAGATCAGAGCAAACGTAGTTCGGGCTACAGAAGACACAAGCTTGTCCGAATGTTTTATCTCCTTATGAAAGGGTTTTTCCTGATTAAGAGTCCGAGCGGACAAAAAATGACACTTTGATGTTTGTTTTCAGTCTTTTACGCAAGAACTGTTTTTATGATGTTTGCAATCTCTGACACACTAGAGACTATGATTTGAGGGTGACTACGTCGTATGTCACCCTAAGGGTAACACACTAAGTAATCAGATTACTGAAGAGTGACCCTCCAACAACCTTTCTCAAATAGCTTAAGGCTCGTAGCGTACGGCATCGATTATCCTTATTACTGTGTTTTGAATGGTTCTGAGATAGAAGAGAAAAAAGTTCTAAAAACCTAGGGTTTGAAAGGGGAATCAAAACTACCCTAATGTTATCATGCATGGATTAAGACCTAATGTCTGTCATAATTCCCTCCTGCGCAGAGGAAATCAGAGATCCTAGGGGATAAACGGAAAAGAAACAGCAGATATACAGTAAACAGTAAAGTGCATGAGATGCAGCAACAAACAATAGGCAAAGTGAAACAGCTTCACTTCAAACCTAAGGGAAAATCAACAAACAATACAGCAAAGAAAATCACAATCACCAACTCAGACATCAACACTAGCCTCTACAACAAGCAGTTCAAACAACACTAGCTCTGGTAGCTACAGTTGATAAACAGCAATAGGTTGACAGTAACAACTTCAGGCAAGATCCTATCTTCACTTTCCAATGGTCTTCAAGCTTCAGATAAGCTCTTACCTTCCAATAATCTTCAACTTTAGCAAGCACTGAATCCCAATAGGTAAACATCTTCAAACAGCAGCACAACCCTAATCTTCAACAGATATCCAGCTTTGACAGGCACAAGCTCCATCTTCACCACTCTTCAATGCACTTTATCTTCAAGAAGCTTCTATCTTCAAGGCAAACACTCACAGGAGAGAATCAACTGATAGAGGGAGTTGAAATGTTAAGAGGCTTAATGAAAACCCAGGGAAATCACTAAGATCTTAACATAGCAGGTGAGAGGTATCCTCAAGATTCTACCCAATCAAAGCATGCTCTACATCCCTCCTAAGGAAAGATGGAACTCTTTTAGGGGACCTTGTGTCATAGGATGGAATAGAGGCACAATAAGCTCTCTATATTTGACAGAAGAAATCAGTCTACTCTAGAGCTCTCCCTATATCTCCTATCTCCTAAGTCTTCATCAAGCAATCTTCAAACACAAGCAACTTCAAGCTCCAAGCATCATTATTTGTCTTCAATCATCCTCAAAGTCTTTATACCATCCTCAAGCCAAGCACAAGCCCCAACACCCAAAGAAAAGGCCCAAACTCAACAAACAAAGCAACTTTCCCAGAGGGAAACACACCAATATCAACCAACTTGAAAAAATCAAATAAAATGGAAATATTCATCATAAAATCCTAGTTTAATTTCTAAGGGACCCTAGCTATGTACCCTATACCCCATATAAATCCCAATGCCTAAATCAAACAAAAAACCCAAGAACTATGTGCTGAATGCACCTATGTCAAGTTGAAACCCTAATTCTAGCATACTTGCTTCACCTCTCTCAAAAACAATTAAATTTAAGTCACGAAAATGTGACAAAAATCTAGGGGAAACCTAATACTATAATCTAACTATAGAAAAAATAATGGCATCAAAAATCAAAGTGAAATGATCATACTAAATTCAGAAATTAACATGTATCAAATGAAAATGAAATAAAAGCTATTAAAAGTAAAAATAAACCAAAAATAGAAAAATGTATGAAATGACATTTTTATTCTTTTATAATTTTCTTGATGTCTTGAGGAGAATGGGGAAAAAACTCCCATGCAAAAATATTAATTTTCCAATTTGTTATGAATTTTTAAAGAACTTAAAATAAATATGAAAATAAAAGAAAATATGAGAAAAATGCAAAAACATGTGTGTCAAATAGCAATCAGAATCAATGCATTTTAATAACTGGGCCCAGAGAGGGGGTGGGGATAGCAGCGCGCCTAAGCCCAAGATACCATCAGAAATTAAGTGAAAAATAGAAAGAAAAATGAAAAAATCCACGGTATGAATAGCAATGGATATTAGTGCATTTCTTGTTGGGCTTTGGAAGAGGGGTGTGGATATCATATGTTGCACTTAAGCCCAAGTTGCAACTTTAATGAAACGGTGCGTTTGGGTAATCTGAGTCTCTTCACAAACTGAGAACAAATCGTGGCCATTGGATCTCGTTTTGGTCAAAAGTCTTGCTCTAATCTAAGGGTGCAGAGGTTATCTTCAACCTTTGAACCTTCTTGGAGGGAAAAGCCATGGATGAACAGAGTGATCAGCTTCATCTCCTCTTCATCGTGTTCCATCAAATCTCCATCAAAAATCAAAATTAAAAAGCCTAACTTGCTCCAAATTTTACACTGAATTCAACCATGGTAATTAAACACAATGAAACATCTTCCTCCTCAAAACACGATGGAAATCTCAGAAATCACTCAAGAACCAAAACTCATCAAACTTAAAATTGAATGACCTAATCTCTTCACCATGCTTCACTGATCATTTCTAACCATCAAACTATGATTATATCATCAAGAACAACCAGATATGAGCATGAACAGAAATTGCATCACTCCACTAATTGTCTCTAAATCAACCCTAAAGCTACCAGAAAGCTCCACATGATCATCTACAATCATTCTAACCTAACAAAATCTATTGAAACTACTTAAATTAAGCTGTGAATTGAAAAGTACATACCTGCGAAATATTGATGCACAGAGGTATGAAATCTTCAAATCAAGCTTTGAGAACTTCCAGACACCTTCAATGAGTCATAATCTTGCTTCTGTATGCAAAAGAATTGGTTGAATCCTCTTGAATCTTGGAACCCGATAGTGAGTTGCAGGTGAGGATTTTCAATTGCAAGAACACGATTTCTCCACCAATTTGCTTGGAACTTGATCTGGAAACACTCACTAGTATCAATGGAAGTGAATGCAATCAAAATTGTGGATTGAAATGATGTAAAAGCTTGTAACCGATTCTGAATTGCAACAAGAAATTTCTGATCTCAATCTCTCTTCTCTCCTTCAATTCTCACCCACCCTTGCTTGGGATCACTTCATATGCATATATAGAGTGTGAATGAAGACTCTAGAATCTTCTGGATCAATCCAATGAGAAAATCAACTTCTCATGCCATGGAAATCTCATCTCATGCTATGCATATACCATCTCATGTTTTTTGCTTGCAATTCACTTTGTTCTGAGTTTAATTTCTCCCCAAATGAGATTTTGGAGGTGTATGGATGGAAAGAAGCCTTGCATTTGCCTTGACAAGTGATTTTGCAATTGTGCCTTATGGTTCAAGTAACCAATTTTCAAAGCAAGTCCTAAAAATAACCCTCAATTCAAAATTGTGGCAATGTCAATGTTCTCAAAATTCATTTTACAATCAAATTGGTATGTCATATGGCTTGGTTTGGATGTGTAGATCAAAAACCCTAATTTCCAACCTTGGTTCATTTAAAATTACCTTCATTTCTAGGCCATTTTGGTGACTTTGTGAAGCAAGCCATTCCAAGCTCTCATGACCTCTTATCTAGCCTAAAAACATCATTTTGAACTCATCTCATGTTGAACATTTTTCCATTTGAGGAGTGGAAGATGGAGATTTGGACCTATGTTGAAAAATGACCTGTAATTCAACTTTCCCAAAATACCCCTAGATTGCCAAGACCATAACTTGAGTTCTACAAATCCTCTTGAGGACTTCTAGTACTAAAATTAAATTTAAGACCAAGATATACAACTCTTATGTTGGCCAAGAATTCATTTGAAAACTCCTTGATGGGCAAAAGTTGATTGGAAGTCAAGTGACTTTCACAGATAAATTTCAGTGTCCTCTGAGGACCCATAACTTGCAAGAACCATAACTTGAGTTTTACAAATCTTCTTGGAGACTTCTAGTACTAAAATTAAAGATATTAAGAAGCTATACAAGTTTCATTTTGGCCAAGAATTCATTTGAAAACTCCTTGATGGGCAAAAGTTGATTGGAAGTCAAGTGACTTTCACAGATAAATTTCAGTGTCCTCTGAGGACCCATAACTTGCAAGAACCATAACTTGAGTTTTACAAATCTTCTTGGAGACTTCTAGTACTAAAATTAAAGATATTGAGAAGCTATACAAGTTTCATGTTGACCAAGAATTCATTTGAAACTTGCATTTTGACTTATCTGGCTTGGAAGTTAGGCCTAAATTAGGGTTTTTTACACTGAAACCCTAATTTAGTAACTCCCCTTCTTCTTGATTCCTTTTGATTTCTCCTTGGCACAACACCACACATGTATACACATCTCAATTCATGAATTCCGCATCCTCCAAGTAGGCCTTGATGCCCTCCAATCAATCATTTGACCTAGGGCTGACCCAGATGAAACCCTAGTTGACTGCACTTCAACTCTGGCTCTTGTACTTGCATCAATGACTTGTCTCATCTTCAAAATGACCCTCTATGTCTTCCATGATCTTTGTACACATTCCATACCCTCAGCCATGGCTCACACACTTATTGATGATCTTCCACACCCCCAGATTAGGAGAGAAATCCACTAGTTGACCTTCAAACTTCTCAAAGCTTCAACTCATTTCTTGATTACTTGGATGGTCTTGAACTTTGAATAAAACCCCATGATGGGCCTCTTTCTGATAAGAAAGGCACTTGATCCTCTGTTAGATGACTTATTATGCTATGTTATACAAATGATTAGACTATGTACATGACTTATTATGCAAATGACAATGCAATTGAAACATAAACCAAGTGAAATAGGTTGAGCAAATTTTAGGGTGCAACACATCCTAGAGAGGAACAAGTTACTCCCCCACTTTAATCATTCTCACTCCTTGCAGACAAAGGCTAGACAACAAACACGCACCAACAGTGTTGCACACACATGTCGCATACAAGGAAACAACTAACATTAGACAACTTGGCCGGATGGACCGACCTGCTCTGATACCACTAATGTAACACCCTTATAACCCCACGCAATAATACATAATCAATCAGAGTAAATTAACATGCTTCCTCAAAAGGGCGTCACACAATTTTACAAAATCTCAACATTCACTTGTCATACTCATGTAACAATGAAATAAATAGTCATGCTATTAATTTTCATCTTGCATGTAGCAGCGGATTCAATTTATTTACATAAATCCCTTCACAGAATATTCATGTTCGTCACATAATCATCAACACTTAGGCACAGAGGCCATTATCACATATTTCAAATACATTTAAAACACAACTTAGAATACACAATATATCTCTAAGGCATAAACCCTGCGATCCCAGTGTTACATAACCAGAGCATGACTTGACTCAACATTATTAAATACTAACAGTTGCACCAACAGCGAACTCACAACTACTAACAGTACTACTCCTTGGTACCTGCACGATGTCATAAAGGACATCATTCCAGCAGAAGGGTGAGAAACATTACCATAATAATCAAAGCACATAATCATATATAAATGCACAAATACTGAATACCTATATTTCACAGTTTCTCACTACAATGCCTCACAATCCACTAACATACATCATAATGTATATGTGTATAAAACCAAGCATTTCATCATGCATACAATCACAATTACAATTAATCCACATAAACTTATACATTATGTTTCATTTACCGCAAATCATATAAACATATACAATCATACTTAATCAGCAATTCATTAGTCAATATCTTTCACATTTATTCATTCTCACCTCTACCAAGCAAAACATATATATATATATATATATATATATATATATATATATATATATATATATATATATATATATATATATATATATATATATATATATATATATATATATATATATATATATATATATATACACACACACACACACATATATATATGTGTGTCTGTGTGTATATATATATGTGTGTGTGTGTGTGTGTGTGTATATATATATATATATATATATATATATATATATATATATATATATATATATATATATATATATATATATATATATATATATATATATATATATATATATATATATGTGTGTGTGTGTGTGTGTGTGTGTGTATGTGTGTGTGTGTGTGTGTGTGTGTGTGTGTGTGTGTGTGTGTGTGTGTGTGTATATATATATATATATATATATATATATATATATATATATATATATATATATATATATATATATATATATATATATATATATATATATATATATATATATATATATATATATATATATATATATATATATATATATATATATATATATATATATATATATATATATATATATATATATATATATATATATATATATATATATATATATATTATTACATCCTCGGGCATTATTCATAATTCCTCATATACACCACAACCAAGCACATTCAATCATGCTTCTATAATTCACATCATTTTCACATAAACATTTACAATCATTCTATACATCTCAATCATTCCATACATCGCAATGTATCCATATAAGTATCCATATATAAATAGAACATCAAGCATATACAATATGCATTCACCAATGTTTACATCAATCCACGTAAACCCACATATATACATATATTCATACACATATATATACATACACAATATGTTTATATCATCACCATTTCACATAAACATTCACATACATGTTTATTTCATCAATGCATCATATAAAGATGAATCATGCAACTCATAGAGACCGACTCACGACTCTATGCAAATGCAAATGCGGTACCGACTCAATTCAGCAGGTTCAATTGAAGAACCAAAAATAACCATCGCTCACACCCCCACAAGGGCACACGAGGTTCTGCAGATTCTACGCGGAATCAAATATAACCATCGCAACATACGAGGTTCTGCAAATCCACCGAGGGATCAATAAACAACCATCGCTCACACCCCACAAGGGCACACGAGGTTCTGCAGATTCACCGAGGAATCAATATATAACCATTGCAACATACGAGGTTCTGCAAATCTACCGATGGATCAATAAATAACCATCGCTCACACCCCACAAGGGCACACAAGGTTCTGCAGATTCACCGAGGAATCAATATATAACCATCGTTCACACCCCACAAGGGCACACGAGATTCTACAGATTCACCGAGGAATCAATCAACACAAGAATACATACCATGATGCTTCACATGCAACATGACTCATGACACTCTTGAAATGCACACATGTTTTCAAACATACTCATGCATTCGTCACATTCATCGCATATATTCATTATGCACTCACAATATATACATATCACAATATATACATATATTCATCATTTTATTCACACTATTCAAACATGGTTCACATTTACAATCATCATACATCACATACCAGCAAGTATATTCAATATGCATTCACAACATATATATATATATATATATATATATATATATATATATATATATATATATATATATATATATATATATATATATATATATATATATATATATATATATATATATATATATATATATATATATATATATATATATATATATATATATATATATATATATATCACAATGCATATATACATATGTTCATTATTCATCTCATATCGCTTCATTCTAGATTCACATTTATAACTCATAATTATTGTGCCAAACGGCAACAACTCAATCCCATCCATCATACATTTTTAATCAATTTAAACAATGCATCACATATGCCAAAAGGCCACATATTCACAATCAATTCATAATCTAGGATTCACGCCATACGGCTACCCACAACACACATAATAGCATATAATTAGTCATCTCAGACAAGGAATGATCGCAACCAAACCACACAATCACTCCACGAATGGAAAACACAAGAAAAGAAAATATGCTGCTGTGTTCGCTAACCTTCGCCTGGCGAAGCCTCTGGTGAACCTTCGCTACTCCGTTCGCCGGGCGAACTTGCCAGCGAATACCACTGGGATTTATTCTGGAATTACTCGCTAACACTCGCTAGCACACTCGCCTGGCGAACCTTCACCACACTCATTCGCCTGGCGAACATGCCAGCGAAGACAGGGTGTTTGCTACGGACTTGGTTCGCTGCTGCTCGCTGGGCTTCGCCTGGCGAACCTGCGAACTCAGAACTCCCATGGTTGTCCAAAAGCCCAAACCTCACAAACTGACCGATTTAATCCAAATTAGTTCCATTAGCACAGCCCATTCATCACTCGACTATACTACACCGTCTATTCCAAATTCTAACTGATAAAACTCAGTTCCTACCAATTAAATCAACTTCCGACCTAGAAATGGAAACATCCAAAAACATCCAAACAATCCAACACACATACACAATCATACACAATGATTAAGATAGTAAGATTTCACACCCTTACCTTGATTAATCGGAAGCTAGAGGATGTTCTTGATGATTCTCCAAGTTTCCTCTTTTTCTCCTCCTTTTCTCTTCTTCCTCTTTCTTTCCCTTTCTTTTCTCTTCCTTCTTTCTTTTCTTTTTCTTTTCCACTTCCTCATATATATCCTTCTCTTTATTTATTTCCAATATATTCCCTCTCTCAAACATCTATCAATCCATTTAAGCAATCATCAAATTAACACAAATAATTAATTATTGAAAATTGGGCTGTTACATAAAACAACTGTTGCACTTCAATACTCTTATAGAGCAGATTGTCTTCATCTTCATTCCCAGCAGCATTCCATTCTAGCCTTAGTTTCTTGCCAGGAAACTTCCTAGATACAGATCATATACTGCTACGCTCCAATACACTGACCCAAGAAGAGTGTCTTCATCTGCACTTCCACCAGCACTCCATTCCAGCCTTAGTTTCTTACCAAGAACCTTACTAGGATGAGTATAGATCCAGCTATATCTTCTTTGATCTATGGATCAACAGAATTCTGCACAATCTCTGCTGATTGAATGTCTCAACATCTGGTTGAGCATCAGATTCTTGAAGTAGACCAAACAAATCAGGGGCCTTCTGCCTGTGCTGCTACTGATGAGACATCTTGATCATCACTAAGGATAATCCATTAAATATATGATAATATCTCAAATAGCAATGAATCTTAAATCCTTGTAACAGATCCTTCTCTGAACTTCATGGAAAACCAAGGCTGACATTCTTGACTTACCCTGCCTATGTCTTCTTCTGCTGATACAATCCTTGCAGGTCATGAGTGGTGAAAATAAATCAATCACCTCCCACTATCTTCTCTACACAGCTTCCAGCAAACTGTAGAACACACCAGAACAGTCCAGGCACACAACCAAACACAGTTGCAAGCACCATCTTCCAATCATCTACACAACTGCCACAGTCATGTATCAAACTGAATATAGGCCAATCTTCTTCCAGGGGCATCAGAGTTCTTTTATCAGAGAAATATGCAGCGGAACCACCAAAAGAACATGCCCTACACAAGATGTCTGATCATCCAACAGGCCATAGGATAGAGGTAGCCACTCTTCCTTTGGCATAACATACAGCTGGTCATAAAGCTCCTATATCAGAGGGCACAGCAGCAGATGCATGGACTCCTTCACTCCATAAGTTGTAGCTCAGCAAGATCCTCAAATCAGCTGTAGCTTTTCCTTGTTTAACCACCAGAAAGTATCTCCAAAGATCTCATCCAGAACAGACAGGATGCCTGCTCTGATACCAATTGAAATTCTGGTATACAGATCACATGTGTTCCAAGAACATTGATCTCTGCTTAACAAGGATGAGGGCAGACCATGGCCAATTTAAATTTCTTTAAATTGTCCCAATGTCACGACCTCTGTTGTGACATCTGCAGTCTGTCATACTATTTATCTAACCATTTAAGGAACAGAATTTTAAATGCAGAAAGATAAATAACACAGTAATTGTTTACCCAGTTCGGTATCAACAACACCTACATCTGGGGGCTACCAAGCCAGGGAGGAAATTCACTATTAGTAGAATCAATTCAAAGTCAAACCTCCAGTTTGCACTTCTCACTTAATCTCTACCCAATGACACTTCAGCCTAGAGACACTCTAGTACCTGAGTATACCCACTCACTCCTCCTCAATCACACAACAGTGATATCAAACAATTACATAATTTAATATGAAGAGACACTTCATACCTACCTTGATCTTGCTTCACAGCTTTGATCAAGGAACTCACACATTCTTGCTTCAAACCTTTGAGTGAGACACAACCTAGAATCTACCTAACCAAAACAATCATCCACCAGACAATTTCTTGGATTACAAGTATTCCTAAACAGACTTTACACGTGAAGACTAGCCTTCTTCACTTACCAATATGTCTACCACAATGTATCAAAAGATACAAAGGGTGAATTACACACAAGGGACTCTCAACCCTAGACCTCTATTTTACACTCTGGTTTTTCTTGATGTGAGTGCTTACTTTTCTTCTGCTTCTGCTCCTCCTTTTATAGTCGAGCAGGCTGGGCTTGGGCTATGCAGAAGTAACAAATATTAGTTTTAACAAAATAAAAACTAATTTCCACAATTCAAGGTGTTGTTCAATTAGGTCATGGCATGGTCAACATTGCCTTGAATCTCTCCTGATATAACTCAGAAGTCATAACATGTTTCCTGATATTTAGCCTGAGTTTTATCAGGTATCATAACATAAAAACAAACTCAGCCCGTCTGATGTCATACGATCAATGTCATGACATTCAGTATGACATCCACTCTTCTGCAGATTTTTCTTTACCCCGGACCTGGCTTCACCCAATCTTCTGCAGAATAATATTAGAACCAATTATATTCAAGTTTCCTAAAAGGTCTCCAAGTTCCTTTTATGAATACCAATACAATCTGTTCTTGTTCCTAATCCATCTCCTTGACATATTTACTGATGAGGTATTTTCAACATGATCTCATCAATCCAAACCAATCCTGTCAAGAGATATACATTAGCAGATCCTTCTGTTGTCATGCAGCTATGTCTTGCTTAAAACACATGACAACACACCTCTCTCACCACAACTCACATTGTTGTGGCTGCACACCTCACACTGCCTGTGAGGAACTAGGCTAATGCTAACCCATAGCAGTGCCTGTTGTTCCAGATAGCTATGTCATTACTTTGGTAATGACATCCATGACAGCTGTCATTTCTGCTACTGCTAACCCATAGTAGTTCCTGTGGTGCCAGACAACTATGTCATTACTTTGGTAATGACATCCATGATAGTTGTCCTTTCTTCAGCCTTTGCTAGCTCCTGCTTGCTCTTGCTGCACTCGACCTTGATGTCAGCCTCTGCTAGCTCCTGTTGCACATAGCTCCCGCTGCATCCATGACAGCAGTTATGTCATCTGCTTTTGTTAGCTCCTGCTGCACCAGATGTCAACCCATGACAGCAGTTCTGTTATTCATATGTCATTACTTTGGTAATGACATCCATGTCAGCAGTTCTTTCACCAGCTCCTGCTTGCTCCTTTAGTGATGTCATAACTATGGTAATGACATCCTATTTAACATTAGTGCAGAATCTTGTTTTACCACAATTTAGCCAATCATAGAACCATGGACAATTCTATATCATAGAACCATGGAACTAACACTGGCAAATTACAATGTTGTTTTACAATCTTAGAGAAGTCCTTGATAAATCGTCGGTAAAAACTGGCATGTCGAAGGAAACTTCTCATTCCATTTACATTCAAATCTTGGGGTAATTTTTAAATTACCTCAATTTTGGATTTATCCACTTTGATGTTTTTCAAAGAGATTTTATGTCCAAAATGATACCAGCAGTGACCATAAAATGACATTTTTCCCAATTCAAAACTAGTTTCATTTTAGCGCATCTCTCAAGGACGACATCTTAGTACACAAAGAAACTATCAAAATCATTACCAAAGACTGAAAAATAATCCATGAATACCTTTATTGATGACTCAATCATGTCTGAAAATATGGAAAACATGCACCTTTGGAAGGTGGTGAGGGTGTTGCAAAGGCCAAACGACATTCAGTGATACACAAACACTCCTAACAGGCAAGTAAATGTTATCTTTTCTTGGTTCGCTGGGTCTACAACAATATGATTGTACCCCAAATAACCATCCAAGAAAAAAATAGTAAGCTCTTCTTACTAGCCTGACTAATATATGATCCATGAAGGGTAATGAAAAACGATATTTTTGGTTGCTAGATTCAACCTCCTATAATAAATGCACATCCACCATCCAGTAACAATTTGAGTTGGAATCAAATCTTCTTTTCTTGGGCACAACATGAAAAAAAACTCACCCATGTGCTGTTAGAGATATGGTAGATCATTCCGACTTCAAGCAACTTTAAAACCTTTTTCCTTTCCACCTTTTTCATAGTGGGATTTAGTCTCCTTTATGGTTGCACCATATACTTGAACTCTTCTTCGAGCATTATTTTGTGCATGCAATAAGTTGGACTAACACCTTTCAAATCTTTTATGATTCCCCCCAATGTTGTATTGTTCTTCCTCGAAACTCTCAATAACTTTTCTTATTTGAGTTTTGATAAAGAGATATTAATTATGGAAGGTTATGACAATTTCTCACCTAAAAATACATATTTCAGATGTTTCAGAAACTCTTCCAACTCTAGATCATGTGATTCTGGAGTTGGGGTTTGTTGTTCAATATTACCCAACTCTTCAATTTTTTTATAGCGCTCTCATCTTGTGTTGCTTGAAGCTGAAGCAAGCATTGTACTATATCTACTTCAGATTCATCTTCAACTTGTTCCACTGAATTCGCAATAACCATATCCATCAGAAGTAGCATTATCTCTATAATGATGATATTATGCACACTTTCTTCCACAACATCAATTTGATAACATTGTGGATTGTCCTTGTGATGCCGCATGGATTCAAAGGCATTAAAGACGACTTTTTATTTATTGGATTGCAATATCAACCCTCCAAGTTCTACATCAATAAGTGTCATACATGTTACTAAAAAAGGCCTCCCCAGAATGAGGGGTGTCTCAACATCTTCCGGCATGTCGAGGATCGACAAATAAATAGTAAATAATAAACTATTCACACTAACTAGCACATCTTCTAACACACCATACAGGTAAGTGATATACCTATCAACAAGTTTCAGATTCATTCTAGTTGTTGTCGGTTCACCACAGTTTAACTTTTTCATCATATACAATGACATCAAATTGATGCTAGCTCATAAGTCACATAAGGCTTGACCTATAGTCTATGGACCGATTGTGCAAGGGATGGTGAACTAACTAGGATCAGTTAATTTTTGGGGTAGCTTCCTTTGTATGATCGAACTGAATTCTTATGCTAAAACAAATTTCTCATTCTCCCTCAATTTTTTTGTTTTCCCGAAAAAGCTCTTTCATTAATTTTGCATAGGCGGGCATTCCTAGAGAGCTTCACTAAATAGATGTTGACTTGTATCTTTCTCAACATTTCTGTGAACTTCTTATACTACCCTATTTCAACCTCTTGTTTTCGTTTCTTCTTTAAAAATGAGTAAGTTGGTTTAATGTAGTCTAGAAGTTTTGGATTGGGATCATTCAGGATTTTCTTTTTACTCCTCCTCCACAACGAGTATTTGTCTATAAACTGATCAAAAGTGTACCCTTTCACCTCCTCTTATACAGACTCCTCACTTTTTTCTCCCTCATATTTTTCTTCAACTTTTGACTTTTTTTCAACCTCTTTTTCAAATACCACCTCTTTTTTTTCTTTGCAAGAATCTTTTTTCTTTTTAACTAGCTTAGGATTTGCTGGAACAACATGATTTCTCAATTCAAGGTTTTGATAGGTTTCACTCTTTTGGCCACCTATGGTGTTACCACTTTTAACATCATTGAACCCACTATAGATTGCCATTTGTTAAGACAATTTTCACACTTGCATCTCCAA
Source organism: Lathyrus sativus (assembly GCA_963859935.3). Lineage (NCBI taxonomy): Eukaryota > Viridiplantae > Streptophyta > Magnoliopsida > Fabales > Fabaceae > Lathyrus > Lathyrus sativus. The sequence goes on along the minus strand of OZ012738.1, from coordinate 450,088,266 downwards.
ACTTTTGATTGATGTTGTAGTACTTTGGTTTATGGTGATATGGCTCTAGTTCACCTCTCTCTAAGTCTTAATCATTTCATCAAAACTCGATTTAGTGGATTGCATGAAATTTATTAGTGCTTATTCTAGAGGTGATCTTTCTTAACTGCCTTTGGAAGTAGGTTTACTACCCACCTAAAAGCATTGTTGGTATCTCCAACTTAGTATGCAAGGGTTATTTGTCTAAATGTTTACATACTCTACTTCCTCATCATCCATTCTAGGCGCACAACCCCCATTTACATGGACACCTCCACATCAATCATATGGAAAGGTTTGTACCTAGTTAACACTCGCTTGTGCCAGTTGTGTTGCCATCAATTACTTCATTAGCATTTCTATTTGAGCTAGTAGTGCTCTCTGTGAACATTTTTTTTTCTTTTATACCTTTCTTGCTAGAACGGTATTCGTTATGGCATGCGTTCTCAATTAGTTTTTTTACCTCATCATCTGTTTTGGTTCTCAACGTACCTCCAACCGAGGCATCAAGAAACATCCACGTTTGAGTTCTCACTTCACTAATGAAGTGTGTCGATTGTTTCATGGATTTCATGGTATGGTTTAGACACATGCGGTGTAATAGTTTAAATCTTTCCCACGCCTCTGACAGCGACTTGTATTCTTCTTGACTAAAATTCGTGATTGCGGTTCTTCTCTCCACAAACTGCTCATTTTAATAGTATCTCCCCAGGAATCTATCTTTTAACTTCTTCCAAGTTTGAATAATACTACTTGGTTATACATTGCAACCATTCATTTTCCTTGCCAGTCAGAGAGAAACCAAACAACTGTAGTTTCACTTGATCAGCAGTGACCTCATTTAAGTTGCGCATTGAGCATGATCCTTAAAACCTAGTCAAATGGTCCCACAGATCCTTGATAGTCTGTTCATCAAACTATTTGTCTCTTAAACCTGACAATGTCGAGCTTTTTATGTCAAATGTCATTAGGTTCTCTGGTTGGAATCCCTATGATATCTGACTGGTATCGATTCTTTTATAGTAATTCCCTCATGTCTGCTGTGGTGGAATCTCCATCTTTTTCTTGCACAAGCAGTTCTCACTGATTTCAAGATCCCACGAGAGAAACATTGAATCCAAACCTCGCACAAACAAAAACAATAATACCTTCGTAGCATTGTACCAACAGAAGAAATAAATATGTAACAATTGAAAATTCAAAACTAAACTACAAACGTAGAATAGTTAACACAAAACAATCAAAATCTAAAATAAATTAACTCGCACATTATGCCTTGTTGAAAATATTAACAATCCCCAACAACGACACCAAAAACTTGATGACATATTACTAGCAAGTGTACTAGCATTGTAATCAAAGTAATAAAATAAATTTGGCTCCACATAAATTGCAAATTTAAAACAAGTTATGTTGTGCGATATAAATAAAAACAGTAAGTGAGGGTTTTTTCAGGTTGTTTAGTCAAAAATACAAGTTTTAATAAAAATAATGATAAAGGTAATCAGGTCTTATTATCAAAATCATCTATTTCTACTTATTGGTGAAACGTGTATTAACAGACATGCAATAACTACAAAATAACACAATGAACTAACTTTATCACTACAGAGTCACACGATAAACTAACTGTACCACTACACTCAATCCTTTGATAGACGTCTCACTAGTCTAGGCGTCAATTCCTCAATCTTTCAGGCATATTATCCTATTAGACTAGGCGACCGTTCCCATTAGTCCCTAAGTTACAATTCCTAAATATCTCATCCCTGGTCGATTAGTGAATTCAACAGTTTGGTAAAATGCTAAAAAAAACTATAAATCAATAGAATTAGAAGCTGACATAAGCACATGGTGAGTTATTAAAATAACCTCATAGCATATACCTCACAACACACAAGATATCATAATTAAATACTTCTTCCATCCCAAAATAGAAGGTATAATTACACGAGATAGAAAATTTTAAAAACTTGAAAGTAGAAATAATAAGTATATGAAGGTATGTTAGAAAGAAAAAAAACTATAAATGTTACATAAAAATTATAAAATAACTCATAATTTGAAATAAATTTTTTTTTCTTCAAAACGTCTTATAATTATAACCAGCTATATAATAATATAAGCAACTACCACATACATCAAGCAATTTGGGGTTTTAAAACTCAACAAGTACAACACGTTCCATTAATCAAAGTACATAGATGGATGTGCAATGCTGAGGGTGGTTCTAGCAGGTAAACAATCAGACTATAAACATATAGGTAACAATTAAACCAGGTTTATACTTGGTAGTGATGGAACGAATTCATGACAGGATCCTACCAAAAACAATAGAGTGCAAATCCCATGAATGATTTTCAAAATTACAAGCATACATATATAGGTTTTCAATAGCTCTGTCACGTCTAAATCATCAATATATTGACAGTTTTGAGCTGAATAAGATTCCCAGAAATCATCTATAATACTACTGTTTTCTCTAAGTAGAAAGATTACTCCTTGTCATAATCACTTTGTTCTCTTGATTATGTGGACTCCACTTTCAGTTTCCACAATGTCACTCATTTCACCGACATTAAGAGCGAAAGTTGCATCTTCAAATGGCTTCTGCATCTGGCCATGACCAAAGGAACCTGCAGATAAGAGACTAGCCATTTTAGTTCAATTGAAAAACTACGTATGGAGAAAAAAAAAACTCCAAATACTTCACTCTATAAGAACGCAATTATTGAATATATAACCAATACTATGAGATTAGAGGGATGCTAGAAACACGGCTCTACTCAACACACACTCACATTTGATTGAAATTCAAATTAGTCTTTTAAGTTTAGTGGGACTTTTCTAAATATCAATCAATAGAAGAGTGTTTATTGAAAAGAGTATGCAAGAGTGTTACATGCATGGTAATGGTAATCCTAAATCATAAGATTGTAACAAAGATCGCAAGATCCCACCATATAAACTAAATTACAGAAATGCCTGGGAAAAATAGACTTAACATAAAATTTTCATAGGTAGGAAATATTTAACTAAAAACATAATTTTGTCATATATAATTTACTCAATCAACAACCAAAAACAGAATTGTCTCAAACACGATCGGATGATCATCTGAAAATAACATCTCAACTAAAACAGTCTAATAAAATATCATTTAACAAGTCAAAAACTAACGGAAAGGCTGCGTTTTATGAGGAAGAAAGAGGCACCGTAGTGTAGTGTGCAGAGGTACTATGGATTGAACGGATAATATGTGGATTAAACGGTTAGAGATGGGAATAATGGAAAGAATTTATCTGAATTTATTGTCTTTTAATTTTATTTTAATTGAGCATTTGAAACTTTAAAACTGTACATTGAAAACTTGAGTGCTCAACTAAAACACAATTAAAAGACAATAAATGCCAAACAGGTCCAAGGAAAATCGGGTCAATATCTGGCAGAACGGGTCAAAAACACATTTATAAGCTACTGATCAAAAGCAGGTTGGAAACAGGTCCCGAGGAATTCACGATCCAGCAATTTTCTTCTACGCATCAACCACGCTTCTATCTTCCATGATCTTGGAAACCTCCAACACGAAAAACAGTTGCAGGCATGCGAAATTGTACGATCTCAGGAGTTATAGCGCAATCCTGACAACCATGGTTACAAGCATTTCACTTGGAAGGGCTATGTAAAAATGAATTTAAGGTACCAAAGATCAACAGTGTGTGAAATTGATTTCATGAAGGCATTGTCATCTTTAAAACCAGATTTCAGTTTCACACAGATTGGAAGATCAGTTGTATATGTATTGATGGGCGCTTGAATTGTAGCTCCTTAATTCACATTCTTACTATATTTTATGTGTTTTACAGCTAGCTAATGCCAACTTCCATTGGACCACAGCAACATCAAGGAGTTCAACAAATATACCATCAGTCCATCAGCAAATCATGTTCAGTCATTACAATTTATATTACTAAACATATATTAGTTACAATTTTCATTTACAATAATATGAAATATGAACTATTTAGCTACCATTGGTAGAAGGGTGGAACACAGGAAGCAGAACACAAGGTTTAGGTGTGCAAAACAATTTTATCATTAGAATACTTAAAAAGTGATGAAAAACTTAAGGGATGCTTCAAAACATTTGGGGGGAAGGCAGAACCCTTGGGCCTAATATCGCTTTTTCCACCTTTACTTCTAAACCAGATCAAATTACTGACGAACTGCTTAAAGTTTTCACATTGACTTCACACTTGATTCAGAACTGAGATCTAATATATATAAGATGATATGTGTTTTGTAAATTAAGTTAGATAAGAAGAAAATTTCTAATATATAAAAGATGATGGCTATGTGAGCTACTTCTGCAATAACAGCAACATAAAGAGTTAAATTCGAAACACTTATAGCTGATAGGATGCACAAGATAAAAAAAAGGTAGCATTACAACGGCAACCAAAGTAAAATCCTTCTATAATAATAATAATCAAGGTTTAAAAAAAAAAGTCCACAAAAACTGTCGCGACAAAGAATAAATTGTGATAATTCAATCAGTGTCACAACATCTGCACAAACCGAAATCGCAAAAGCCTTTATGCAACTGCAACCGATATTTAAAAACCTTGATCATAATCTTGGACCTATCAAATCCAAACCAATAATTTCTAGTGAATGGGAAGGAGCATCTATAACTGTAATGAACCAGACTCAGTTTTTAATTCTTAATATAAGCAGATGAGAATCGCTCAAAAGACAAACGCGCATATAATTTAGGTAGCCTTTCTAGCAACAGAGGAATCACTTTACAGTTTTATTATTATTATTTTGCTTACAAATCGATCAGTAACACGATTCTCTCAAAATTTCCTTATACTAGGGTTAACATAATTCTACCAAAATCCAATTCAAGCACGCACTTAAACAGACTAAATTGAAGAACTACACTACAATACATAAATCAAAACAGTAAAAAAAAATAAAAGTAAACTAAAAGTATCATTAAGAAAGCTTGATGAGAACTCACCTAGATCTCCGCCGCGTTTAGCAGAACTGCAATCGGAGTAGCGAGAAGCAATGTCCTCAAAGGTCACCTTACCGGAAACAATGTCCGCTTGCATCGCCTTAAGCTGAGCAACCGCACTGTCTCTGGTGGTGTTTTTGATTACGTAGCCTTCTGGATCTTTCCACGAGGCTTTCCTTCTAGAACCTTCGTATTTGATCAGTATGTGCGAAGCCCTAACCTCAGCACCGCCATGTCTGGACGAAGACATTTTCGCTTCTTTCTTCTTTTGTCGGCTTTCCTCCTCCGCTGCCGAAATCGACGTTTTCTTTCTCTTCCGATCGGAATCTATGTTGGCCGTCACTGGGTAATGAAACTGAGTTAACTCACCAAACTTTTATTTATTTAACTATTTATAGTGAATCCGGATCAAGATTATCGATATTTCTGCATATATCTGGATCGTTCGTTTGAGCTGAATCTTACGGTTCAGGTTGAATCTTATGTAGTGTGTTAAGATTTTTCACAAATTCATTATGGCGCCTAGTCTTCGATTTATTTGCTGATAAGTTATTTGATGAAGCTGGCTTTTATTTTCTTTTACATGATTGGTTTCAATTAAAGATGTAATTAAATTCAATATTCTAAAAATTGAACACTAATTGACAAAATCTCTCCCTCACGATGATTCAGCTTCTTTAAACATGTATGAATTTTTATAGAATAAAATGCACAAAAAGTTCTATAAAATAGTGTGTTTTGTTCATTTGAGATTACAACACAAAATAATGAACTTTTAGACATAATAAATTATAAACTAGTTCTAATTTATTACATAAGATTACTTCTTCTCGTTTGTTTATAATCAATGTCAATGTTACACTTTCTAATATGAATTATCAACTGAATCGTCGTCTCAATCATTGTGATATATATTATTTGTAAAATCGACCATGATGGAGTTGTTTATTTCACCAACATGCAACTTTAAAACAGTGATGATGTGAGTCCTGTGATCTAAATATTTGGACAATATATTTCTAAGGGATTTATTGAGTTAAATGCTACATTGGTCAGATATGCTTGTGTTATATGTTCAAGTTTGATTCGTCTTAGAACATTTACTGAAATCGAAGTGTGCGTTGTAGAATTAAATGATAAAATTAGTTAGTCTCTTCCATGATTTTGTTTGTGTTTAATTGATTATTTTAATTATTCACAATTATTATTGGTGATATAGGTGCGCAAAATACGATTTAGGTTGGATTGTATGTAACCCCAACCCTTACTAACATTGGATCAAACTAACTCTATAGACCTAAACTTGACCAAAACTCTAGTCAAGTATGATGTGATATGAGTCTAATAAGGATAAGACAATACAGAGACAAGACCGAGTTAGTCTCAAGACTAGTCACTCATACAAAACATGTATTTTTTTTTAAAGAATTTATCAACAGTTATTTTAATCATAAGACAAATTAACATAACTTTTGAGATCTACAAATCACATACATCTTACATAGAATTAGTCATTTGATTTTGTGTCTGCTCATTAGATTTATCACAATTAGATTATTGAATCTGAGAGTTTTAAAAACACTTCAAATATTAAAGAAGTTTAAGGGATTGGAAATTGTCATATGTAAAAAAATAGAGTTGAAACAGAGTATCAAGGCCGAAACAACTTTTAAAGTGAAATTACATAGAGGAATGCTTATCCCACCCTATGAGGTGCACGTTACACCTCTAGAAACCCAAAAATGTCCTTATTGGTGTCCGAACATGCATCTTCAGGAACACATAAAATCACACAGGCCATCATGATTCAGGTATGCATTTCCGTAAATTAAAACCCCCTAAATTCATTTTAAGCTATTGGAAGCGTTTTTATTGAACATAACATGAGATATTTCAGAGATGCATCTTTGGAAAAAAAAACCTGAATGCTTTATAGGCAGAAACGTTGTCCTAACTTTGACATTTTTGAACCTGAGAGGTAACTTGAACCTGTCTTGTTTTCATTGTGTCATTGTCTTTTCCCCTAAGTTTGTCCATGTTTTTTGAAGTTTGGTCAAACCCAACCATGATGAGTTACAAGATATAGTTGGGTCTTGTATACTCCTATTGGTGTTCTACATACTACATGTTGAATTTCATTTGATTTAGTGTCTTTTCATTAGATTTTACACGGTTAGATTATCAAATATGAGAGTTTTAAAAACACTCCAAATTCTAAAATCCGAGAAATATTATGACAAAAAGAACTTCGAAGAAGTTTAAGGGATTGGAAATAGTCATATGTAAAAAAATAGACTAGAAATAGAGCATCAAGGCCGAAACAACTTTTAAAATGAAATTCCATAGAGGAATGCTCATCCCACCCTATGAGGTGCGCTTCACACCTCTGAAAACCCAAAAATGTCCTTATTGGTGTCCAAATATGCATCTTATAACACACCTAAAACCACACAAGCCATTATAATTTAGACCCCCACACCCCCATTTTGCCAAAATATTTCTCGTATTCAAATATGCATCTCCGTAAAAACTCTTGAACTCATTTTAAGCTATTGGAAGTGTTTTTACTCCACATAACATAAAATATTTCAAAGATGCATCTCTGAGAAAACCCTGAATGCTTTATAAGCAGCAACATTGTTCTAACTTTGACATTTATTTAGGTCAACTTACATTTTAGGTCATAGATTAGAAAACACACACATTAATTAATTCAAACATACTACACATACATTAAAAAAAAATTCATACATTAACTAAAGTAAATTCAAAATGTACCGAACATACATAGCTTGTTTCGAAAATACAAATAATAACATAAACGAACACAAACCACTAGGTATGTCTAACCCCCCCCCCCCCCCCCAGTTTCTCCTCCGCCTTTACTGCAAGGCATTTCGTGTCTCGATAATAATGCTTTCTATGAGGGTCAACTTGGAACTACCTTCCTAAAAAAGTCATGCCATTATGCCCGGTCTCAACATATCCGCAGTTGTACTCGTGAATCGCCATTAAGTCGATGAAGTATTTATAATAGACCACATTGACGTAGGTTTTACTTTTATCCACAAACATGGATGTGCAAACCAAGAACAAGATGTAATACCTTCATGCACACTATCGGTGGTACTCAACATGCATATTATCACCTTTAGCATCCACAAACATCTACAGGTGGTCTTTATAAAGTACTTCCAAGAATTTAAACCTAGCATGAGCATTTCTTGTATTAGCTACCTCATTTGTGACATCAGTTGGGTCTGCTCCCAAATATGTAACCATTTACAAGGACATTCGGATTCTGATTGGCCTCATAGTCTTCAGGGGTTTCATAAGTAAGGGACATGTGGCCTCGTAAAGTAGATCTAAGACAGAAGACTTTGGGAACTAAAAGTAGATGGTTGTGAACCTCAACCTTGTGAACCATCAAGTGAGGTAGCATCGACTCGTGGCCCTGACCATGGCCCTCTCACGTCATGAAGACGCGTGTTGGAACACACGACCGAGTCTAATTTTGTCCCAGTTGTTTTTAGCTATTGTACATGTAATAAAATCATAAAATCGCATCAAAGTATAGTTAAACCACATCTGGAGATACATCTCTGAAAGCTAGTTCAAACAAAATTTAGAGATGCATCTTCGGATGAACTAGCAAGTTGCATAAACGAAAGAAAATCCATTAATGGCCTAAACTCCAACCAAATAGGAATGCATGTCTATACCATCTACCTATTTCGAATGTACTAATATCTAGTGCGTCTCAAATGACACGTGTTACGTAAAACATCATTCAAATTTCAAAAAAAAAAATGAAATGAGAAACTAACCAAATTAAATTTGCCGGCGGAAAAGCTTGAATGGAGTGAGCGACTTTCCGACAAATGGAGTGAGTGACCTTGAAAATTTTACTTGAATAAACTTGCTCATATAGGGTTTGGAAATGAGTTTACAGCAAGAGACTTTAAATGGCGTTTTAGTGACTTTGTATCAAATGAAGAAGGAAGAGGGTGGAGGTGAAAAAAATACAAGAAAAAGGCGTTTGAATTGGGTTTTTGTATTTAAAAAATTTTGTAACTGAATATATCAAATAGTAAATATAATGATAAAGATAAGAAAACAAGTATTTTTATCTTGGTTCACTATTAACGAAGTTACGTCCAGTCCACCCGCCTGAGTGATTTTGCCTTTTCAATAAGGACTTAATCTAATAATATATTTGATTACAACAAACTCAAAGACACGCAGTATAAGACTTTTTGAGAAATTCTTATTATATCCTAGTCTCTCAAGAAAAACAACTAAAAGAAGAACTGTCAATGACTTCTCAAGAATTTTGATTATACCCTTGTCACTCAAGGAAATTAACCAAAGGTTAAGATTAACAAGGCTTGTGTTACAAGATGCTTCAAAAATAAGATACACAAGTTTAACTCAAACTTTACACTTAACGAAGATATTCAATGAAAATTTTCTATGTTTATGAGTGTGAGAAACACTTTTTTTATTTTTCTCTTTTCACGTATCTTTTTGAGTATATGTCTTTGATAAATAGATTAGTTTATGAATATTTCTTCCATATTCAAGGACATATTTATATAGGAGAAAATAAATCCATTAAAGGGTGAATTTGGAATATCCTCAATGTATTCATTGTATGAAGCTCACTTCATATTGCAACATTAGAGTGTAGCTTACAGCAGAAAGTTAGTGAAAATGATAGGACGTGAGGAGCTTCTTTGGTACAAAGTACATTAATTTACATAGAAAATAGATTTTATTTTGTACTTCTACACATTAATTAGTCGTTGATCTTTTGATTTAAATATTCTAGTCAGAGGCTTCTTATGCAAGTTGGTGAAGTTTCAGTAGAGTTATGAGTCTGTCATCAGAACTTAGTGAAACTATCAGAGTCTTAGGAGAACAAGGTTCTGAGACTTTCAGAAGCTGATAGTCATAACCTTTATGAGAGTCTCTCTACATGGTTTCTGAAAAGAAATGTTAACTTAATACTTCAGAGTTGACTTCATGTAAACACACTTCTAATATATCCTTTGCTTCAAAGTCTGAACATCTTTAGAGTCAGAATCTATTTTTTCTTTTCTGCACACTCAGCAAAGTAGTTATAGTACAAAATTGTTCTCCACACTTTGTTATCATCAAAACTCAAGGATAGTTGTAGAACCAAACTTGTTCCAACAATCTCCCTTTTTTGATGATGACAAATCCATGTATTTTGATGAATAATTTTTACTTGGATAATCATATTTATAAAATTTCAGAGATAAGTTTGTAAGCTCCCGCTGAGTTTTATATATAACAAAATTCATAGTTTTTTTCAGAGAGAGTTTGTAAGCTACCCATGAGTACTTATCATATTTTCCTTATTTTCTTCAAAGTGAGGTTTGTAAGCTCCCCCTGAGTTGAGACTTAGAAAAATAATAGTGTTGTTCAGTTTGAGTTTAACAATGTTTGGATTTTATTTAGGTCACAAGATATATCAAAATTATATTTGTTTTCTCCTCCTTTGCCATTAATGAAAAATATTAACAAAAACATAATTGAAAGTAAATGCAAAACAAAGAGTAAAAACAAGAGAAAAAGGAAAAAGACAACCTTTCATTGATAATAAGAACAATACAAAAGAGGATAAAAAATAATATATTTTTGAGATTTTAAAAGGATGAAGAAAGATGGATCTTTTATAAAGTGATTTTTGCAAGTGCAGGATGAGATGAAAAATAAAGAGCTAAGGAAGAGATTAAATACAGAGGAAAAGGAGGGGTTAAACAATTTTAGGAGGGAGTAGGTAGAAGCCTAAATGAAATAGACTAAACGGATATTAATGCATACAACTGTAATAGCATTTAAACCAAGACACGTAACAGGGCACGCTTGTCATAAGCTATATAATTACATAACATTGAAAAAGACCAAAAATAAGACATTTGAAAAGACATATAAGAAAGCTGTTTTAAAAAAGGAAATAAAATTTTTAAAACTACACGCAACTTGATAAAATAAGGTAAGTGAAAAGATTTTATCTTGAACCAAGAAATATTATCCCAATGGCTCAAATCAAATGTTCAGATGACTTTGAAGTATCACAATTATCTTACTTTAGAGTCATGCAAAAATGCTTGATTACACCATTATTATTAAGAGCTCAGAGTCCAGAAGACAGAAAATTCCAAAACGGTTATGACTTTTGACCTTCTGATCCAGGGAGCCTCCTAATTCATAGGGCTAACTGGTTCAGAACCAATATATCTCAGAGCCATATTTTACTCTTCAAAGTCTATACAAATTAAGAATAATTTTTTTATTCTAAACAAAGTTCCATTTAAGATTTTTCAGAATAAAAACAAATATATCTTCAGCAAGGGGTTTTGTGAAGATATCAGTCCATTGATGGTCTGTATCTATAAATTTTAAATTAATCACACTCTTCTAAATATAATCTCTTATAAAATGATGTTTGATTTCAATATGTTTAGCTCTGGAGTGTAAAATAGAATTCTTTTATAAACAAATTGCAGAAGTATCATCATAAAGAATATGAATCTTACTGTCATATAGCTGATAATCTTCTAGCAAACATTTCATCTAGAGAATCTGAGTGTTGCAATGAGATGTTGCAATGTATTCAGACTCTACTATTGATAATACTATTGTTGATTGCCTCTTGTTGGACCAAGAAATGAGATTGTCACCTAGAAACTGACAACTTTTCATGGTACTCTTCCTTTCTAGTCTATCTCTAGCATAGTCAACATCACAATAACCTACTAACTTGTAATCTTTGTATTTTCTAAAATAGACCAAGATTTGTGGTACCTTTAAGATATCTAAAGATCCTCTTAATAGTTTTTAAGTGAGATTCTCTAGAATCTGATTGGAATCTAGCACAAAGACATGCATTGAATAAAATATCAGGTCTAGAAGCTGTCAAGTATAAGAGAGATCCAATCATACCTCTATGTACCTTTCGATCAACTTGTTTGCTTTCATCTTTCTCCAAAATACATGTTGGTTACATTGGAGTCTTGGCTAGTTTACACTCTGACAGGTCAAACTTCTTCAAAACTTCCCTTATATATTTGCTTTGATGGATATATGTTCCTTCTAAATTTTGGTTGATCTGGATCCCAAAAAAACTTTAAATCTCCCAATAGACTCATCTCAAATTCTACATGCATGGACTTAGAGAATTCCTTTCAAAGAGTAGCATTAGCAAAACCATAAATAATATCATCAACATAAATTTGCACTATTAAGATATCATTTTGAATGTTTTGTAAAACAAAGTTGTATCTACTTTCCCTCTTGTAAACTAATTTTTCAAAATAAAATTTCCTAGTATTTCATACCATGCTCCAGAATTTTGTTTCAGACTGTACAAAGAGTTTTTTGAGTTTGTAAACAAAATTTGGGTTTTTGTGATTTTCAAAACCATGAGGTTGGTGTACATAAACTTCTTTAGTAATTTAGACATTCAAAAATGCACTTTTAACATTCATCTGATAAAGAATGGTGTTATGATTTACATCAAAGGAAATTAAGATACTAATAGACTCTAACCTGATCATTGGTTCAAAAGTTTCAGTATAGTCAATTCCCTCTTGTTGACTATAGCCTTGTATAACCAGTTTTACTTTGTTTCTTACCACTTCTCCTTATTCATTCAACTTGTTTCTAAAGACCCATTTAGTTCCAATAGCATGGGTTCCCTTGGGTATAGGCACAAGATTCCATACATTATTTTTGGAGAATTGATTTAGCTCTTATTGCATATCCAAAATCTAGTATGTGTCCAGAAGTGTTTCATCAATGGAAATAGGTTTTATTAAAGACACAAATCCTAAAAGCATTTCTTCATAAGGTTTAAATGAAGATCTAATTCTGATGAGATCTGATTTATCTCCCAGAATCAATTCCTCATAATGTGAAGAACTTTGCCTTTGTTTCCTCAAAGGTGCTTGAGAGACATCAACTTCTGACTTAGATTAAGCAGCTTTGTGTTGAGAATCTTCAGAGTCTATTACTTCAAATTCCTTGCTTTCAGAATCTGAGTAGCTAATCTTCATATATGCAAACTTTTTAACTAGCTTTAACTTGTCAAAGTCAAGCTTATCTTCAAACTTAACATGATTTGATTCCTCAACAATTCTTGTTTCGATGTTATATACTATGTAGCCTTTTGAGAGTTCAGAGTATCCTAATATGATACACTTTTGTACTTTGGAATCAAAATTGTTTAGGTTCTATTTAGTATTCAGAATAAAGCAAGAGCATCCAAAAGGATGAAATATGAAATGTTGGGTTTTCTGTTTTTCCATAATTCATAAGGAGTCTTACCCATAATAGGTCTTATAGAGATCATATTCTGAATGTAACCCGATGTGTTAACTTCTTTTATCCATAAGTACTTTGCAACATTTGTTTCATTGATCATGGTTCTGGCCATTTCCTGTAAAGTTCTATTCTTCCTCTCTACAACTCCATTCTGCTGAGGAGTTATATGATAAGAGAAATCATGTGAAATTCCATGTTCATCAAAGAGTTTTTCAAAATATTTATTTTCAAATTCTCCGCCATGATCACTTCTGACTGTAACAATCTTAAAGTTTGTCTCATTTTGTACTTAGGAGTAGAAGGTAGCAAACACATCATGTGACTCATCCTTGTGTTAAAGAAACTTGACTCATGTCCACCTATTGTAGTTATCAATAATGACTAAACCATAGTTTTTACCATTGACAAAGGTTGTTCTCACAGGCCCAAATAAGTTAATGTGTAAAAGCTTCAAATACCTAGAGGTTGAAACAACATTTTTGGCTTTGAAAGTAGTTTTTTAAAACTTGTCTTTCTGACATGCCTCACAAAGAGCATCTAAAGCAAACTTCAGATTTGGAAGGCATATAACTAAGTTTAGCTTGTTAAGCATGATCGCGACTTTCTATGTCTAATACAACTAACTGCAAGTGCACAGTCTATCGCGTAGTAATAATAGATATCGATCCCACAGGGACTCGTAATCAAACTAGTGTTCTCGGGAGTTACTATGTTTAGCTAGGTAGAATATGTTTAAGGGAATAAGATTGTCACTAAAAAAAGGGGAACTAAGATTACTATTTAGATTATAATTAATTGAATCGATACGTAGTAATTGTGTTCTTTAGGGATTTGATAAATTACTGGTGTATGAAATAGTTTTCACAGTTTATTTAAGCAGAAAATGGAGATTTGAAGACTCTCGTCTCACGATGGTTATTGACGCTAATCATAATCCTAAGGGCCAAACGTACACTTTCGTATCCCGTTCGGGGTTAAAATTATTTTTTGGAAATCTCTAAGTTCTAATTCGTTTTAAAGTGCTTTCGCTGTTATTAAAACAAATGCCTAGTGTTTACTATCTGACCTTACCGCAGCTTTCGCTTGTTGGTTCGTATCTTAATTAATTTCCCACTTTCGTGGCAAAACTACTTCTAAATAAGTTCTCGCTTTCGCGACGAAGTTTATTCAGTGAATCAATTTTAAACACTCAGACCATAGATTACTTTTGTGAAAAGAAAGTTTTCAAACCAGTGGTTGTCAAATCCCATTCGAATTATTACTACATATCGATTACCTAAGTTTAGCTAGACATGGAATTGGGAAAAACAAAACATAAATAAGAATAATAAATAATAAAGTGCATTATAATAAAACAGAAGTCGATCAAAATGAAAACCTGTAAATATGCCAATTGGCCTTTGGGCAGATCCTCCACAGATATTGGCAGGATTCTGGTCTTTAGTGTCAATTTGATCGTACAGTGCAATAGCAATTACAAAAGAGCGGAAATGGGAATAAGGAAATGTAAAGGGAAATGAATACAAATAAAAACTGGAAAGTAAATTGCTCTGGAAATTAAATTCGGCAGCACTTCGTGGTATGAATGCAGCACACTTTTTGAAGTCCCCTGCTTCCCTTTTTATAGAAGTGGAATCCCAACGGTTATCTCTGAGGATGATGGACCTTGAGGCAGATAATTTAGGGAGTAGTGGTCCACTTAATGGGAATTGGAACTGCTCTTTTGACGTGTAATCTGAGTGGGGCGTTTTTGCCTGCATGACGGTCGTCACAAGGTGTGACGGTCGTCACCCGTGTGACGGTCGTCATGAAGCTGTGACGGTCGTCACATCAGCAAAAACTAATTGATGCGCTTTTCATTGTGTTTTCAATCCTTTTTCGTCCATATTTCATCTGAGATTGCTCCTTTTCTTCATGTTGCCTTGTTTAGACGTGATCGTTGAATACCTGCAAAACATCAGACAAATACACGGAAATAACCCGAAATCGGATCGAAAACGGTTAGACTTTAGTTGAATTATGCATAAAAATATCTATATGATTTCGTGTTATCAAACTCCCCTAAGCTTGAATCTTTGCTTGTCCTCAAGTAAAACATGGAAAAGTCGGCAAGCACGAGGCTGCTTCTTCGTTCGCAGAGTTTGGAAAAGCCGGGATTCTTGGTAGGAACAAGACGAGTATCATGACGACACTGGACTACGAGTCTCCGGAGGTCTCCTTTTTATGCAAATCGGTCTCACTCATGCTACTGTATCTTGGTGTCAAGGTTTTCGTGGCAAGTTCACCCTGTTTGTTCTAGCGCAATCACATTAAGCCCGTTGTCCGCACACTTTCATGGCAAGTCGACCTGTTAGTGAATATGATCTCATTTTTGTTTTTGATCTTCTTCATTTGATCATAAGTTTATGTCATTGATTTCCAATGAGTTTTTCGTGCCGTTGGGCTAAATGCTCGGGTGAGGAGCACCTAACTTAAAAGGAAACGTATCTTATATTCTTGGGTTTTTTAGCTCTCTTTTCATGATTTTTCATCTTTTTGGAGATCATACACTTATTTGCATCAGTCGCCCGCTTAGAAGTGTTTTTAGGATGGTGCTGACTGCTAGTATAAACTACTTGGGCTTGAGTTTGCGTAGACACTTGAGACTTTGGTATACGTAGGTGGTGAAACCGACTCGCATAAACTAGAGATCTAAGGTGTCTGGACGATACTGGTTTTGTTAGAACTGTCGTTTCCTCAGAGTTTCAAAACTTGGTTTGAACTCAGGTGCATTCTCGTGGTTCTTTTGCTTTTGAGGAACGAACTAAAATTTTTGTTTACGTTGAATAATGTGGGGATTGTTTGCGTAACATGAAAAATATATAGACGAGCTTTATTTGTTAGAAATAGAAAGTGTAAAAATAGATATTACTAAAATTCAAAGTGCAGTGAAATGGAAATAAAGGAAATAAAGGAAATTCAGAGTACAGTGGAAATAAGGCTCCGCTCTCACACTATCTCGATCAGTGTCCTCATTGATTCTTGAAGCATGCGAGAGGGAGATACAACTGAAAATGAAAATACAAAGAACTGAAATATAGTAAACAATGAAGGAAAAATAAAGGGGAATCTAGTCTCGGCCTCTGTCACGTCCGCGCTGGCGTCCTCTGGCTCTAGCAAGGGCTACTCTATCCTCATAGCTCATGGCTCCGGTGTGGTAGACCGTGTCTCGGAGTCCTTCGACCTGCAGGGTCAGATTCGCTAGGCTCTCAGTGATCGTAGCTTGGCCGGTGTGAAGTTGTTGCATTTGAGTCTGGTGCCAAGCCTCGAACTGGTCAGCTCGCTGATTCTGCTGCTGCAGCATCGTGAGTATCTGTGCCTGCTGGTCTAGGGAGCGACGGAGGTCCTCTTCCGTGTAGTCTGGCACGGGATGATGACGGCGGCGGCGTGAGGATGTACCTACGGGAGGAGGAGGCTGCGATGCCTCTGGCTGCTCGGACCTGTCCAACTCAGCTTGGATTTCATCTTCGGAATCATGAGTGGGATCCTGAGTAGGAACAGCGGCAGCAGGAGGGGCAGTGAGGTCGAACAACCAGTTGGTACGGTCCTCTGGATGGATGCGGGTGCGGGACGGAAGGATGATGCTTCGGACGGTCTTGCCACGCACAACCGGATGGTATTTCCCGTCAGCTCGGGAGCGGATGAGATGGGAGGCCCTGCAGTGGTCGGTGTCAAGGAACACCGAGGGGATGGAATGGAGGTGCTGGAGGCGGTCGCCAAGGTTCAGCCCAAGTGCAATAGCCGTGACAATCCCGCCAAAGTAGAATGGCTTCGAGCCACGGTTGCAGTTGGCCTGAATGTGAGCCAGCAGAAACGGGGCAGCGTTGACGGGTTCATTGTTGAAACGCAATGAAGAAAGAAGAGCTCCTTGGAGTTCACTTTGTGGTTGCTGTCTCTGGCGAAGATAGTGTTACTCAACGCTCTGTGAAAGTACCTGATGGTGGGGTTATGGATGTGAGTGGCGTGCAGGGAGTCCCAACCATCGGCATTGAGGCCGGTCAACTGATACCACAACGTGAAGGCTTCGTGCTGGAACTGATCAGTGATGCGGCGATGAGCGTTGTCGCCGCGGGGTAGCTGTAGGATGCCGGCAATCTGGTTTTGGTGCATCTGATAGTTGACGCCAAACATCCGGAAGCAAGCGGCACCTGAATGCTGGTTGAGTTCGCCGCTGCCTGTGACGTAGGTGAACGAACTCAAGAACTCAAGAGTGAGTTGTTCGTAGGTTGACTGGGGGTTGGTGCAGAGGTTCCAGATGCCTGCTCTTTGAAGCATCCAGGTTACACCTTCAAGGAGTCCGAGCTCCGTAAGCGATGGAAGGTGCGAGTAGTGAGTCGGCTGGAGTGACCTCTGATGAAATGCAATGTAATGTGCTCGTTGTCTTTCGCCTAACTCGCCCTCAGGGAAGGTAATGTTGCTGACATCTGGGGTTTCTGCATTCCTGGCCATTGTTGGAAGATGGAGAGGTTTCTGAGGTTTTAGGGTTTTTCTGCAGAGAGGGAAAAATGACAGAACGGTGGTTTGGAGATTGAATTTGGAGTTGAAGTTTATAGTTCAATGTGGGGAGGACGAAAATTCGTAGTGGGGTAGGAGTTTGGATGTTTGAAAGTGATAATGGGGGGAGTGGAAGAGAACACGAACCCTGTTTTATCAGATAGGAGTTCTGGACTGCGTGACGGCCGTCACAAAGGTGTGACGGTCGTCACCCGCGTGACGCTCGTCATGGGGCTGTGACGGTCGTCACAACAGCAAAATCTGCAGAACGCAGAATTTTGCTCGGAGGGCGTACTCGTGGTGATTTTAAAGCTTAGTATTGATACGGTGATGTAATATAACAGCCAACAAGCAACAATTAATGTGAAAACAAAATAATTGAAGAAAAACTAGAATTGAAATAACATAAAATTGAAACAAGTGTATGTAGTACATAATGAAAACGAACAATGCGAAAAATCCAAATGATTAAATTAAACTAAACTAGACTAGACTAAACTGAAACTACTGCTACGAGCTAATAACTAATCTTTTCGTGCCTTCAACTCATCGAATTTCTGTGAATAGTAGTCGAGTTGGTCGCAGACTAGATCCATGAAGCCTACCAGTTAGCTGTGCATGCCTGCGATATCAGCTTTTACATTAGTCAGAGCTTTATCAACGTCGTCCAATCTGAGTAACACGGTATCCATTTTGTCGGTGGTCTCCTCAGGGATAGGTTCAGGATAAGTATTGTAGTGTGGAGGAGTCATAGCATCCTCATAGTACATATAGTCGTGTGCCTCAGAGATGTGGTCACTGTCATACATATAGTTCTGGGGTGTTGACTGTGGTGAAGGAGGTCCCATAGGCTCATCTAATTCGTAGAGCCAGTTATCCTTGTTGTGGATGCTTGTCATCAGATGATCAGGCAGTGTGAATAGCTGTACTGGTTTTTCGTTAATAAGGTACTCATACGGTCCAGGTCCCATAGTCCCTAAGATGCGCCTGTTAAAGCAGAATTGTATGTTCATGGGTCTGATGGTACCAAAACGAGTGCTGGCATTTAAATGGAATCTAAGGCCAAGCTCGTGGGCAATCATTGTTACTAGTCCTCCTATAAGAATAGGTGTCTGAGGTTCCAGCGTGAGGCATTTGAAAGATCTCATCATGAAAGGCACTGCATTTACTGTCCGTCCCTGAGAAGCACAGAACATGATGAATAACTCCTCCTTAGACACTGTAGTAATATTTTCTTCTTTTCCAAACAAGGTGTGAGCTAGTATCTTATGGAAGTATCGGAAGGCTGGGTTATGAATGTCATCATTATGCATTTTGTCTGGCTCAGGGTGATAGTCGCCTGTGATTCTACCCCAGAAGTGATCGAGTTGCAAATCAATATCGTCATCTTCTGCACTGATGAACACATGCGGTCCGCTAGGGAATCCTAGGAGGTTAGCTAGTGACATACGGCTATGGGTTTGGTCCATTCCAAAAAATCGGAAGGTAATCAACTCTGTGCTGGATCCAAAACCATAGTTGGGTGTGTATCAGAAAGAACTAAGGAATTCGTAGGTAAGATCCTTGTAGGTAGCGAAGCGTGTTTTCAGAGCAGTGTTCTCCCAACCCAGTTGATTGAACAGGTATTGAACGCTATCTGTGATCCCTAGTTTATCCATAGTAGCCTTATCATAATACAGCGTTAAGGCGAATTCTCTTTCGGTCAGTGCTGCGAATCTTGCCTTTTGAGCGAGTCCTCTGAAGTGAACCTTTGTGAAATCGTACTCGGCCATACTCGCAGGTAATTCGGAGAAAACAGAAGGAATGTTTTGAAGGCTTTAAAAATCCTGAAAAGTTTGAAACAGGAAATTGAAGTCAGGATTTTTAGAAACGAAAAGTGGTAGAAACAAAAGGCAAAAGAGAAAAAAATAAAATAAGAATAAAAGTACGAAAATGAACGAAAGTAGAAAGAAGTAGTACTTTTAGAATTTTTGTTGGATTTTTCAAAGTAAAATTTTAAAGAAAAATGAAATGCAATAACGAGGGAAAATTTGGGTTGCCTCCCAGTAAGCGCTGTTTTTAACGTCTAAAGCCTGACGATAGCTTGGTGAGAAGCTATTCGGGTGTCTGAGCCGGAAGCTCGAGCAATGTTATATTGCTGACTTGAGGACTGTTGTCGTTCTTATTGTAATGTTTTAGACGTTGCCCGTTTACGATAAACGGTGCATTTGTCTTATAGGTAATTTCAACAGCTCCACTCTGAAGTACTTTAGTCACTTCATAGGGTCCAAACCACCTAGATTTTAGTTTTCCTGGGAAGAGTTTTAATTGTGAATTAAAGAGCAATACGATGTCTCCCACACTAAATTGTTTCCTGATTGAACGTTTATCATGCCACTTTTTAGTTCGTTTTTTGTAGATACGGGCATTTTCGTAAGCGTCTAATCGAAGTTCTTCCAACTCGTGTAAGTTCAAGATTCGCTTTTCTCCTGCCTCGGTGTAGTTGAAGTTGAGTGTTTTAATGGCCCAAAAGGCCTTATGCTCTAACTCTACAGGGAGATGGCAGGATTTACCGTAAACTAATTTATAGGGGGTAGTACCTATTGGTGTCTTAAATGCGGTCCTATAAGCCCATAAAGCTTCTTGTAGCTTCGATGACCAATCTTTTCTCGAGGTAGCGACAGTCTTTTCCAAGATCTGTTTTATTTCTCTGTTTGAGACCTCTACTTGTCCGCTAGTTTGCGGATGATAGGGTGTAGCTACTCGGTGCCTGACTCCATATCTAGAAAGAAGTTTATCGAATATTCGTGATATGAAGTGAGATCCTCCGTCACTAATGACGAGTCTGGGTACACCGAATCTAGGAAAGATTGTGTTTTTGAAGAGTTTGATTACTACTCGTGCGTCGTTTGTTGGAGCAGCTATGGCTTCTATCCATTTAGACACGTAATCGACAGCGACGAGTATGTAGTTATTTCCAAAAGAAGGAGGGAAAGGTCCCATGAAATCTATTCCCCAGACGTCGAAGATTTCTACCTCTAAGATTCCTTTCTGAGGCATTTCATCGCGTTGTGAGATGTTTCCAGTTCGATGGCATCTATCGCACTTTTGCACATTGATGTGAACGTCTTTCCAGAGATTAGGCCAGAATAGACCGGCTTGGAGAATCTTAGCGCACGTCTTGGACGTACTAGCATGACCACCATATGGTGCTGAGTGGCATTGGGAAATAATATTTTCTATTTCTTCCTCTGGGACACAGCGACGATATATGTTGTCGGCCCCTCTCTTGAAGAGTAGGGGTTCGTCCCAATAATAGTGTTTCAGATCGTGGAAGAATTTCTTCTTTTGCTGATAAGTAAGATCTGGTGGAAGCACGCCCGCAGCGAGGTAATTAACGATGTCAGCATACCAAGGTAATGCGACTTGGGCATAGACGACTTCTACGGCTTTTTCGAATTCTGGATCTTCCGAGATTGAGTTGGGTATGTCACTTTCTAATTTGGCTATCAGACGTTCGTACGGGAAATCGTCATTTATCAGTACTGGTTCGTGTCTGATGCCTTCTATTCGGGATAAGTGATCCGCAACAACGTTTTCGGTTCCTTTCTTATCTTTGATTTCTAAGTCAAACTCTTGTAATAACAGGATCCATCTCAATAGTCTTGGTTTGGCATCCTTTTTGCTTACTAGGTACCTTATGGCAGCATGGTCTGTGTATATTATAATTTTTGCTCCTACTAAGTAAGAAAGGAATTTGTTAAGCGCAAATATAACTGCTAGAAGTTCCTTTTCTGTGGTAGCGTAGTTCATTTGGGCAGGATCTAAGGTTCTACTGGCATAGTAGATAGCATGGAGTTTCTTGTCCTTCCTTTGTCCTAGAACTGCGCCTACAGTGTAATCACTCGCGTCACACATGATTTCGAACGGTAGTCTCCAATCGGGTGGTTGCATGATTGGTGCGGTGATAAGGGCTGATTTTAATGTTTTGAATGCTTTTAAACAGTCGTCGTCGAAGACGAACTCAACATCTTTCATTAACAGGCCGGTCAAAGGTTTTGTGATTTTCGAGAAATCTTTTATAAATCTTCTGTAGAAACCGGCATGTCCTAGAAAACTCCGTATTTCTCGTACGGATTTTGGAGGTTGGAGATCTTTTATAATCTCTATTTTAGCTTTGTCTACCTCAATCCCTCTATTTGATATGACATGTCCTAGAACTATTCCTTGTCGGACCATAAAATGGCATTTCTCCCAATTTAGGACGAGGTTTACTTTTACGCAACATTCTAGTACCATTTCTAAGTTTTGTAAGCATCCTTCAAAACTTTGTCCACATACCGAGAAATCGTCCATAAACACTTCCATAATGTCGTCTATGAAATCTGCAAAGATTGCCATCATGCATCTTTGGAAGGTTGCTGGAGCGTTACAGAGTCCGAACGGCATTCGGCGGTAAGCAAAAGTACCGTAAGGACAGGTGAATGTAGTCTTTTCTTGGTCATCAGGATGGATGGGAATTTGGAAGAATCCTGAGTAACCATCTAGATAGCAGAAATATGAATGTTTGGCTAATCTTTCCAACATTTGGTCTATGAAGGGTAGCGGGAAGTGATCTTTGCGCGTAGCCTTGTTAAGCTTCCTATAATCAATACACATCCTACTTCCAGTCACGACTCTTTTTGTTATTGATTCGCCTTTTTCGTTTTTAACTACCGTGACTCCTCCTTTCTTTGGTACGACATGGACTGGGCTAACCCATTCACTATCGGAGATCAGATAGATGATTCCTGCATCTAGTAATTTCTTTACTTCATCTCTGACTACAGTGCTCAGGATGGGGTTTAGTCTTCTCTGATGCTCTCGAGAGGTTTTAGAGTCTTCCTCTATTGTAATTCGATGCATACAGATCGAAGGGCTTATACCTTTTAAATCGCTTATGTTATAGCCTAACGCGGTGGGGTACTTCTTTAGGACTTCTAATAACTTTTCGGTTTCTGGTTGTCCTAAGTCGGCGTTGACTATCACTGGTCTTTTTAGTTCATCGTCTAGAAATTCATATCTAAGGTTTTTGGGTAGTGTTTTAAGTTCTAAAGATGGGTTCTTCGGACCTGGCATATGGTTTGGGGTCAGTGCTAAGCTTTCGCTTAGGCTGTCGTCTTTATATGGTTTACGCCAATTGTCGTCTTCAGAAATTTCGGGTATTTGAATCTTTATTATTTCTGAATACGTGGTCTCTTCATTTTCAAGTTCTCTTATGCATTCGTCAATTTCATCTACTAAATAGCAGGTATCGTCTATTGCTGGTGCTTGTAGGAACTTGGTGAGAATGAACTCTATCTTTTCTTCTCCTACTTCGAATGTTAGCCTTCCTTTCTTCACGTCTATAATGGCTCCGGCTGTAGCTAGGAATGGTCTTCCTAGGATAATTGGGGTTACAGTGTCCTCCTTGATGTCCATGATTATGAAGTCGGTTGGAATGTAGAATTGTCCTATGCGTACTGGAACATTTTCCAGTATTCCGACGGGGTATTTTACTGATCTGTCAGCTAATTGTACGGACATTTTGGTTGGCCTGAGGTCTCCCATATTCAACTTTTTGCATATAGATAAGGGCATAACACTGATACTAGCTCCTAAATCGCATAGAGCTTTGTCTATTACGAACTTTCCTATGACGCAGGGTATGGAGAAACTACCTGGGTCTTTTAATTTAGGAGGCATGCGGTTCTGAATAATAGCGCTACACTCTGCAGTAAGTGTAACTGTTTCATTATCCTCGATCTTTCTCTTATTCGACAGGATCTCTTTGAGAAATTTAGCGTATGACGGCATTTGAGTTATTGCTTCTGTAAAAGGAATAGTAATATTCAACTGTTTAAGGAGCTCTACAAATTTCTTAAATTGTCCTGAAGTTTTAGAGTTTATTAGTCTTTGCGGATAAGGAATGGGTGGTTTATATGGCACTGGAGGTGCTTGAGTTTTTTCACTTGCGGTATCCTCTTTCTCGTTGTCCTCCTTCTTCTCTAACTCAGATTCCTTTTCTGCTTGTTCAGTTGGTTTTTGTTGCATGGCTGAGTTTTCGGTCCTCGGATCGATCGGTTCGTCCAATTCTTTTCCACTCCTTAGTATCACAGCATTTGCTTGGCCTTTGGGATTCTGTTCGGGTTGTCCAGGAAATGGGCCAACAGGTGCGGCAGCAGATGCTTGCTGTTGAGCCACTTGTGATATCTGAGTTTCTAACATTTTGTTGTGGGTGGCTAAAGCGTCTACTTTTCCTGTCAACTGTTTAATTTGCTCGCTAGTGTGTATGTTTTGATTTAGGAACTCTTTGTTTGTTTGAGCTTGAGTAGCTATGAACTTTTCCATCATCAATTCGAGGTTCGATTTCCTAGGTGCATTCTGAGCAGCTGGTTTCTGATATCCTTGCGGAGCAGTAGGCATTTGCAATGCATTTTCACTTTTGTAAGAAAAGTTTGGATGATTTCGCCAACCTGGGTTGTATGTATTTGCGTAGGGATTTCCTTGAGCATAATTTACCTGGTCTGGCGGGATTCCGGCTAGCAATGGGCATTCGGGTGCATTATGAGTGGTGCTTCCGCATAACTCGCAATTTGGAGTTACTGCAGCGACAGTTGCAGTGGGGTTAACGGTCAGACTATCAACCTTCTGTGCTAGAGCATCTACTTTAGCATTGAACTTTTCAAGGCTGCTGATTTCGTACATCCCACCTTTCGCTGTGGTTTTCTCAGTTGGAGTGCGTTCACCTCCCCATTGGCAATGGTTTTGTGACATGTTTTCTATTAATTGATAGGCTTCATCGTATGGCTTATCCATAAGTGCACCGCCCGCGGCAGCGTCTATTGTCAATCTAGTATTTTATAGAAGCCCATTATAGAAGGTATGAATTGTCATCCAGTCTTCTAGACCGTGGTGAGGACATGTTCGCATCATATCTTTGAATCGTTCCCATGCTTCGTAAAGAGATTCAGTATCTTTTTGTCGAAATCCGTTGATTTGAGCTCTAAGCATAGCAGTTTTGCTTGGTAGAAAATATCTCGCTAAGAAGACGTTCTTCAATTGCTCCCACGTCGTAACGGAGTTGGATGGTAACGATTGCAACCATGTCCATGCTCTGTCTCTAAGAGAGAATGGGAAAAGACGAAGTCTTATCGTGTCTGGAGTTACTCCATTTGCTTTCACCGTGTCTGCGTATTGTACAAACTTCGTTAGATGTTCGTTCGGATCCTCCGTTGCGTTTCCTGAGAATTGGTTTTGTTGTACAGCCGACAACAATGATGGTTTCAGCTCAAAATCATTTCGGGTAATAGTTGGGGCAGCAATGCTACTTCTAGGCTCCATCTGAGATGGTGTAGCGTATGCCTTCAGCGGTTTGTTCGGAGGTCCTTCAGCCATCTCTGGTTCTTCTTCTTCTGATTTGGGAATGGGAGTGAGAGGTTCGGGAGTGTTATGTTTGAGTTGTTTGAGTTGGTACTCAATGATTCTACTTCTTAAATGTAAGAAGCGTTCTAGTTCTGCGACTGAAGGTTTTACGATATCGCTTTGCGGGCGATTTCTTGGCATACAATCGACAGAACTAGTAAAGGAAAAATGAAAATTGTTAACCTAGTCTATACGGCATAACAGAAGGTTACACTATTGACTAAACGGGTTCCCGGCAACGGCGCCAAAAACTTGATCGCGACTTTCTATGTCTAATACAACTAACTGCAAGTGCACAGTCTATCGCGTAGTAATAATAGATATCGATCCCACAGGGACTCGTAATCAAACTAGTGTTCTCGGGAGTTACTATGTTTAGCTAGGTAGAATATGTTTAAGGGAATAAGATTGTCACTAGAAAAAGGGGAACTAAGATTACTATTTAGATTATAATTAATTGAATCGATACGTAGTAATTGTGTTCTTCAGGGACTCGTAATAAAGTGCATTATAATAAAACAGAAGTCGATCAAAATGAAAACCTGTAAATATGCCAATTGGCCTTTGGGCAGATCCTCCACAGATGTTGGCAGGATTCTGGTCCTTAGTGCCAATTTGATCGTACAGTGCAATAGCAATTACAAGAGAGCGGAAATGGGAATAAGGAAATGTAAAGGGAAATGAATACAAATAAAAACTGGAAAGTAAATTGCTCTGGAAATTAAATTCGGAAGCACTTCGTGGTATGAATGCAGCACACTTTTTGAAGTCCCCTGCTTCCCTTTTTATAGAAGTGGAATCCCAACGGTTATCTCTGAGGATGATGGACCTTGAGGCAGATAATTTAGGGAGTAGTGGTCCACTTAATGGGAATTGGAACTGCTCTTTTGACGTGTAATCTGAGTGGGGCGTTTTTGCCTGCATGAAGGTCGTCACAAGGTGTGACGGTCGTCACCCGTGTGACGGTCGTCATGAAGCTGTGACGGTCGTCACATCAGCAAAAACTGATTGTTGCGCTTTTCATTGTGTTTTCACTCCTTTTTCGTCCATATTTCATCTGAGATTGCTCCTTTTCTTCATGTTGCCTTGTTTAGACATGATCGTTGAATACCTGCAAAACATCAGACAAATACACGGAAATAACCCGAAATCGGATCGAAAACGGTTAGACTTTAGTTGAATTATGCATAAAAATATCTATATGATTTCGTGTTATCAAAGCATTGAGATCCTTTTCATGCTAACATGGCCTAATCGTTTATGCCAGGTCCATTTCTCTTTGTTCATAGACATGGGGCACTTAACATTTTGATTTTCCAAATCATAAATTTTAATCTTATAAATGTTGCTTTTCCTTTTTCCATTGAAGAGTACAGAGCCACTCTTCTGATTAATAGCTTTACAGGATTTTTTATTAAAGATAATGTCATAACCAATGTCACTTAATTGACTTATGGATAATAAGTTATGCATCAAACCTTTAACAAGTAAAAAAATATTTATAAAAGAGAAAGAGAGAGAGAGAGAGAGAGAGAGAGAGAGAGAGAGAGAGAGAGAGCCATTAAAAATGGTTCTAGATCCAATAATCTTACCTTTTTGATTGCCTCTGAAACTTACAGTGCCTCCATGCTTAAGTTCCAGACTTTTGAACATATGCCTTCTTCTAATCATGTGTCGTGAGCATCTAGAGTCCAGGTACCATGACTGGTGTTTCAACTCTGTTTTTAAGAATGTCTGCAACATAGAATATTTTATGTTTAGGTACCCATATCTTTTTGTGTCTTTTGTTGTTAGTTCTCCTAGAGTTTTTCTTAACTTCGGGTTTTTGTTCAGCATAATCATGTGTGTGCCCATAAGTGAAATGGGAGTATATAGCTTTTGGTTTAGTAGCCTTTTGTTTAGAATTAAGTTTGACCCTAAAGCGTTTGAATGACACATAACCAATACCTCATTTACCATTGTTGCTTACTCCATAGATCATGGAATCCATTTTTCTTATGTCTACATTTCATGAAAAAAAAAATTGAAAATCCATGTCCCATGTCATATTTCTTTATGACAACATCAAATTCAATAGAAGCTTCTGAGAGAATTTCCTTTTCAAGTTCTTTATTCTTGCTTTTTAGTGAAGATTTATCTTTTTCAAGAACAGAAAATTTTTCTTTCAGAATAGAATTTTCTTTCTTCAGTTCACTAAGGGCTTCAGAGTCAGCTACATGGATTCTGTTCAGATCCTTGTGTCTGTTATGAAGATTCTAAATTTTTTCAAGAATTTCAGTGAGATATGACTCAACTTATGAACAGATTGGATAAGAGAATACCTTATTGGAGTTTGAATCTGATTGTAATTCAGAGTTAGATGCTTTTGAGCTAGCCATCAGTGTCATGTGTGCATGCTCTTCTTCAGAGTCATCTTTTGAAGCTTATGAGTTGTCTTAGGTAGCCATACGAACCTTCTTATTCTTTCTAGAGAATTTTTTTAGGCATGATTTTAGGACACTCATTTTTGTAATGCCCAAGCTACTTGCACTCAAATCCGGTGACTTCTTTGCTAGCTTCAGACTTCTTCTTCCCAGAGGTTGACTCAGCTTATCCACTTGTTCTTCTGGGGACTCTGAACTTTGTTTGTCTTTTCTTCTAGAATTAGTTAACCCTTCTAGAGAGTATACACAATTCTTCTTGTTTTTCTTCTTCTGAACTTTCTTCAAACTCCTCTTCTTCAACTTGAAGAGCTTTAGCCTTCTCAGATTTGCTTTTGGATTTTAGAGCCACAACTTAATATTTTTTGAGGCTCATCTTCCTCAAGTTCAATCTCATGACTCCTTAGATAACTTATAAGTTCTTCCAGAGTTGTTTTGTTCAGATATTTTGACACCTTTAATGTTTTCACCATATGTCTCCATTTTTTAGGCAGACTTCTGATGATTTTCTTTACATGATTTGAGGTGGTATAACCTTTGTTCAAAACTTTTAATCCAGCTACACGAGTTTTGAAATCTTGAGGACATTTCCTCAATCATTCCATTATTTTCCATTTTGAAAGATTCATATTTCTGGATCAAAGTCAAGGTCTTATCAATTCTGGGCCACCCTATGGGTGGAAGTTCCTCTGTGGGCTCCATTTTAGCGTTAGCAACACCCCAAACGAATCCATAATCAGAATCCAAGTTTAGGATGCGACCTGTGTTGACAGAAGTATAAGATCCCGATCCATCGTCATAAGGTGCCACATTTGCTAGGTGTTGGTCAAAAGACTTTTTTGCATCCTTTGCTTCACCAATCCTGTAATAATTTCGGTCGACTTCGATATTCTCAACAACACCGTCTTTCCTCCAAATGCTTAACCTCTAATGTAGAGTTGAAGGAACTGCCCTTATCCCATGGATCCATTCTCGACCCAACAAGAGGTTGAAATTTGCCTTCGAGTTTATGACCATGAAGAGCGTTGATCGGGTAGTGGTACCTACAGCTAGATCAATTTGGACCACTCCTAGAATGTTGCTGGTTTTTCCTTCATAATTGGATAGAACCATGTTGTGTTGTCTGAGATCGGCTTCAGTCTTTCCAATATTTTTGAACAACGTATGGGGCATTAAATTGACAACTGCCCCTCTGTCTACGAACACCTTATTGACTGCCACACTATCGACCTTCTCTTTTATGAATAATGGCTTTAAATGGTACATCATTCCAGAACTAGGTCTTTCAAACATAATTGTTCGTTCTTCCATCACACCACTGTTCATCACGTAGTAACATAGTGATTTGTCTTCTATACTCTCGTCTAGTAGGAAACTTTCTTCTACTTCAGAGGCTTCTGACACCCTATCATATTCTGTCGGCAGTATTGACACGATGTTGCAGTTTACCACGAAGTCTTCACCATATGTATCATCATTGGTGTCATCATGCATGTCTTCGTCGAAATCATAGTTTACCTTTGGGTATTGCAGTTTCAGTCCAGAGGGTCCCATAGGATTCAGGTGCAAAGTCGAAGCCTCTTTGGCAGCCTTTTTGTTCCGTTGATATCGCTTCCATTGAGTCCTTGTCATATGATTCTTTCCTTTGTAGTTGGGGAAAACCACATAACCCTTGGGTTCAGTACTCTTGTCTAAGGCCTTTGCCTCCTTTTCCAGATCTAATACCTTCCACTTCGGCCGCTTGCTCCCTTTTTGACTCACAGGCGCCACCCATTTATCTTGCGGGGTATTTGATGGTGGTACAAAGGTCTTGGGTCGCGCCGGCTGGAACAACTTCCTGTATTCTTCGTTCCGACGAGGAGCACCATTCTTGTCAAACACGAACCTAGGGACTGATGACTTACTATCTTACAACGCTATTTTTCTACCCGTTTCGTACTTTTCAGCAACTTTTACGTCAAACACGGCGTTGCACTTTGGGCATAATACAACCTTCAGCCCGCTCACCCTGTATTTCTCTTGGAAATCAGTCAGACTTTCACTAGCTTGAGGGGAGACTGCCTCGAGTTTCTCTTCAGACTTCTTGTTAGGATCATTAGTAGTCTCAACCATCATGCATTCAAATGCTTCAGTTGTCAAGTGCTCGTTGAGACCTTCAGTAGCCTCAACCATCATGCCTTTTGCCAAATTGAAGTCAGCCTTCTTTCAAAGCTTTCTGCACTAAGTCCCTAAAAAGAACACATTGAGATGTCTTATGACCAAGGAAATTATGAAATTTACAAAATCCCATTTTCTTCTTTTGTTCTAAAGGGGGATCTTTTTCCCCAGGAGGGACAATAATCTGACCATCCTTAACTAATAAATCAAATATTTCATCACACATAGATACATCAAAAGTGTACGTTTTTGCGACATATTTATCTGTTTTTTCGGTTTCAACGAGATTTTTTCCATTCGATGGTTTTAATGATTTGCATGTTTACGGAGGCCCTGGCTTCAATTCATCCATGTTGACCTCGTTATCATCGACGAGCTCCTCATTGTTAGAAGAGTATTCGTCAGCAGCCACGTATGAAACTTTCTCTTTCTTACGGTATATGTTAGCCTGGGTTTTTTCATTTTTTAAACGTTCGACCTGTCAGACCCTATCAGCTAATTGCGCCATATCTTTGAGATATTGTGTGTCTAACTTTTTCTTGATCAAATAATCTAGGTCGCCAGCCACCATCTCGACTAGCTCATGTTCAGGGACTTGCATGAAGCATCACGCTTTCAACAGTCTAAACTTGTTAAGATATTGGTCCACCGACTCTGTAGCCTTTCGCTTGATGCTGGCTAACTCTTTCAGACTAAATTTTTACTGTCCCATGTAAAACTGTTCATGAAACAGTCTTTCCAATTGTGTCCAGGTATAGACAGACTGTGGGGGTAAGGTGGTGAACTAAGTAAATGCATTTTTGGTGAGGGAACTTGGGAAGTCCTTCATTTTTAAGTCCTCGTTGTTTGATATCTCGCCTGTTTCAGTTTGGTATCTAGCAACATGTTCGACGGTGGACTCCTCGGTCTCTCCGATGAATTTGGTAAACTTTGGCACCTTCCACCCTCTGGGCAACTCTGTTTGCAGAATGAAGTCTCATAGTGGGGACATATATGTTGGTCTTCGAAGGCCTGGGTTCTCCTTGTTGCGAACCATAATTTGTTCCACCATGGCTTCTAAGTTGGGTTTGCCAACCATGGGTTCATGTCGAGCCCGTCTGACCACATAGTCTGGGTCCTAGTTCCTATGAACTAAAACAACGGGAGACCTTTAGGCCACCCTGGATGTGTGTTCAACCTCGTGGGGTTGCTGGTTAATTGTCTCGTCGAATTGGCATCTCCGGTCGGGGCGGCAGCGTCTGTCGACCCGGGGCCCTTGGAGCACCTAAAAAATCACCTATCTGCATCATATGAGTTTCCAGTTGTTGGTAACTCTGAGTCGAATCTTGTATTAGTGGTCTTAATATGGTGTCCATTTGTTGGGCCAACATGTGGATCATTTCGTGATTACTTTCATCCATATGATATCTCATGATGGCGACAGAACTTGAAGTGAAAGTTGGAAACGAAAGTGACGGAACACTAAACCCTGGGGGCCTAGTAACTTGGTTTTCCAAAGGCCCTAATCCCTAATACGGCAAAAAAGTTGACGGAGAGCTTTCCCTAAAGAGTGGGCCGCTGTGATGCAGGCTCGACATGAACTCTGTCAGTATCCCAAAGGCCCGAAGCGTGGGCATTGTGAAACTAGGCATATATTTCTCCCCAGTTCTTGTCACCATAGGCCTAGGTTCAGACCAACATGGCGTCACAATAGGCCCATTATGAGCATTCAAAACTGCAAACACAGTGTTAGCGCCAACGTTGGTTGTTTGAGTCACAATCGTATTTCCCGCCGAAGACGGTTCTTCGTTTAAACGTGGTATCACCATCTTACCATTTCATATATGTATACACCCAAATCGACGTTTCCCACCAGGTGTGCCAATTTGTTCGCACACAGTTTTCGCACGAACAACCTTTGACCTTCTAACGCATGTTTACTTGCGGGACCGACCAAACAAGTCCCAGAATGATGGTTTCGAGTGTATTGGATGGTGGTGAAATGGTGTTGTTTATAGTAGGTTGAAGATAAATTTTAGAAAGATTGTGTAAACTTAAATAAAGATGAATGCATAAACAAGAAAAGACAAAAACAACAAGACAAGAAATCTTTAAAGTTGATGATATAAATTGCTTATTAAGAGTAAATATGGATGCGGTCATGCATTTTGCAGGAATGAAACTCTTTTCTCTTAACGCTTGGTACTCAAAGTGTTTTTCCCTTACAATGTTACAAAATGCGTCCCCTTAAAATGAAAATGGACATTTCCTTAAATAGGAAAATAAAATAACTGTCATGTTGAATTTGGTGGTGCCACGTGTCCTTCCACCACTTCTGTAACTTCCCACGTTCTCAGGTTTCAAATCTTCTTCTCGCTCAAATATTTTCGTCCTTTGTGTTGGCCTCCTTGCCCATCAGTCGACCTTGTCGATAGAACCTGCCTGAGTCGACCCACAAGCCTTCCTCTGCTGGCGTCGGCTTACCTTATTTCCTTCACCATCTTTCCCAGCCTGTCGACCCACAAGCCAGTCTTTGTGTCACTTTTCCTTAGTCGAAATTTCTAGCCAACAGTAGGCAACATTTCTCGGGTGGGGTTGAACTATATTTTTCACGAGGCCAAACGAGCTGATAATGTAGGCTCCGATAGTGCAAAGTGTAGTTGCACTATTGTGAAAACATGTGGTCTCCCATGTTCTTGTCTTATTGCAAAAAAGGTGAAACTTGGTGAACCAATAAGAATGTACGAGGTTTTCTCTCATTGGAAAAGACTTAGGTTTAATGATGATGGATGCAAGCATGAAGGTAAATTAAATATCTCTATTTTGACCAAATGGGAATAGATACAAGAGATATTTTTGAAGGCCTATGACAACATGAAATTCCACATCAAAGAACAATTGAGGAAGATTACCTATTCCGAAACCACCGACATGAAATCGCTTTCTCAACCGGTAAAAACAAAAGGTGCTATGAAGAAAATGAATCCTACACTGAATGACAACTCGGTTACACGGTCTCCTTCATATTTTGAACATGTTGACAAACTTTTTCCTGACTCACCGAATCCAAAATCTCAAAAAAGTGTTGTGAAAGGAGCCTACATTAACAAACCACCTACGACGCTGCTTCCACCGAAGATTCCATTCATTGACGAGATACCGATTTTTATGCACAAATATATCGAGTGTATCGTCAATATTGAAGGGAACAGTAATTGCGGATACCGAGTCGTTTCATCTTTACTCGGTAAAGGAGAAGATAGTCATACCCTTGTCTAGAATTAACTCATCCAAGAGTTGAAGACGCATAAATAATAGTACACACGATTGTACAGAACTAAAGAAAGATACAATGCGGTTTATGAGTCTCTTGTTCCTTGCTTTAGCAGTCCGGCACCGGAGGCAAACTGAATGACCTTCCTTGATATGGGTCATCTAATAGCTTGTGCATATGATAGGATGTGCATTAACCTGACACACTACAGGTTTTCGAAAATCTTTTTTCCACTGCGCATCGCACCACCCCAAAATCTAAATTATTGTATCATGTGTATTGGTTGGATTTCACAATCAAGTCATTTTATTCAAGTTTACTTAAAACCGGGATGCCCCATACCACTTACATCACCGGAGTGGACGAATCATTCAACCACAAATGTTGAGACGTGACCGAATCATTTTATGAAAAGGATGCAAGAATTCGATAGATTAAACAACATTGAAAAGGAATCGAATGCACAAAAGTCCAAGGGGGTATCACCTATAGATTTAGACGGCGACACATGTTTCAATTCATTTTGATTTTTTGTATAATCTAACAAATAATTGTATATAATTGTGTCTCAATATAAACGAAATGTTACATATTCACTTTTTATATATTTGGTCTTTATGCATATTTGGTTCATATTTGATTCATATTTGCTCCTTGTGAACTCTTTGTCAATTGCTTATGTTTTAAAAATGTTTCAGGAAAATTTCTAGAGATACATCTCTAGAAGGTTCCCTTAAATGGTTGTTTTTGAAATGGTTCAGGGAAAGTTCTGGAGATGCATCGCCGAAAAATGATAATAGGGTGCGCTTCTGGAGACATATATCTGGAATCAATATAACAGACAATGAGTGGTCCATATTAAACTAGGTCTTTTATAAATTTAGGTGTTCTCGTGTTACATTTCACACAAACTCAAAAATGTCTCAAATGTCACAAATAAACATCTGTTAGTATGTCGCAAATGTCTCATACTCTGGCGGCAAAACACCTGGAAAGACGCTTAAGCTCACCGATCTCACCCCCGTCGAAGATATCCTATACGAAATCCACTATCTCCTACCTTACGAAGACAAAAGAAGGGTTGTCAAGCTTTAGTACCATTCACATTCGGTTGACAACGAAGGGCTATGTGGGATACATATTTCGGTTTCGAAGAGAAAGTTCCGCTCGAGTTGGAAGCGAAACTACGAAGATCAGTCGAAGATATTTTGAAGATGTGCAAGCACTCATCGAGATATTGAAATGTAATATTGAATTTTCAGTTGAAATCATCATTGTAATGCTCATTTTATGTTTGAAATTTTCATTTTTTTAAAATCAATATCGGGTGTTTTTTCGAAAATATAATTAAACCCAATATATAGGGCACCATCTAAAATGACCTTCCTTAAGTGTAAAAAATACGCATTCAAAAATATATCTCTAAAAACGGAAGGTATAATAGAAAATCACATGGTTCGTAAAAAATGCATAGGATGGAAAAAAAAATTTTCAAATTTAATTGTTATACGTAAGAACATACTACGTGAAGATAATATGATGCCAAAATTCAAAAACCATAGAAGTTAATAAACAAGCAACAAAGTTAGTCTAATGCATAGATGCTTCCTTTTTTTAAAGTTAAAGATACCAAATAAAAAGAATCTTGAAGTGTTAAGAATGAAACTTAAAATTTTTTTTATCATGATTTGTTAAAGTTTCGTCTATATGATAGGGATAAAATAACTACTATCTCTAGTCTTATTTGTAAGAAAAAAATTTGTTTTTTAAATTCATTTAATAATTAATGGTCTATGTTATATTTAAATATAATGTTTATCCAATAAATCTTAAAAACATTTTTTTTTCTTATAAATAATATCAAAGAAAGTATTAAGCTTTAACCAGAATTTTTCAAAGTTCGTAAATATAACAAAGGCAAAATAGTTATTATCCCTTTAATATTATAAATAAATGCTTAAAAGATGCCCGGAACTCACAACAATCTACTAGTAGTATGAACGTAATTGGTTCATCCTCCCCTTGATGGATGGTCTAATGTCATCATCAAATGGGAAATTGGAAATGAAATTTAAGAGACCACAAGTAAGAAATGTTTCTTTTTCATTGGATGAGTTCAATCACAATTACAATAATTACAAGAAAATAATCTAGTAATGTTCTCGCCATGATAAAATCATATGCTTGATCCTCCTTCTGGTATTTTGAGCTGAGCAAATGATATTACAAACTCTTGAACCAAACCTATAGATATACTGAGCTCGATGGCTAAAGAATGACAATATGAATATGATCAACTTCCTCTAAAGGCCAATTACAATTCCCTTAAAATGGGCCAACCCTTTTTTATAATCTCGTTGATCTTTGCATCAATATGCTTTTGGATATTTGGAGGGCAAAGCTCAGCTACATATCCATTCAACTTCGTTGCAAGGCTTGAGCTCTCGAGCTCCTCTTCAGGCAGGTTCCCAATTAACTGAAGAAGGAAGGTATTTTGCTTCAGTTCAAATTTCTGCATATTTATAACAGAACAGCAATGTCAGTCAGTAATATAATGGGATCGAAAACTGTCTTTGACAAGCACTTTTTGACCACAAAAACAAATCTATGAATGTAGAATATTGGGCCAAATATGTTCAAGCTCAATACAAGTTGATTCTATGATATGTTTAGACATGCTTCCAAAAGTAATTAATCTAACTTCTGTTAAAAGATATGACAGTTTTTATTTCTAATTTCCAAAGGCTATTGCTTTTAATATTTTAATTAATCATCATGCTTCATATCTTCTTTTAATAAAATTGAGCACTAGCTGATCTCAAAAACCCCTAATGGGGAGTAATATTCCTACTGTTTAAAACAGGTTGATTTTGTTTTCTAAAAAGTGACAACACAAGCAATGCATCATGAATCCAAATAAAATTGCCCTCAATACTAAGAACAATGGCAGAACAACATTATGTGAGGGTGTGCAAGTGCCCCTGTCATTTTAAAAAAAATTCCAAATAAAATCTATATTTTTGTATTTTACTCCCTGAACACAGGATTTGTATATTTATATATTTGAAGGGCCAACATTTATATGATATATTTGAAGGAACAACATTTATATGATATATTTGAACCTATTGAACACGGACATGTATTCTACCCTCACTGACTCAGGGTCAAGGCTATGCCTACGAGTATAGCAAATAATACTTGGTGTATCTATATCCAATACCAATACTCAACTGATACAGCTGCATGAATATTTTATGCAAAATCTCTATTTCTTGTGGACCGTGGATGCCTAGTCCTCAAAGAATTGTTACTCGAAAAACTGAGGAACAGATTGAAGTCCCCTCTCACCTAGTGCCACAAACATATTCTCACTCTTGCAATCCTGAGCTCCCCAAATGGATTAATTTAGATAGAGAACACATAAGCCTCGAATTATGGTGGTGATAACAAATGGATCAATTTAACTGTATCTTTTCTGCATATAAAATATAATATTTTATGAAATATAAATTGTTATACTCATATCTTTAATTTTCTTAAATGTCACTGTGATAGTGTATTGGTTACTAATACCCATATCTGTGCAAATGTGTAGAAAATGCTTATCTTCTACATCAATATTAATAAACATTATTATTGGAATAACGAACCTGGTGCTCTGGCTCTGCAGGATGAAATGTTCCAAGTTGCATAATTAAAGTAGTTACAATGCTGCTTCTTGACCTGGTTTGCTCCTGTTCTTTGCTGACCGAAGCCATTCTTGATTCTTCAGTTCCGTTAACAAAAATAATAGATCTGTTGGAATGTAAGTATAGTCTAGTTCAGTTCTTAGCACTTGGCATCAGATTGAATATGAAAGAATATCACAAATAACTGCAGCAGTGCAGCTGGCATAACATAACACTCCTCCTACCTGTACTGATTACCCACATCAGGACCTTGGCCATACACCTGCCTGGGATCATGGCTCGACCAAAAAATATCAAGTAATTCCCTAAAACTAATTAGCCGTGGATCATACTCAACCTGTATTATATTACCAAACCATAACAGCAAATTCAACTCACTGTATCAGTAAACAAACAAAGTTATATTGGATTATTTGATGTAAGATGGTTGATAAACTTAGTTTGTTCATGGAATAAAATAAAAACACACCACCGGTTGAATGTTACGCAAAGTTATAAATATACAGTAGTCTCCATAAATTCCAGAATCAAGACCACTGCATTTTGGTCAAGCTTGCTGCACTGTTACCATTATTGAATCAATAGTTAAATAAAACCTGGGCTTTTCACGGACCAAGGATCCCAAATTTTTCAAAAAATATCATGATCCTTACCATCCAAGACTTGATCAGCCAACCATAAATTCACCCCAAACTTGACTATTTCATAGAAACACTTCATCCATAAGCACTTATCATACTAAAGACTTATCAATAAGCGCTTAATTAAGTTATTTATCCAGTTGCTTTGCACCATAAGTTAAGAGCCAAATACTACTTATAGTTATTCCAATTAAGAAGTTCAGTAAATTTAAAGCTAATTCAAATACTCCAAAATCAACCACAAAATCGAAACTACACAAAAGCACTTAAGAATCAACAATGCACATAACACGAAATAAAAAAGATTGACGAAAACAGGAACCTGAACGGATTCAGCGTGATCACCGAAGCTTCGATATTCAGGATTAGGTTTAGATCCGCCAGCATACCCGGCAGTGGTCCTAACAACGCCGGGTAAGCAACCGAACACAGCTTCGGATCTCCAGAAACTTCCGAGAGCGAATACGGCCGTCTGCAAGTGCTGTTGATCGGTTTGGTCTCGGGCGGGTTGGGCGACCCGATCCGGGAACCTGATACAGTGTGCATTGTCGAAGATGAAAGTAACGAGGATGATGAATACTGAGAGAATGTAATGGTGTTTGTTCCTCTCTGAAACTTCCATTTTGCTTTTGGTGATGCGTTGCGTTTTGTTGCGGTTAAAAGCGGAAACTAAGGCGTGGGGACAAGTGTTTGTAGTCGTTTTTGGGAGGTGGATTTGCGAATGGCCGAATGGGGAATTCTACCATAATGTCGTTTGTTTAGCTTCTCTGTCGTTTTGTTTGTTTTAAATTAAATTCAATTTTTAATGTGATATATAATTCGATTAATTGAAACTATTTTTAATTATCTCTCTGACTAAGTTGAATTCCTATAATCCATTATCACTTCTCTTTCATTTGTAATTAGATTTTTTTTCTTCGTTATCTTCATAATTAGATTTTTTTTCTTCGTTATATTCATAATTGATTGACGAATCAGTAATTGTAAAAGACAATAACGAATTTAATCTTTTGATGTAGGAAAAATAGATTGACCTATAAAGTTAAACACTTCAACGCCTAAGTTAGTATGTGGAGTAGAAGAGTGAATAAAATTTAACTTTGAAATTGTGTACCTGAATTCTTCTAGTGTATCTTTTATATAGTAGGTCGGTTATAACAAGTTATTTGTTAGGCGTATGATGTGGGGAGTTGTTGGATTTATCTTTGATATGGATCGCCTGTACTCTTTCCTAAGGTAGTTCCACTGTGCCGCGAACAATCTAAATGAATAGTGATTCTCTCTGAGCGGTTGGCCGATGTTTATTCTGATTGGTTCACTATATTGACATCCACTTATGGGAAGTCGAATGTTCATGCTGCTGAGCTGACAGGTTAAGTACGCTACATTGATTTCCATGACCTTGCTCACTCCTTAGTTTTGTCGAAGTGTTTGATATATCCTTTTAGTCTTTTCAAGATCAAAATTGACTGTGACTGGTTCTCCCACTTATAAGTGCTCAAGTCTCCATACTCTTATCCAATGTGAGACTATTATCCACATTACTCACACTTGTAATACTTAACACTCCCCCTCAAGTGTGAGTCTATACACAATGCTTCCACAATGCCCCCTTTAAGAGGAAGATCTTTTCATCTACATACACTTGTACCGATGTTGACAATCTTCAATGGGACACTCAGTCCACCGCCTGCGTGGACACTTTCGATACAAGTGAGTCGGTCTTTCACTCGAACCAAAGGCTCATGATACCACTGTTGGGGAAGTTTTTTTTATCTAGGGAGCATTGAACATTGTGGGAATTCTTGATTGAGCAAGATCTTTATGAGAGACACACCACATATTCATCCAAAACCTTAAGATGATAGGTGGATGGATTCTCTCACTTATAAATGCTTAAGTCACCACATTCATATCCAATGTGAGACTATTATCCATACTACTCACACTTGTTATACTTAACAGTTAATAATGGTACCAATGATGCTGATAGTTTCAACAACAATGTTGCTAGACAACAGACTATTTTAGAAATTGTTGTTAGAGTTAGGACAAAGAAAAATGAGAGCAAAGAAGAAAAGTCATTTTAGTTCCATGATGTTTTCAATTTGGACAGTGAGAACCGTGTTGAGGAAACACCAACTTTAATTGATTGAAAAAACAATATCTTTATCATATCCAGTCCCAAGTCAAAGTATATTGTTCTACAATTGGACTTGAGATTGATATTAGATATTGTGGTTGCCATTGTCTCTGCAGCCTGTGGTGGCATAGCCTTTGCTTGTACTGGACAATCGGTTATGACTAGATATCTATTAGTAGGATCAATCATTGGACAAGGAGGATTTTTATCAGTGAAATGGTCCAAGTTGAGACATTTTCTCAATTTGGTGTCATCTTTTTTATCTTTACGCTGGGCTTAGAGTTTTCCAAAACAAAGCTTCGAGTTGTTCAGGGAGTGGCTATTCTTGGAGGTCTATTGCAAATTCTTTTATTTATGTGCTTGTATGGAATAATAGCTTTGCTATGTGGTGGTAAATCATATGAAGGAATAACTAATGGTGCATTTCTATCCATGTCTTCAACAATAATGGTCTTGAAATTCTTAACGGAAAGGGTTAATGTCAACGCCCTTCACGGTAGGTTATAATTGAAACTCTAATTCTGTAGGATTATGTTGTTAGTTTGCTTTTTACACTGCTCATTGTCTTGAGTTTAAGAGTTAAACTTCTTGTACTTTCCAACACTACAATCCAAATGATAGTGTTTGTTTGTAATGATGAGTTACTTAATAAGGCTCATCCTTGTTCCTTGGATGCCAATAGAAAAGCTTTGAATTGCTTGGCTCATGTCCATACACCTCATGATATCTTCTCATTAAGAAGATTCACTTGACATGAAATCCACTTGAATAACCTTTTATCACCGAATTGTTCTGTTCTAATTTCAACCTTGAGGACAAGGTTGATTTTTTAATAGGGGACAGTAATGTTATGATCCAAATTGAAGAAAAGTCGTGTCATCAAAGTGGGTCATTAAAATGGTTAGAGAAAAGAGACTTGTCACTTGATCCAACAATTAAGAGAATAAAATTAACAATAAATATTCTCTTGACATTCTATAAAAGGGAACATTGATTTGCAACAAAGAGATCGAAGTCATTTCTCCCTCTTTAATACTCTCATTAAGAGTAATAAGTCTTGTTTGACTTTCTTCTATCTTACTATTATTTCTATGTTTTAAATGAACTCATTCCATCTTTAAATTCAGAATTTGATTGTAATCTCATTCTTCTTAAATCAATACTACATATTCTTCCATTTGTTATCATACTATTCCTTTTTGGGTTGCTAATAAAATTACAACCCTTACACATGCTCGTATAAGTTGATAATGGATGTAATTCAATCAAATACAAAGTGAACATTAAGGGATGCTCGTATATGAACTATATGCTTGTTATAATTCATGCTATGAAGCACGAATATTCCAAACACGACAGCGATACCGGCACGACAACACCGATAATAATTTGAAAAAATAAATAAATAAAAGATAATTTTAAGTGTCGGTGTCTGACACAAACACATACACGCTAATTCTCAAAGGTGTCAGTGTTATATAAAATTCATGTCTAACATACATTCATAAATGAAGCTGCGATTTCTAGGAAGATTCAGAAACTGCTTAGATTGGAAAAAACTATTTTAAAGTGAGTTTTTGTTTTACATGAACATAATGAGGGCGTTTCTTATAAAACCCGATCATTGTGTAGTTCTTGGACATCCATACTTTATGCAACCATTTTAATTACAAAAATAATAGCATAAAGAAGCATATAAAAGTTCAGTTACTAACCCATGAGAATTCTTCCACTTGAAGCTTTTATATTAGTATAATTGAAACTTGCTTGTTATATTACGTTGTATCATAGTTGACTTGTATTTATAATCACTATGGCTTTATTATTTTTGGGTAGAATTAGTGTGATTTTTAATTCATATTATTTATGTGTACTTTCGTAACCCGAGATTTGACCTTCTCTTTTGCCTTTTTGCATAAGTGTGTGCATTCGTATTGCCAGCATATACATTAACATTTTTTCTCTGTGGTTTTGTTGCAGGATTACTCAGAATCTCAAAGCCTGATTAATTGCATCCTCACAAAATCATCACAACATCAATACAAGCAAAAATACAAGAGTTTCCATGCTTATTTATCAAAGCAAAGAGTCGAAGATCAGAGCCATGACCGTAGCACTTTGTTTCAAACTAATTTGGGCAAGTTTTGGTTGTGTTAATCGATTAACCATTTTCTAGGCAAAATATGTTAATCGATTAACACATGTAAATTGGCAGATTTCTGCATTTTTCATGACAAAAAATTTTCTTCTGCTTCTTTGGGGTCTCTTGGTTCTAGTGTCATGCAGGATATTTTAGACACTTCAAGAATTCACTTGCATTTACTACAATACATCATTTCAAATTAAGGCCACCATACACCTTTGTTTTCAAGCATATGAAACATTGGATTTTGGACTTGCATTGGGATGCTCCCACCGAGTTAACAAATAACTAACTGAGTCAACCTTTGACTCAGTGAGTTAGATGTATCTAACTCTAAAGCAAGCTCCAAAGCAAACTCCAAACCTAGCTTACTCTAAAGTTAGCTTTTATTTAAGCAAACCTTCACATTTTCACTTGGGGGGCTTGAACCATTTCTCAATTTTCACTCTTCTCTCTCACATTCTCTCTGAATTTTCTGCAACTCATCTTCATCTTCTTCACCAAACCACATATAAAAGCTCAATTACCACCATTAGAGCGTAACAATCTTCACATCAAAATTGTTATTCTCTTGAGCTAAACCTCTATTTCATTACATTTCTACTTGGATTTCTCGATTTACAGTAGCTTATACTCCAATTCAAGTAATCATCTCAAGCTTCTCGGTGCAAATTGGTATTTGGAGCATTTATCGCGTTTTTATCGGTTTCTCTACGATTTGATTTCAAGCTTGGAATTCTCTGGTTTTCTTTGCTTATTCTCACTACACTTCACTTACAACAATCACCAAGGCAATCCTCCGTCTTGTAGGTTGGCAATTCTCACTCGATTTACTGTTTTCGATCACTTTTATGTGTTTACGATATAAATTCAATTGTTTTTTATGTGAATTGATCATTCAATTATCTGATTCTTGATCTTGATGATTAATTGATTAAATTGATGCTTAATTGATGCTATTGAACTTGATTTTTATGCATAATTGTATGCCCTAACATGTGAGTGATTGGATAATTGATAAGCTGCTGGAAGTGCTTTTAAAAATTGATTTTCTGCCACTGTCACAGTGTTAATCTATTAACCATTTGTTGTACAAAATGATTAATTTATTAACCAGTCATTTTTTCAAGTGTTTCTAAACTTTTCAAAGGGGTAATCAATTAACCATAAATGGTTAACTGATTAACACTGTAACAGAAACAGATTTTTGAGCTTTTTCATGGTTGTTTGGTTTGCTTTCCTCATTTAACTTTCGTGGCTTGATGTGCTTGATATTTATGGATATTTTAGGAGTTGTTTAGCCTCTGTTTCAAGCATGTATTCCAACTTTTGATGTACGATTTTATCGATTTTGGAATTGTTTGCATTTTGGAAGTTGTGTAATCATGTTGTTTTTTTGCATACTCTTGTTTACGTGAACATAATTAATGATGCATGCTAAT
Source organism: Lathyrus sativus (assembly GCA_963859935.3). Classification (NCBI taxonomy): domain Eukaryota; kingdom Viridiplantae; phylum Streptophyta; class Magnoliopsida; order Fabales; family Fabaceae; genus Lathyrus; species Lathyrus sativus. The sequence continues at coordinate 450,045,027 of OZ012738.1, read as the reverse complement.
TGATTTTTGATTAGTGTTTGGCATTTCTTTTCTTGATTGCATTAAGTTTGTTCTTTATTGAACAAAATTAATTTTGTATAATCATTAATTCATACGCGTTCTTTGATGATCTTTCGACTCGCTCGAAAGATTATTGGCTTGTTCTTTCCCTTTGATTGGTTGATCGAAACTTTGTTTTGATTAATTAATCCTCCCTCTTTTTTCTCTTTAGGCTTCCTTTAGTGTTTCTTCTTCTTGGTCCCCTGCGGAGCCGGAGGTCTGCATAATTTATTGAAGCACTTCACAACTTGTGACGTTACTCTGTCGGTTTCACTTTCTGCACTATCCTCTGAGTTCTAGAGAAGGGATGAGAGTGGAGAATTCCTACACTTATTCTCATTACTTTAGGGAGGGGAAGAATGACCCTGTGCCTGAAATAATCATCTTTATCTCTAGACTATAGTGTCTCCCAATCCCTAGCCGAATTGATCCTTGATTACTCTTACCCTTTTCTCAATCTTTCCTTTGATCAATAATCATTCTCTTGGTTCAAGATTAATCGTCCTTTGGGTTAATCACCTTCTCTTGGTTAATCACCCATTCTTTGGTTGATCACAGTCTATTTGTTAAAACCATATTTCTTTCTTCCCCATCAAAGTCATAATCCTTTTCTTTGGTGATCACTGTTTATCTGTTAAACACCAAATACCTAGCGGAGTTTGCAACATTCTCTTGGATCCTCTTCCTTTTCAGTTAGTTAATCACAATCTTCCTGTTAAAACCAATCTTCTTTGGGTTAATTGCCTTCTCTTGGTTAATCACCCGATCCTTAGTTAACTATAATCTTTATGTTAACATACTGAGCTTCTCTTGAGTTAATCATTATCTCCTGGTTAATTACTCTTTCTTTTTGGTTAATCAAAGTCCTTTTGTTGAGACCAATATCCCCTGCAGTTAGTAACTTTTCCTTGGTTCAAATACTCGCATATTTGGGTTAATAACCTTCTTTTGGTTCAAATACCCTTTCTTCGGTCAAGTATTGCTCGTTTAGCCAGTGTACCGAACTCTTTTGGGTTACAACCTTCACTTGGTTCCACACTCATCCTTTGGGTCACAACCTTTGCTTGGTTCCACACACGTCCTTTGGTTCACAACCTTCGCTTGGTTCCACAGCCATCTTTTGGGTCACAACCTTTGCTTGGTTCCACACCTGTCCTTTAGGTCACAACCTTCGCTTGGTTCCATACCCATCCTTTGGGTCACAACCTTTGCTTGATTCCACGCCCGTTCTTTGGGTCACAACTTTCGCTTGGTTTCACACTCGTCCTTTGGGTTGATCACCGTCCATCGATTAAAACCAACTCCTTTGTCTTTTCGGTTAACCACTGCTTATCAGTTAACACCGAGTCCCACATAGAGTCAGACACCTCTTTTTTGTTCAATACTCACCTTCTAGTTCACCACAGTCCGTCTGTTGGCACCAACCTTTATTTTCCCCACAGGTTCATACTCTTTTGTTGCTTCGGTTAACCACTTTCTGCCAGTTAATATACCAAATCCCAAGTGGATCTTACTTTGTCTCGAATCAATTCCCTTGCTCCTTTATTCTCTTGGTTTCGACATCATTCCTTTGCCTTTCTTTCTTGGTTTTAACACCATTCATTTGTCTTCCTCAGTGGAATCTTTCCCTCTACTTTCGCTCTTAGTTTCAACACCATTTTCCTTTTCTTTCTCCATCCTAGTTCCCCGAACTACGAAGCTCTGACTTCCTCATTGCACTGTGGGGATACGTAGGCACAAGATCGCGAGATCTTGGGAAGCTACATTCTAACTTCTTCCATCTTTCTTCAACCTTCTTCTGTTCTTTTTTTTATCTTCCTTAGTTCTATGAACTACGGAGCTTTGAATTCCTCATTGCACTATGAGGATACGTAGGCACGAGGGCCCTGATAACACGAAATCATATAGATATTTTCATGTATAATTCAACTAAAGTCTAACCGTTTTCGATCCGATTTCGGGTTATTTCCGTGTATTTGTCTGATGTTTTTGCAGGTATTCAACGATCACGTCTAAACAAGGCAACATGAAGAAAAGAAGCAATCTCAGATGAAATATGGACGAAAAAGGAGTGAAAACACAATGAAAAGCGCAGCAAGCTGTTTTTGCTGATGTGACGACCGTCACAGATCCATGACGATCGTCACACGGGTGACGACCGTCACACCTTGTGACGATCGTCATGCAGACAAAAACGCCCCACTCAGATTACACGTCAAAAGAGCAGTTCCAATTCCCACAGAGTGGACCACTACTCCCTAAATTATCTGCCTCAAGGTCCATCATCCTCAGAGATAACCGTTGGGATTCCACTTCTATAAAAAGGGAAGCAGAGGACTTCAGAAAGGGAGCTGCATTCATACCACGAAGTGCTGCCGAATTTACTTTCCAGAGCAATTACTTTCCAGTTTTATTTGTATTCATTTCTCTTTACCTTTCCTTATTCCCATTTCCGCTCTTCTGTAATTTCTATTGTACAGTACAATCAAATTGGCACTAAAGACCAGAATCCTGCCAACATCTGTGGAGGATCTGCCCAAAGGCCAATTGGCATATTTACAGGTTTTCATTTTGATCGACTTCAGTTTTATTATAATGCAAATTATCATTTATTATTCTTATTTATATTTTGTTTTTCCCAAATCCATGTCTAGCTAAACTTAGGTAATCGATATGTAGTAATAATTCGAATGGGATTTGATAACCACTGGTTGGAAAACTTTCTTTTCACAAAAGTAATCTATGGTCTGAGTGTTTAAAATTGATTCACGGAATAAACTTCGTCGCGAAAGCGAGAACTTATTTAAAAGTAGTTTTGCCACGAAAGTGGGAAATTAATTAAGATACGAACCAACAAGCGAAAGCTGCGGTAAGGTCAGATAGTAAACACTAGGCATTTGTTTTAATAACAGCGAAAGCACTTTAAAATGAATTAGAACTTAGAGATTTCCAAAAAATAATTTAAACCCCGAACGGGATACGAAAGTGTACGTTTGGCCCTTAGGATTATGATTAGCGTCAATAACCATCGTGAGACGAGAGTCTTCAAATCTCCATTTTCTGCTTAAATAAACTTTGAAAATTATTTCATACACCAGTAATTTATCAAATCCCTGAAGAACACAATTACTACGTATCGATTCAATTAATTATAATCTAAATAGAAATCTTAGTTCCCTTTTTAGTGACAATCTTATTCCCTTAAACATATTCTACCTAGCTAAACATAGTAACTCCCGAGAACACTAGTTTGATTACGAGTCCCTGTGGGATCGATATCTATTATTACTACGCGATAGACTGTGCACTTGCAGTTAGTTGTATTAGACATAGAAAGTCGCGATCAAGTTTTTGGCGCCGTTGCCGGGGACCCGTTTAGTCAATAGTGTAACCTTCTGTTACGCCGTATAGACTAGGTTAACAATTTTCATTTTTCCTTTACTAGTTCTGTCGATTGTATGCCAAGAAATCGCCCGCAAAGCGATATCGTAAAACCTTCGGTCGCAGAACTAGAACGCTTCTTACATTTAAGAAGTAGAATCATTGAGTACCAACTAAAACAACTCAAACATAACACTCCCGAACCTCTCACTCCCATTCCCAAATCAGAAGAAGAAGAACCAGAGATGGCTGAAGGATCTCCGAACAAACCGCTGAAGGCATACGCTACACCATCTCAGATGGAGCCTAGAAGTAGCATTGCTGCCCCAGCTATTACTCGAAATGATTTTGAGCTGAAACCGTCATTGCTGTCGGCTGTACAACAAAACCAATTCTCAGGAAACGCAACTGAGGATCCGAACGAACATCTAACGAAGTTTGTACAATATGCAGACACAGTGAAAGCAAATGGAGTAACTCCAGACGCGATAAGACTTCGTCTTTTCCCATTCTCTCTTAGAGACAGAGCGTGGACATGGTTACAATCGTTACCATCCAACTCCGTTATGACGTGGGAGCAATTGAAGAACGTCTTCTTAGCGAGATATTTTCCGCCAAGCAAAACTGCTATGCTTAGAGCTCAAATCAACGGATTTCGACAGAAAGATTCTGAATCTCTTTGCGAAGCATGGGAACGATTCAAAGATATGATGAGAACATGTCCTCACCACGGTCTAGAAGACTGGGTGACAATCCATACCTTCTATAATGGGCTTCTATACAATACTAGATTGACAATAGACGCTGCCGCGGGCGGTGCACTTATGGATAAGCCATACGATGAAGCCTATCAATTAATAGAAAACATGTCACAAAACCATTGCCAATGGGGAGGTGAACGCACTCCAACTGAGAAAACCACAGCGAAAGGTGGGATGTACGAAATCAGCAGCCTTGAAAAGTTCAATGCTAAAGTAGATGCTCTAGCACAGAAGATTGATAGTTTGACCGTTAACCCCACTGCAACTGTCGCTGCAGTAACTCCAAATTGCGAGTTATGCGGAAGCACCACTCATAATGCACCCGAATGCCCATTGCTAGCCGGAATCCCGCCAGACCATGTAAATTATGCTCAAGGAAATCCCTACGCAAATACCTACAACCCAGGTTGGCGAAATCATCCAAACTTTTCTTACAAAAGCGAAAATGCATTGCAAATGCCTACTGCTCCGCCAGGATATCAGAAACCAGCTGCTCAGAATGCACCTAGGAAATCTAACCTCGAATTGATGATGGAAAAGTTCATAGCTACTCAAGCTCAAACAAACAAAGAGTTCCTAAATCAAAACATACACACTAGCGAGCAAATTAAACAGTTGACAGGAAAAGTAGACGCTTTAGCCACCCACAACAAAATGTTAAAAACTCAGATATCACAAGTGGCTCAACAGCAAGCATCTGCTGCCGCACCTGCTGGCACATTTCCGGGACAACCCGAATAGAATCCCAAAGGCCAAGCAAATGCTGTGATACTAAGAAGTGGAAAAGAATTGGACGAACCGATCGATCCGAGGACCGAAAACTCAGCCATGCAACAGAAACCAACTGAACAAGCAGAAAAGGAATCTGAGTTAGAGAAGAAGGAGGACAACGAGAAGGAGGATACCGCAAGTGAAAAAACTCAAGCACCTCCAGCGCCATATAAACCACCTATTCCTTATCTGCAAAGACTAATAAACTCTAAAACTTCAGGACAGTTTAAGAAATTTATAGAGCTCCTTAAACAGCTGAATATTACTATTCCTTTTTCAGAAGCAATAACTTAAATGCCGTCATATGCTAAATTTCTCAAAGAGATCCTGTCGAATAAGAGAAAGATCGAGGATAACGAAACAGTTACACTTACTGCAGAGTGTAGCGCTATTATTCAGAATCGCATGCCTCCTAAATTAAAAGACCCAGGTAGTTTCTCCATACCCTGCGTCATAGGAAAGTTCGTAATAGACAAAGCTCTATGCGATTTAGGAGCCAGTATCAGTGTTATGCCCTTATCTATATGCAAAAAGCTGAATATGGGAGACCTCAGGCCAACCAAAATGTCCGTACAATTAGCTGATAGATCAGTAAAATACCCCGTCGGAATACTGGAAAACGTTCCAGTACGCATAGGACAATTCTACATTCCAACCGACTTCATAATCATGGACATCAAGGAGGACACTGTAACCCCAATTATCCTAGGAAGACCGTTCCTAGCTACAGCCGGAGCGATTATAGACGTGAAGAAAGGAAGGCTAACATTCGAAGTAGGAGAAGAAAAGATAGAGTTCATTCTCACCAAGTTCTTACAAGCACCAGCAATAGACGATACCTGCTATTTAGTAGACGAAATTGACGAATGCATAAGAGAACTTGAAAATGAAGAGACCACATATTCAGAAATAATAAAGATTCAAATACCCGACATTTCTGAAGACGACAATTGGCATAAACCGTACAAAGACGACAACCTAAGCGAAAGCTTAGCACTGACCCCAAACCATATGCCAGGTCCGAAGAACCCATCTTTAGAACTCAAAACACTACCCAAAAACCTCAGATATGAATTTCTAGACGATAAACTAAAAAGACCAGTGATAGTCAACGCCGACTTAGGACAACCAGAAACCGAAAAGTTATTAGAAGTCCTAAAGAAGTACCCCACCGCGTTAGGCTATAACATAAGCGATTTAAAAGGTATAAGCCCTTCAATCTGTATGCATCGAATTACAATAGAGGAAGACTCTAAAACTTCTCGAGAGCATCAAAGAAGACTAAACCCCATCCTAAGCACTGTAGTCAGAGATGAAGTAAAGAAATTGCTAGATGCAGGAATCATCTATCCGATCTCTGATAGTGAATGGGTTAGCCCAGTTCATGTCCTACCAAAGAAAGGAGGAGTCACAGTAGTTAAAAACGAAAAAGGCGAATCAATAACAAAAAGAGTCGTGACTGGAAGCAGGATGTGTATTGATTATAGGAAGCTTAACAAGGCTACGCGCAAAGATCACTTCCCGTTACCCTTCATAGACCAAATGTTGGAAAGATTAGCCAAACATTCATATTTCTGCTATCTAGATGGTTACTCAGGATTCTTCCAAATTCCCATCCATCCTGATGACCAAGAAAAGACTACATTCACCTGTCCTTACGGTACTTTTGCTTATCGCCGAATGCCGTTCGGACTCTGTAACACTCCAACAACCTTCCAAAGATGCATGATGGCAATCTTTGCAGATTTCATAGACGACATTATGGAAGTGTTTGTGGATGATTTCTCGGTATGTGGACAAAGTTTCGAAGGATGCTTACAAAACTTAGAAATGGTACTAGAACGTTGCGTAAAAGTAAACCTCGTCCTAAATTGGGAGAAATGCCATTTTATGGTCCGACAAGGAATAGTTCTAGGACATGTCATATCAGATAGAGGGATTGAGGTAGACAAAGCTAAAATAGAGATTATAAAGGATCTCCAACCTCCAAAATCCGTACGAGAAATACAGAGTTTTCTAGGACATGCCGGTTTCTACAGAAGATTTATAAAAGATTTCTCGAAAATCACAAAACCTTTGACCGGCCTGTTAATGAAAGATGATGAGTTCGTCTTCGACGACGACTGTTTAAAAGCATTTGAAACATTAAAATCAGCCCTTATCACCGCACCAATCATGCAACCACCCGATTGGAGACTACCGTTTGAAATCATGTGCGACGCAAGTGATTACGCTGTAGGCGCAGTTCTAGGACAAAGGAAGGACAAGAAACTCCATGCCATCTACTATGCCAGTAGAACCTTAGATCCTGCCCAAATGAACTACGCTACCACAGAAAAGGAACTTCTAGCAGTTATATTTGCGCTTGACAAATTCCGTTCTTACTTAGTAGGAGCAAAAATTATAATATACACAGACCACGCTGCCATAAGGTACCTAATAAGCAAAAAGGATGCCAAACCAAGACTATTGAGATGGATCCTGTTACTACAAGAGTTCGACTTAGAAATCAAAGATAAAAAAGGAACCGAGAACGTTGTTGCAGATCACTTATCCCGAATAGAGGGCATCAGACATGAACCAGTACCGATAAATGACGATTTCCCGTACGAACGTCTGATAGCCAAATTGGAAAGTGACATGCCCAATTCAATCTCGGAAGATCCAGAATTCGAAAAAGCCGTAGAAGCCGTTTATGCCCAAGTCACATTACCTTGGTATGCTGACATCGTTAATTACCTCGCTGCGGGCGTGCTTCCACCAGATCTTACTTATCAGCAAAAGAAGAAATTCTTCCACGATCTGAAACACTATTATTGGGACGAACCCCTACTATTCAAGAGAGGGGCCGACAACATATATCGTCGCTGTGTCCCAGAGGAAGAAATAGAAAATATTATTTCCCAATGCCACTCAGCACCATATGGTGGTCATGCTAGTACGTCCAAGACGTGCGCTAAGATTCTCCAAGTCGGCCTATTCTGGCCTAATCTCTGGAAAGACGTTCACATCGCTGTACAAAAGTGCGATAGATGCCAACGAACTGGCAACATCTCACGACACGATGAAATGCCTCAGAAAGGAATCTTAGAGGTAGAAATCTTCGACGTCTGGGGAATAGATTTCATGGGACCTTTCCCACCTTCTTTTGGAAATAACTACATACTCGTCGCTGTCGATTACGTGTCTAAATGGATAGAAGCCATAGCTGCTCCAACAAACGACGCACGAGTAGTAATTAAACTCTTCAAAAACACAATCTTTCCTAGATTCGGTGTACCGAGACTCGTCATTAGTGACGGAGGACCTCACTTCATATCACGAATATTCGATAAACTTCTCTCTAGATATGGAGTCCGGCACCGAGTAGCTACACTCTATCATCCGCAAACTAGCGGACAAGTAGAGGTCTCGAACAGAGAAATAAAATAGATCTTAGAAAAGACTGTCGCTACCTCAAGGAAAGATTGGTCGTCAAAGCTACAAGAAGCTTTATGGGCTTATAGGACCGCATTTAAGACACCAATAGGTACTACCCCCTATAAATTAGTTTACGGTAAATCCTGCCATCTCCCTGTAGAGTTAGAGCATAAGGCCTTTTGGGCCATTAAGACACTCAACTTCAACTACACCGAGGCAGGAGAAAAGCGAATCTTGAACTTACACGAGTTGGAAGAACTTCGATTAGACGCTTACAAAAATGCCCGTATCTACAAAGAACAAACTAAAAAGTGGCATGATAAACGTTCAATCAGGAAACAATTCAGTGTGGGAGACATCGTATTGCTCTTTAATTCACGATTAAAACTCTTCCCAGGAAAACTAAAATCTAGGTGGTCTGGACCCTATGAAGTGACTAAAGCACTTCAGAGTGGAGCTGTTGAAATTACCGATAAGACAAATGCACCATTTATCGTAAACGGGCAACGTCTAAAACATTACAATAAGAACGACAACAGTCCTCAATTCAGCAATATAACATTGCTTGAGCTTCCAGCTCAGACACCCGAATAACTCATCACCAAGCTATCGTCAGGCTTTAGACGTTAAAAACAGCGCTTACTGGGAGGCAACCCAAATTTCCCTCGTTATTGCATTTCATTTTTTTCCTTAAAATTTTACTTTGAAAAATCCAACAAAAATTCTAAAATTACTACTACTTTCTACTTTCGTTCATTTTCGTACTTTTATTCTCATTTTATTTTCTCTCTTTTGTCTTTTGTTTCTACCGCTTTTCGTTTCTAAAAAATCCTGACTTCAATTTCTTGTTTCAAACTTTTCAGGATTTTTAAAGTCTTCAAAACATTCCTTCTGTTTTCTCCGAATTACCTGCGAATATGGCCGAGTACGACTTCACAAAGGTTCACTTCTAAGGACTCGCTCAAAAGGCAAGATTTGCAGCACTGACCGAAAGAGAATTCGCCTTAACGCTGTATTATGATAAGGCTACTATGGATAAACTAGGGATTACAGATAGCATTCAATACCTGTTTAATCAACTAGGTTGGGAGAACACTGCTCTGAAAACACGTTTCGCTACCTACAAGGATCTTACCTATGAATTCCTTAGTTCTTTCAGATACACACCCAACTATGGTTTTGGATCCCGCTCAGAGTTGATTACCTTCAGATTGTTTGGAATGGACCAAACTCATAGCCGGATGTCACTAGCTAACCTCCTAGGATTCCCTAGTGGACCGCATGTGTTCATCAGTGCAGAAGATGACGATATTGATTTCGAACTCGATTAATTCTGGGGTAGAATCACAGGCGACTATCACCCCGAACCAGCCAGAATGTATAATGATGACATTCATAACCCAACCTTTAGATACTTCCATAAGATACTAGCTCACACCTTGTTTGGAAAAGAAGAAAATATTACTACAGTGTCTAAGGAAGAGTTATTCATCATGTTCTGTGCTTCTCAGGGACGGACAGTAAATGCAGTGCCTTTCATGATGATATCTTTCAAACGCCTCACGCTGGAACCTCAGACACCTATTCTTATAGGAGACCTAATAACAATGATTGCCGACGAGCTTGACCTTAGATTCCATTTAAATGCCAGCACTCGTTTTGGTACCATCAGACCCATGAACATACAATTCTGCTTTAACAGGCGCATCTTAGGGACTATGGGACCTGGACCGTATGAGTACCTTATTAACGAAAAACCAGTACAGCTATTCACACTGCCTGATCATCTGATGACAAGCATCCACAACAAGGATAACTGGCTATACGAATTGGATGAGCCTATGGGACCTCCTTCACCACAGTCAACACCACATAACTATATGTATGACAGTGACCATATCTCTGAGGCACACGACTATATGTACTATGAGGACGCTGCCTCTGAAACTGAAGTAGACCCTACGACTCCTCCGCACTACAATACTTATCCTGAGCCTATCCCTGAGGAGACCACCGACAAAATGGATGCCGTGTTACTCAGATTGGACGATGTTGATAAAGCTCTGACTAATGTAAAAGCTGATATCGCAAGCATGCACAGCGAACTGGTAGGCTTCATGGATCTAGTCTGCGACCAACTCGACTACTATTCACAAAAATTCGATGAGTTGAAGGCACCAAAAGATTAGTTATTAGCTTGTAGCAGTAGTTTCAGTTTAGTCTAGTCTAGTTTAGTTTCATTTAATCATTTGGATTTTTCGCATTGTTAGTTTTCATTATGTACTACATACAATTGTTTCAATTCTAGTTTTTATTCAACTATTCTGTTTTCGCATTAATTGTTGTTTGTTGGCTGTTATATTACATCACCGTATCAATACTAAGCCTTAAAGTCACTACGAGTACGCCCTCAGAGCAAAATTCTGCGTTCTGCAGATTTTGCTGCTGTGACGACCGTCACAGCCTCATGACGAGCGTCACGCGGGTGACGACCGTCACACCTACGTGACGACCGTCACAGAGTCAGAAACTGATATCTGATAAAACAGGGTTCGTGTTCTCTTCCACTCCCCTCATTATCACTTTCAAACATCCTAACTCCTACCCCACTACGAATTTTCGTCCTCCCCACATTGAACTATAAACTTCAACTCCAAATTCAACCTCCAAACCACCGTTCTGTCATTTTTCCCTCTCTGCAGAAAAACCCCAAACCTCAGAAACCTCTCCATCTTCCAACAATGGCAAGGAATGCAAAAACCCCAGATGTCAGCAACATTACCTTCAGTGAAGGTGAGTTAGGCGAAAGACAACGAGCAAACTACATTGCATTTCATCAGAGGTCACTCCAGCCGACTCATTACCCGCACCTTCCATCGCTTACGAAGCTCGGACTCCTTGAAGGTGTAACCTGGATGCTTCAAAGAGCAGGCATCTGGAACCTCTGCACCAACCCACAGCCAACCTACGAACAACTCACTCTTGAGTTCTTGAGTTCGTTCACTTACGTCACAAGCAGCGGCGAACTTAACCAGCATTCAGGTGCCGCTTGCTTCCGGATGTTTGGCGTCAACTATCAGATGCACCAAAACCAGATTACCGGCATCCTACAGCTACCTCGCGGCGACAACGCTCATCGCCGCATCACCGATCAGTTCCAGCATGAAGCCTTCGCGCTGTGGTATCAGTTGACCGGCCTCAATGCCGATGGTTGGGACTCTCTGCACGCCACTCATATCCATAACCCAACCATCAGGTACTTTCACAGAGCGTTGAGTAACACCATCTTCGCCAGAGACAGCAACCACAAAGTAAACTCCAAGGAGCTCTTCTTTCTTCATTGCGTCTTCAACAATGAACCTGTCAACGCTGCCCCGTTTCTGCTGGCTCACATTCAGGCCAACTGCAACCGTGGCTCGAAGCCATTCTACTTTGGCGGGATTGTCACGGCTATTGCACTTGGGCTGAACCTTGGCGACCGCCTCCAGCACCTCCATTCCATCCCCTCGGTGTTCCTTGACACCGACCACTGCAGAGCCTCTCATCTCATCCGCTCCCGAGCTGACGGCAAATACCATCCGGTTGTGCGTGGCAAGACCGTCCGAAGCATCATCCTTCCGTCCCGCACCCGCATCCATCCAGAGGACCGTACCAACTGGTTGTTCGACCTCACTGCCCCTCCTGCTGCTGCTGTTCCTACTCAGGATCCCACTCATGATTCCGACGATGAAATCCAAGCTGAGTTGGACAGGTCCGAGCAGCCAGAGGCATCGCAGCCTCCTCCTCCCGTAGGTACATCTTCTCGCCGCCGCCGTCATCATCCCGTGCCAGACTACACAGAAGAGGACCTCCGTCGCTCCCTAGACCAGCAGGCACAGATACTCACGATGCTGCAGCAGCAGAATCAGCGAGCTGACCAGTTCGAAGCTTGGCACCGGACTCAAATGCAACAACTTCACACCGGCCAAGCTACGATCACTGAGAGCCTAGCGAATCTGACCCTGCAGGTCGAAGGACTCCGAGACACCGTCTACCACACCGGAGCGATGAGCTATGAAGACAGAGTAGCCCTTGCCAGAGCCAGAGGACGCCAGCGCGGACGTGACAGAGGCCGAGACCAGATTTCCATTTTTTTCCTTCATTGTTTACTATATTTCAGTTATTTGTATTTTCATTTTCAGTTGTATCTCCCTCTCGCATGCTTCAAGGATCAGTGAGGACACTGATCGAGATAGTGTGGGAGCGGAGCCTTATTTCCATTCCACTGTACTATGAATTTCCCTTTATTTCCTTTATTTCCATTTCACTGCACTTTGAATTCTCGTAATTTCTATTTTTACACTTTCTATTTCTAGCAAATAAAGCTCTTCTATATATTTTTCACGTTACGCAAACAATCCCCACATTATTCAACGTAAATAAAAACTTTCATTTGTTCCTCAAAAGCAAAAGCATCACGAGAATGCACCTGAGTTCAAAACAAGTTTTGAAACTCCGAGAAAACGACAGTTCTAACAAAACCAGTATCATTCAGACACCTTAGATCTCTAGTTTATGCGAGTCGGTTTCACCACCTACGTGTACCAAAGTCTCAAGTGTCTGCGCAAACTCAACCCCAAGTAGTTTATACTAGCAGTCAGCACCATCCTAAAAACACTTCTAAGCGAGCGACCGATGCAAATAAGTGTATGATCTCCAAAAAGATGAAAAATCATGAAAAGAGAGCTAAAAAGCCCAAGAATATAAGATACATTTCCTTCTAAGTTAGGTGCTCCTCACCCGAGCATTTAGCCCAACGGCACGAAAAACTCATTGAAAATCAATGACATAAAATTATGATCAATGAAGAAGATCAAAAACAGAAATGAGATCATATTCACTAACAGGTCAACTTGCCATGAAAGTGTGCGGACAACGGGCTTAATGTGATTGCGCTAGAACAAACAGGGTGAACTTGCCGCGAGAACCTTGACACCAAGCTACAGTAGCATGACTGAGACCGATTTGCATAAAAAGGAGACCTCCAAAGACTTGTAGTCCAGTGTCGTCATGATACTCGTCTTGTTCCTACCAAGAATCCTGATTTTTCCAAACTCTGCGAACGAAGAAGCTGCCTCGTGCTTGCCGACTTTTCCATGTTTTACTTGAGGACAAGCAAAGATTCAAGCTTAGGGGAGTTTGATAACACGAAATCATATAGATATTTTCATGCATAATTCAACTAAAGTCTAACCGTTTTCGATCCGATTTCGGGTTATTTCCGTGTATTTGTCTGATGTTTTTGCAGGTATTCAACAATCACGTCTAAACAAGGCAACATGAAGAAAAGAAGCAATCTCAGATGAAATATGGACGAAAAAGGAGTGAAAACACAATGAAAAGCGCAGCAAGCTGTTTTTGCTGATGTGACGACCGTCACAGATCCATGACGACCGTCACACGGGTGACGACCGTCACACCTTGTGACGACCGTCATGCAGGCAAAAACGCCCCACTCAGATTACACGTCAAAAGAGTAGTTCCAATTCCCACAGAGTGGACCACTACTCCCTAAATTATCTGCCTCAAGGTCCATCATCCTCAGAGATAACCGTTGGGATTCCACTTCTATAAAAAGGGAAGCAGAGGACTTCAGAAAAGGAGCTGCATTCATACCACGAAGTGCTGCCGAATTTACTTTCCAGAGCAATTACTTTCCAGTTTTATTTGTATTCATTTCTCTTTACCTTTCCTTATTCCCATTTCCGCTCTTCTGTAATTTCTATTGTACTGTACGATCAAATTGACACTAAAGACCAGAATCCTGCCAACACCTGTGGAGGATCTGCCCAAAGGCCAATTGGCATATTTACAGGTTTTCATTTTGATCGACTTCAGTTTTATTATAATGCAAATTATCATTTATTATTCTTATTTATATTTTGTTTTTCCCAAATCCATGTCTAGCTAAACTTAGGTAATCGATATGTAGTAATAATTCGAATGGGATTTGATAACCACTGGTTGGAAAACTTTCTTTTCACAAAAGTAATCTATGGTCTGAGTGTTTAAAATTGATTCACGGAATAAACTTCGTCGCGAAAGCGAGAACTTATTTAAAAGTAGTTTTGCCACGAAAGTGGGAAATTAGTTAAGATACGAACCAACAAGCGAAAGCTGCGGTAAGGTCAGATAGTAAACACTAGGCATTTGTTTTAATAACAGCGAAAGCACTTTAAAATGAATTAGAACTTAGAGATTTCCAAAAAATAATTTAAACCCCGAACGGGATACGAAAGTGTACGTTTGGCCCTTAGGATTATGATTAGCGTCAATAACCATCGTGAGACGAGAGTCTTCAAATCTCCATTTTCTGCTTAAATAAACTTTGAAAATTATTTCATACACCGGTAATTTATCAAATCCCTGAAGAACACAATTACTACGTATCGATTCAATTAATTATAATCTAAATAGAAATCTTAGTTCCCTTTTTAGTGACAATCTTATTCCCTTAAACATATTCTACCTAGCTAAACATAGTAACTCCCGAGAACACTAGTTTGATTACGAGTCCCTGTGGGATCGATATCTATTATTACTACGCGATAGACTGTGCACTTGCAGTTAGTTGTATTAGACATAGAAAGTCGCGATCAGGCCCCAATCCTCTGCGAGCACTTTCTTTCTCTCTTCCTCCTTCTCTCTTTCTCTTTCTATTTCTATTTCTCTTCTCTTGCTTTCTTTAGCTAGAAGCATTTAGATAGATAAGCCATCCAAGCCTAGAAGTAAGCAAAATGGTCCCAGTCGAGTACGAAGGATGCATGAGGTGCTAGTACCTTCCTCTCGCATAACCGACCCCCTTACATGTTTCTCTTCCCTTTAGGTTCTATCGTTATTTTACTTGTCCTTTGGGACTAAATAAAGTTCGGTGGCGACTCTGTTGTATCTTTGAGTGTGCAATTTACTTAGGTATAATCCTGCTAGCCCCATTTGGCGACTTTGTTGGGGAGTCCTTGCTCTTGCAAGTTGGGGTGTCACCTAGTTTTGGTTGCTTCCTTACTTGTTTATGTGTTTATCAGTATGCGTTACTTGCTTTATCTTTATATTATTTACCGCATTTCTTTACTGCTTTAAATATTCATATGCTGCATAGTCTAGATATCTGCTATATTTTCTGTTGTTGTTGGGATGGGTAGATATTACTTGAGAGATAAGCCCAATACACAAACTTAAGCATACACATAGGATAAAATCATGGATAGTTGTAACGCCTGCATTTTGCATGTTGGGTTATCACGAGAGCCACACCCTAGACTATGTTTCACTTGAGAATGCCTTCGTCCTGGGAGAATTCGCTATGGCTGGGTATTTTCATTTGATTCCATTGGTTTGGGGGGCCTTCTAGGGACCGCCTTTTTGGAGACTAGACCATACCTGTGAGAGGGATATTGGGTTCTTGCAGGAAACTAAGACTCTTCATACCTTTTATTCTCTCATGCACGTTAGATTTTCGCACTGACACAAAATTATATATGCAGATATTTAGATTATGCAGAATTGATTATTCATTGTGTTGGCTTCTTGTTTCTTGTGGTGCATATCATTTTATCATAATAATTAATTTTTGCATGTGCATTTCCAGGTTATCCGAGAGCTTATTCTTTGTTGACATAATTGTAGAGGATGAGTACTGGTTGTAGAGGTATACTTAGCTACATGTTTGTGGAGCCTAAGCTGAAGACTTTGAGAGGTTTAGCATCCCATCTAGTTGAAGATAATAAAGGTGTTTTTAGAGATGGTTATGGTAATATTTTGGCCATCTTCAACAGTGAAGTCAACATCACAACCATTCATACACTTGTTCAGTTATATAACCCGCCACTAAGGTGTTTCACGTTTCAAGATTATTAGTTAGCACCTACACTTGAGGAGTACTCTCATATCTTGGGGGTTGAGATCAAGAATCATATTCCTTTTGTCTATATCAACAGTTGTTCGAAGTCTCATCTTATTGTTGAAACTCTTTGCATTAGTAAAAATGATGTGGAAGCTAATCTCAAGACTAAGGGGAATGATATTCGAGGGTTTGCTTCGAAATTCTAGTAGACAATGCGATTTCTTTTGTTGAGGTTGGAAGTTGAAAGACTTTCAACGGTGTGTTTTCTTTGCTAGTATATGTGATTGTTTTGTTTCTAAACATGGATGATTTTGTAGATCAAGATGCCATCAATATCTTCTTGTCAAAAAACTGTGTTCCTACGCTTATCGCTGATACCTATTATTCTATTCATTCGAGGAATCAAAAGAAGAAAGGAACTATTAGTTGTTGTGCTACTATGTTGTACCGTTGGTTCATGTCTCATCTTCCGCAGAAGGGTCCCTTCGTGGAGAATAAGGGAAATCTCAAATGGTCTCAAATGATCATGTCTCTTACTACCGATGACATCTCTTGGTATTCTCGAGTCTACAACGACACTAGAGTCATTTTTCTTTGTGGTAAATTATCTAATGTACCTCTCTTGGGTACAAAAGGTGGAATTAACTACAATCCGAGACTTACCTTCCGTCAATTGAGATATCCTATGCTTGGCAAGCCAGATCCTGAGGTAGTGGAAGACTTCATCTTTCATGAAGGGGTTGATGATATGGGATTATGGAAGAGGTTCAGTGCTGCCTTAACACAGATTCACCATGAAGAAATAGCTGAGTTGGGTAAGAAGAATTACATAGCAAAATAATCCTACACACAATGGGTTAAGGAACGAGTCCAAGGGATATTACTATCATTTCCTTATGAGCCTTCCATGAATGCTAAGCTTCCCGAACTTGCCACTGTTCCTCCATATAAAGTTGGCCAACTCAAGCATATTATAGAGGTGTTAAAGAAGGATAATGTTGATATTTGTTTCAGCCTTGATAGAGTTGTGTCCAAGAAGGAAAGCTTATAGATTGATCTTCGCCAGAAGAGAGAGTGCATGCTCAAAGAGGTGGAAGTTGAACAAAACAAGCGAAGCAAACTAAGTGATACTTTGAAGGGTACTTATGATGGACTAGCTTCAAAGAAGAGGCAGCTTGCCGACACTCAGTCTCAAGCCTACAAAGATGAGTTGAGCTACAAGAAATAACTTGGAGAACTTCGAGGAAAGCTATTAGAGTACAAGACAAAGTTGCAGACTAAACAAGACTGTGCTGACCAGTTGGTGAAAGACCTTTCTCAATGTCAAGCCGAGCTCGACAAAGCCTTCAGTTACATTCACAACTTGCAAGATCAAACGCATTAGAACCGAGAGGAGAACAGTCAGCTCAACTTGGAGAGTACTTAGTGGGAATGTCAAAGCCGCCATCTGCAAGTCCTCTTGGATCAGAAAGAGGAATTTCTACAGGATCTTCTTCAGGCACCTATTAATTGTTTTTTAAGTAACCTCATGAAGGATGCGAAGTATTAGAGTGAGAGACATGGTTGTCCATCCAGATTTGTCGAGCACGCGCTTGAAGATCAACCAGGGTTATTGAAGGGTACATATGCTGATGTGCTGCCACACAAGACTGCTTGGGCTGTTTTTCATTTCTTATCTGTTTGTAGGGTGGTTTTTGATAAGATTCATATTGATCTTGTTGTAGCCCAAAAGGAAAATCTTTGAGTTGTATTTGACTTGTACTTCTTTCCTTTTATTGAATGAATGAAGAGTTTTCTTGCCTGTTATATCTTTATGCCTTTACTTATATGCTTTATGATTATTGTTAATCAAGATAAAAGCTCATGAATTCCTAGAATTAAAACTTTATTTTTGCATGCATAGCATTCATTCATGCACACATACGCATGCCCTTCATCCAGAAAACAAAATGCTTACACTGTTCATCTCTGCCTTATAGCAAGATGACGGATCAACATTGCTATTTCACTCGGTTAAGCAAGTCTAAGATCATGGCTGACTATTAACAAGAGAACGCTGCCTACAAGGAAACCTTGGCTTAGTTTCAAGGTATGATGGATCAGTTCCAGACTAATATGGATGTTATAATGAAGTTCCTTTGTACTCAGAAGGACGTCGTCGTTGCTGCTACTGTTGTCGCAATTGTTACTTGTCATACCCCAAAATTTTCCTACCTATATGTAACTTTCACTGGTGTATCTATACCACTAAACATATTCAAAAAATCCAAAACATGCTACAGTTTGCTTGTTTCTTTCTTAGTGTGTTTAGGGTTTTGTAGGATTATCAAGGATAATGACATGGCTTTAAATCAAGTGAGGCAATCCAGTTATGATTTAATTCAAATGGAAGTCAAACCATTAGAGGATTGATTCAATGGCAAGATATCAGACATCTATTTCGTAGGTAGTGTGTATTCAAAATCAAGTTGTTTTGTGTGGAAATCGTCAGATTATCAAGCAGTGATTCATAAGAAGTTTGGTTCAAAATCAGGTTCATCAAGTCCATTGGTTCAACTCTATTCAACCTGTGGATTTATTTTCCTAGAGATTGATTTATACAAATTCAAAGTGATTCAGTTTTAATCAAAGATTCAAAGATTTGTCTGTACAAGTCAAGTTTGGTGGATATTCCATCAAGGTGTGCATCAGTAACTTTTGATAGTAAGTTCATGTTCAATATTCAAAGTGTTAGAAAGTATTGATGGAGGTGTAACATCCATATTTCTAAACCAAATGTCCATCCGAGATCCTTTTTTTTTATTTTTATAAATCACCCTTTATTCATTATCCATATTCAATTTTCAAATACATCTCCAAATTTAAAACTCAATATTCTTTTCATTTCTATAATTCCTTTTAGGTTATCCATTTTTAAAGCACATGATCAAAAATCCATGGTTTAACCCAATTTCAACTCTAGTTGCCAAAATCACAAAGTCCATTATACATAAAAGATGCCACTTAGTAAGCCCAAGTTTTTTACAAGTCCACATTGCACCCAACCTCATTCATTTTCATACTTCAATCTAAACTCCGAGTTTTAAGCTCATTATTAAAGTCCATCACAAGGAAAATGAAAGGCCCATTGATACATTTGTTCACAACCCCATATCACAAAAGAAAAAAGGCAAAAAAAAAAAAGAATTCATTTTCAAGCAATGCAATACACACTACCATAACACCAAGCAGCCACAATTTTCGCAAAAATGATTTCTCAACCACACAATCATGTGACAAAGAAGAGGGGATGGAAAAAATTTCGTACAAGAAATGGGTGGTAAGGACGACACAAGAGAAAAAATTCTTAGCCTAAAGAAGGGGCTTTTACCATTCTTACGAGGACTTTTGTTTTCAATGACAGAAACTCGATAAAACCTCCCACTGTGTTATCTCTTGAAAAAAAACAACATCACCACCTTCACAAATTCTTCAAAAACCTCACTCAACAACAAAAAACCTTAGTCTCTAATAAAACAGAACGTCAACTCTTTAACAATCCACTCCAAATTGTTTCAAATCGTAACATAAAATGTGAGAGGGAGAGAAAAGTTAGAACACAAAACCTTCATCGTTCATACGCTCTGCTAAAAAATATAATACGCATCAAACCATACATCATAACAATACCCCACCACAAATTGTATCGACCTCAACGTAGCAACAATAAGAAAGAATCCAAAACCCCCATCGCCAAAGAGAGACCACACACACCACTCTCAGATAAACACAATACACAAACCTAACCTTTTTTATACATTCTCTCTGCTCAAAAAAATGGAAAAACAGAAGTTTACATCTCCCTCAAATTCCTCACCCTTCGTCTTTTTTCTAGAAAATCATCAACAACAAGAACCCACCCCCAAAGCCTTAGAACCGAACCTCTCTCTTCATCTCCAACCTTCATCTATTAAAACCTTATTTGATTTTCTTTCAATAATAACTCCAGACCCAAACCATAATCAGGGAAAATTCGAATCAGAGGGGAAAATAAGTGAGAAGAAGGAGACGATTTGAACCAGACAAACAAAAAGAATCGAAGCAAAATTGAATTCAAAAGCGAACCAAACCTAAAGCAAAATAGATACGGAGTATAACAAAGAGGAAGAACGTCGACGCAAACGACTTTGAGCCGTGAGACCGAGCGAAGGAAGCATAGTTTGAGGCGAAAACACCAGCGCAATAAGAAGGTTGCGCGATATGTTGAGCTTTGAGTGACCATTGTTTCTTCTTTTGATTTATATTCTTATTCTTCAATGCTGATATGATGGATATGAGCTATGCTTTTGTCTTTCCATAACTTTAGGGATTTGAGGAAAAGGAATTAACGCCATTACAACATTTGATAGCTTTGTTGTTCATGTGGGCTAGGGGGTTTAAAGCCCGTTTTTTCATGTTTCAGACGTTTATGATGGATGAATGGGCCATGAGGCACATGATGATTCCATGGAGTTGCTATTTTCACTCCAGATCATTACTGCACTCTGTTCATTGTTGATATAGATTAATTTTGTTTTTGTTTGTTTATTTAAAAGCAGTAGATTTTAATTTTGATTTTTAATTTGATCTTGAGTTGATTAATTGTTTTATTGGATTATTTGCTTCGAATTTATCCAGAATTTGAATTTTAGATTGGATAATTTGGTTTAGATATTTAGATTTTGATTAATTTTGATATTTGGTTAGTTTTTTTATTAATTAATTTCTTTGTGGACTTTAATTAGACATTTTGGATCTTAATTAATTTTGTTGATTCTTGAATAGAAATTTATTTAGATTGTTAATTTGTTAAATGATGATTAATTTTTCATGATGAGTTTGGATTAATTTTAATATTAGTTCTTGATATTAATTTTTTTATCTAAAGTTTGGATTAATGATTTTGGTTATACTTTAAGTTTAGTGTTGATTCTAACTTGATGCTAACTTTTGATGAACTTTGATTATTTTGATTAACTAGATTGTGGATATTTGGTTTTGAATCATTTTGATTAGTGAACTTGAATTTCTTGTCAACATTTTGTTTAGAATTCTTTGATTAATTTCCTTGTCGATTTTAGTTGAATTCCTACTTGAATATTTGTTAAATTTGAGTTTGATTTTCAATTGAATTTTAATTGAATATTAGGTGAATTTTGGTTTGGTTTCTTGTCGAGCTTTTGGATAAATTATTGTAGAATATTTAATTAATTTTCTTATTAAGTTCTTTTAGCATCTTGGTAATTAACTTTGGCTTTTCTTCTTGATGAGATTTGTGCTTTGACACTCGAGGTGTTTGTGTCTGCTCAATCTTGTTGATGTTTGGAATTGCATATGAATTCTCATTAGTTTATGTTGCTAAAACTCTTCTTGTGTATAAGTCGATTTGAATGTAGGAAAAGATGTTGATGTATACATTTGTGTTCTGAAGATAGGATCTGTTAAAAGTTGTTCTTGGTTGCTTGTTGGAGTTTACGACTGTGCTGTGCTAAAACACAGTTGTTGCTGTTTTTGGTTTGGTTTGTACTCGTGTAGCTTTGACATATCTTTTGTTATATCGTTAATGATATGAGGCATGCTTAGGGTTTAGCATATTTTCTCACAACTTGTCATTGATTGAAGAGTCTTCACTCCTATGTTGTATGTTTGGCTTGTGTGTCAATTCAATTTATGTTTTGGTTTCATTTGCTACCATTTCATCATACTTTATGATGAACGAGGAGTCACTCAGTTTTGTTCCTTAGCTGAGATCACGACATTGTTCATTTGGTGGGGGATAAGGAGTCACTCAGTTTTGTTCCTTAGCTGAGATCACGACATCGCCCCTTTTGTGATTGATTAGTGAAATGTCTGCTTATATTGATCACACGATCCTTTAGGATTCTTAGCTCGATTTAATTTCCGATTAAACTCGAGGTAAGAGAGAAATTATGTTTTCAATCCCTCGCACGATGATATTAGGAGTCAGTTTGCCCTAGTTGTTTTTTGTTCAACCTTTGAGTCTTGTTTCTCCTCGTTTCAAAACAAAGTCAATTTACTTTGATTAATACTTTTAAAACTATCTTCTTGTTTAAATATTGGAGGTAGTGGGTTTTTGGAGTCTAGCACTCCTTGGATCCTTGAATGAATGCTCTTGAGGCGCACGCTTTGGGATGTGTCCATTTCATTCTCCGATTCTAAGATACTTAACTCTTATCAAAAACTTCTAATCCATGTAAACCCTAATTCGAGTGAAACACTTAACCTAACTTTCTCAAAAGATATTTTCTTAATTAATTTTGGAGATATTGAACTCTTGAGGTCTAACACTTCTTGAGTTCTCAAAAGATCGTTTCGATCTTGTATTTCTAAAGTACCTAACATGTCTAACCAAGATACCATAGTCACATTCAAATCTTTTTTCCTAATTAAAATACGAAAGAACTGAGTTCTTAGAGTCTCGCATTCCTTAAATTCTAGAGTGACCGCTCTTGAGGCGCACGCCTGGAGTTGTGGGTTGCTCAACCTTTCGTCCCTAAAATACTTGCGTTAATTATTTGGACAAGGCATTCCTTGTCCATCAAAAATATAGTTTCATAATTAATTGAATGAAAAAGGTGTCATTGGGATCAAGCATTCCAATAATACCCCAATTAATTGGTTGCGAGGCTGACGCCTCGTTTATCGAGTAGTCGTCATTCTCCCTCTAAAACACTCAACCAGTCAAACCTCGTCTTCTCGCCCCCATGTGATTGAAACCCTAAACCTACGCAAATAAATCTATTTTGTCAATCTAAAACCCTAATACACGCTAATCCATTCAAATCATTTCCTTAATCAAATTGTGAAAGAACTGAGTTCTTAGAGTCTAGCACTCCTTGGATTCTTGAATGACCGCTCTTAGGGCGCACGCCTTGAGTTGTGGGTTGCTCAACCTTTCATCCCTAAAATACTAGCCTTAATTATTTGGACGAATAAATGCCATTGGAGTCTAACATTCCATATGGTACTTTCCCCGTCCATCAAACATAAATTTCGTAATTAATGGAATGAAAAAGGTGTCGTTGGAATCTAGCATTCCAATGATATCCCAATTAGTTGGTTGCGAGGCTGACGTCTCATTTATCAAATAGTCTTCATTCTCCTTCAAAATACATATTCAAATCAAACTCTCTTTTCTCGCCCCCGTGCGATTGGAACTTCTCAAACACTAATTCCTCGCCCCCGTGCGATCTACAACTCAAACAACTTTTCCAAAGAACATTGTTTAGTCCCTCCTTCCGCGCATATAAACTAGTGCTTCAGCCTCCCCTACCGAGCAGACAAGCCAGTGTTTGACAGTTAGAATGCAACCTAAATACTCGTTCATTTACAAACTAACCAAGCGTAGTAGTCTGAACTACGGACGCTCTGATTTCTCATTTGTCAATGAGAATACATAGTCATAGGATTGCGAGATCCTAGCGAGCTAACTTTTTCTTTTTACCTTAAACCTTTATCTGTAGTCCCACGAACTTCGATGCTCTGACTTTCCCATTGCACGAGGGAGTACATAGGCACAAGGGCCCCAATCCTTGGAGAGCAACCTAATATAGAAATCACCCATTTCCCCTAATAAGCAAATCTTTAGAAGAAAACAAACAACCTAGCTAACTTTTCTCTAGAATCGAATCAAGAGGTTCCCGTTGAGTACAAAGGACGTAGAGGGTGCTAATACCTTCCCTTTGCATAATCGACTTCCAAACCTAGAGTTTGGTTACGATGACCATGTTCTTATCTCTTTAAAGGTTTTATCGATATTTCCCTATTCCTTCCTTGGAATGAATAAAGTTTGGTGGCGACTCTGTTCGAACGGGTTTTCCGCGTCCATCGCGAGGATCGTCTTTTTCGAGGTACGACAGATGAAGACTCTGCTGGGGAATTGCATTGCCCTATGCAAGAGAGAGTCAAGCCTAACTTGACTCGAGTTGAAAGTGCTAGCTTCGTGTCGCGGTGAAATTTGGATACCAAACTATTAATTAGCTTGAATCTTTAATTTATTTGCAACCGTCTTTGATTTATCCAAAGGAAAGGTTAAAGGAAGGAAAACCTATTTTGCATTGTAAACACAACGCGGGGAGAGATCTAAGGTTCGGGGGTTGGTTAAACTTAGGGAAGGTACTAGCATCCTAAGTTTCTGTAGTACTCTACAGGAACCTCTTGTTTTATGTTGTTTATTGCCAAGTTATTTGCTCAAGGATAATATTAAGGGTTAAAGGTAAAGAGAAAAAAAACCTAAGGGGTTAGTCCTAAGTATACTCGCCAAGACGTCGCATCCTGTGCCTACATATCCTGACGGGAATGGAATCAGAGTATCTGTAGTTCCCCTCAAAAGGGAGGTTAGAGACTTCTTGACTGTGGTCAAGGTCTCAAGGGGAATAAACACACCTTAAGGACACGCTTATGCGGAGTGCGGGAACTCCAAACTTCTACGTTGAATTGTTAAGTTGAAATTAGGGTTAGGTTAGGGATTCCGTGGCGGGAAACCCTAAAATGAGCGCGACGACTCTTTGACCTAATGCTAGGGGTAATTTTGTAATTTTGTCTGTAGCGAGACATTGGTGAAAATTAGGGTTTGTAAGGGTTTGAAGTTTTGAGGACTATTGGCGCGACGGTCAAACAGTTAGACCTAATCCCTCGGAGGAATGCAATGTGGCAAGTTAATGGTAAAAGATGCGAGAATTTAAACCCTACGAATAGCGGAAAGTAAAAGCGGAAAGGTAAACGCGATCATTGGTTCGCGAGATTACAATTGAGGAACAGTTACAAAAATAATGCAATTAGAACACACAAAAATAAATACTGGCAACATAACAAAGCTGCAAAACAAATGGCAAGGTTAGTGGACAGGAATCACACGAGTGAGAGAAAAAGATATTCTTGTTGTTTATTTGTGGTATACGACAATAGTTTTTGATTGAAGTTAAAAAGAAGTTTTGATATTATATGTGAAAAAAGTTAAGTTTAATTCTAAAAAAAAAATGGTTTAGTTCAATTATCTAAAAAAAGTATTATTCATTTATCAAAAAAAAAAAAGTTTTATTTTAATTATCAGAAAAAAGATTTTTATTTTAATGTTATTAAAAAAGGTTTTTTTGTTATTATCTAAAAAAAAAATTTATTACTATTTTTTTTTTAAAAATGATTTTTAGGTTAATAAAAATAAAAAGAAGAAATTTAAGTTTATTTACAAAAAGGTTTCTTTAAAAACAGTTTTTTTTTTGTTAATTGGAAAAGGTTTTAATAACTATAATTAATAATACAATAAAATATAAAAAAAAAAAGGGGGTTGGGCCGGTAGTTACATCCGGACCCAACCCGTCACAAATGGGAGAAAACAACACTTAGGGTTTGGAAACCCTCATCATACGAACGGCGGCGTTATTTCGTTCTCTTCTTCGTTTCCTTCGTTCGTCGCTCGTTTCTCTCATCTTCTTCATACTTTCACTTTGTTCATCCTTCATTAACCTGAAACAAAACATGAAAATTGCGAGGAAAACGCTTCATGGCTTACATTTATGACGGAGTTTCGGTGAAAATGGCCGATGATGAAGTGAGCTGAGGCTCGAAACGGTTGATTGCCCTTCGTTTGGTTAAAACGGCGCCGGTGGTCTTTCGTTTGAACGATTTGAGGTCTGCTCGTCCACGTTTTATGACGAACTCGAACGGTGCCTCTTTTCGTCCTCGCGGCGTTAGGGTCTGAACAAAGGTGACTTCGTTCTGGTTCTCTCGCTTCTGTTCTTCCGCTGTGATATGTGATTGTTGTTCTTGATGTTAGGGTTTTCTTTGTGGCCGCCTTTGGTGTTCTCTCTCCCGTTTCTGTCTAGGGTTTCCATCAGGTGATATCTTCCCTTTATACTCTTTATTTTCCTTTATTGGGCTTGGATAAAACCTGATTGGCGTTATTTTTCACTGAGATCGATTTGGATTTCCTGATATGTTTTGATTTGATTCGAAAACCTTCCATTTTTGGGTCCATTTGGGGTGTATATTTCTGATTCGCTTTGATTTGTTTGACTCAACTGGATTTGCTTCGAATCGCTTTCAGAAATGGTTTTATTTTGATTTGTTTTGGATATCTGTTTCGAACTGATTTGGATTATTTTTGATGCAGTCCAGATTGGATTAAATTCTCTGATATGATGTGGATTTTCTGCTATCCAGATGAACCCGCTGTTGGCTTGTTTATTTCAACAAATGCCTAATTCGGCCCCTATTCCGACGGTCTCTGGTGAACTGGTCTTGATGCGATTTCCTCTTCATTCTGATTTTTTTCTGATGCATTTTCTGATGTCTTTAGGTTCAAATTACCGTTGGGAAAACTGGGAGCAGGTTGCTTCCGAGGCAGCTTGTTCCTTGACTCGCTTGCAATAATCGGTATGGCTGGGCATTTCACTCTGGATTGCTGTTAGCATTCTTTGAATGTGGACCTTGTCCCCTTTGTGATGAGAACCTGTGGGCTTATTGATTGTATGTGACACTTTTCTGAACTGTTCTTCGATTGTGAGATTTACGCCTTTTTCTTTGCTGCTGTTGCCATATGGTTTCAAACATGGTATGGGCTGAATTTTGTCCTTTGAATTACTCTCGGCCTTTCCCTTGAGCATCTGACTGAGTACACATATTGTTAAGGCTGTGATGTTCATAACTGAGCCTACCTGATGGCTGCCTCTGATTGTTTCTGTTGTACACTTTCAGTTTGTATTTCCAATTACCTTTGGCTGCGAAACCATTTCGAGAAAAGCCACATATTTACTTGATAGGCTGCTATATTTACTTGATGGTCCCTTTTTGAATCCACATCTGCGCAAATCATTTTGACCCGAAAACGCTTCTTTTACCTCTCTTTCTCGGTTGTCCCACAATGGAACAGATACTGCCGGTCGATAGCCGAGGTTGAGGTTTGGAAATGGGAGTAGGATGCGGCTTCGGTCGTGCCCTCCCGACACCCGGTGATGAGCTTTATTCTGAGGGTGTCAAAACTTTTAACATTCTTTTTCTGTTTTGTTTTCTATGTTTTTCTTGTGCAGGTATGAAGAAACATTGGATGGCAAAACGCGAAGAACCGCATGAAGATCATAGGCTTAGGACCTTAGAAATTAGGAAAGAATGTATTCTCTTTTTTTTTTGTAAAATAAATTCACAATATTTGCACTTTAATTCTTCCTTGTACTCAAAATATCATGAATAAAATTCATTTTATTTCCTTTCTTGCAATTCGAATATGTCACAACTGTATAAGTCCATCCACTTTCACCATATAAGCTTAATATGAGTAAACCAAAGAAACAGTTGAATCGAAGATACGCACTTTTATGAGATAAATTCGGACAAGGGAGGGATTGCACCGATTTAAACCATCTCAGATTGACATCTCGACCTAAGTAGCCTCACATGATCTAACAATGGCCTTGAAAACCACTGACAACCAACTCTCGGCTCCCGAATAAATTACCGTATTGATGCCAAAATTTACCGTGAATTTCTGTTTATCCTCAAAATAAAGATTTCGGAGAAGGATGTTTTAATTATCCCGAAGAACCCTGGCGCAAGCTCGTTTTCAAAAATTGTCGGTAAACAACGCAACGCACAAATTACCATTTTGCCCTTTTCACCGTTAAAGTGCTCTTGATGTGATTCTTGCAAAACAAACAGACTACATAACTTGTTAGTGGTCAGTTGATGCGAAGACGAGATGCTATGCGATACGAATCGACTAAATATAAGGATAAAATTTAGGGTATTTTCTTGAACAATGACGGTTTCAATAGCAAGGAGGTGGGATCTTAAGGTCAAAAATTAGGGTGCAACAAATGCCCCTATTTAAGTTACTTTTATTCGGAGATATGGAGATTGAAATCTTCGTCTCGACGAGATAGGAAGGACTTAAATACAAACATTGTACGAATTTTTGGCCATAAGAAGCCACCGAATGCAAATGATATGCAATGATATGAAATGCAAGACAAAGAGGGTCCTGTGGATTAAAGGCGTCACATGGGAGAAAACCAGACACAACATGCGAGAAACAAATGAGTAACAGACCCAACGAAGCGGGACTCCACGGGGACAAAATACGACCATCAATGGGAAATCTCCAAAATGTAACAGCGGCACATACGCCCAGAATATGGCGTTTTAGCAGCAGGTGAGAAACTTGTAATCGAAGGATAACTTATTATCACCACGAAGCAATCCAGATGACTGTAATATCCAAAGCGAATTCTCTGATCGAATCAATAATTCAGTTTTGTTTTGTTTGTTTGTTTGTTTTTTTTTTTTTTTTTTTTTTTTTTTTTGGAACTCAACTTGAAATAGTAAAATGCCTAACTTCCCCGAGCGTCATGATAAGGGTACCATGAGCTGATCTCAGTCTCTGCCCGAAATGTCAAGATTTTGTAGGTGGTAGAGTCGCTGTAGTTTGTAGATGCAGATGTCATTGTCGTTGTGAATGTAGTTGTAGAACTTCCCCTTGCGTCATAGTCTGGATGCTATGAGCTGGTCTCAGTTTCTTGATGTAGAACTTCCCCTTGCGTCATAGTCTGGATGCTATGAGCTGGTCTCAGTTTCTTGATGTAGAACTTCCCCGAGTCTCATGATATGGGAATCATGAGCTGGTATCGGTCTCTGATGTAGAACTTCCCCTTGCGTCATGATATGGGGATCATGAGCTGGTCTCGGTCCCTTCCCGAAATGATGAAAAATCGTGAGATAACCTTCATAGGGGGTTGTAGATTTTGTAGATTGTGGACGTCGTTGTAGACCGTAAATGTAGTTCGTTGTAGAACCCTGTAGATGTAGTTCGTTGTAGAACCCTGTAGATGTAGTTTCACTGGGGAATACCTTTGTTGTTGTAAAATATGTGAATTCTCAAATGAAGAGAGATGTCCGTAATTATCTTCTCTGCTAGATCAATAATGTCGGGGGACCCCACGGAGGGTGAATGATCTGTCTTGTAGAAACTGTTGTTCGTCGTCTCAAATAAAGAGATGGATGTAGGTGTTGCTGAAGAAATGTCTGTCTTCATGAATACTCTTCTTGGGGAATAGGGTGCAAAATAAATGCACACTTAATCCACGTTCAAAGGTTGGAGACGTGCATGATGTAATTGCCAAAAGACCGAAATTCAATTCAGGGAATATCTGAAGAGAAACTGTCAAATAAGACTCGACCATCGAGGTGTGAACTCAAATGGAATTGTACTAGAATAACCATCTTCCCTGAGGATTGAACTCCATGGGGAAGAATGAAACATTGTTTTTTTTTTGCCTAGGTCGACAAATCTAATTGAAAGGATAAGACGTACCCAACACCTAGGGATAACTACAACCAAAGCGACAGAACACAAAGAATGCAAACAAATGCATATGCCATGCTGTCTACTTATATGCTATGTGTATGCCTATGCTGACAAAACAGACGGAAAGAGGTGACGGAGATGAAATAATCATCTCGAGATAATCATCTCGACCAATCCTTGAAGATAGAAGCACCACTGGGAATAAATGGAGAACTAGATACAGGATCACACTCCTGCTTCAGGACTTCAGAATTCCTCTTGAATATATCAGAGTCGAAACTTCATGGGGATGAAATAAACATCCACCTTGCTGGGGAAAGCTGCGGTTGTAAAAGATTTACTGAGGAGGGAGATAACGTCCACTTCATTCGGGAAGGCGAAGTTTGAGTAAATCACTGGAGAAACAAACAGGTCCTCCACTGGGGGTTTCTTGCATTTATCATCACCGCTTAAAATAGAGATCCATCAGAGGAATCATGGCCATCTGAAGTAAAATTCACCAGGGACATGAAGAATGTTGTGGAAACTAAGTAGTTCTGTAATAGTCGCCATTTTGGACAATAGGTGTTGTGAGTGGATGACGTGCTCTTCACTTCTCAAATGCCCCAGAGTACATGCTTTATGAGAAAAAAAGTCGTCCCAAAAGGATTTTACAGAGAAGAGGGAGTTCAATTGCCCCACTATTCTCAAACTCTTGGAGAGATTGTCGAATCTCGACGTAACTGGCCCGGATTGACGGTATTATGTATAACCGAGTCTTCAAAACTTACTTCTGGGAAAGTCAGGCCTGCATTAGTAGACAACTTAGAAACTACTTGCCCCTGTCCAACATGGTCTTCAAGTTTCATCATTGAGGTCTATATGTAAACTTTCTAATATATCAGGCAAAATCAACACGCATGAAATGTTAATTCCAAAACTGTTAATGCAACATATATGTTCGTCTTGAAGTTTTTTTCCTCCTTTTTTTTGAAAAAAGGTATCACAATAACTCGTGACTAAATCACTAGTCAGGATACAAATTTAATTTATAAAGCCAACATCATATTGAGCATAGCTCATAGGAGTCAGGAAACGTCATCTCATCGAGTATGCTTTCAAAATAAACCCTACTTCAATTAGGTCTTTTAAAGATTGTATCACGGCTTGGTTCACGGTTTAAGAAACAAAGGATAAAGGCTCAAAGTTTATTTGTACCCACCCATTCTTCATGATGTTCTCCAATCCTACATTTAGCTAAACTTGATACGAGCACTCATCTCTCAAGAAGATTTTGATATGGTCAAGAACTCAATCGAGGTTTTGGACATGGCAGTCACTCACCTATTTCCTTTTGGTGTTTGATCACACGACTTTGTTCTTTACTGGATATTTCTTTATAATATTTTGTTTTGCCTAACTTTTGCCTGGACGGAGTCTTTTGAATTTGACTTTGAAATCCAGCGGGCTGTCTCAATTTTGCCTAGTCTCCTTCATAGGTTTTGACTTGGTGGAGTTTTCTTTTTTCATTATTTTTTTATTTTTGAACAAGTCGTGTGACTCTAAGTCATTTTGGCATTTTTGAAAGGATTGTGACTGCCCCACTCTTTAGATAGTTGAGGGATATTCGTTTGTGTCTTTTTGACTCCTAGCCTCCCAGTATGTTGGGGATATATAAAATGGATTCTCGAAAGTTCACTCCTCCTTTTTGAGAGTCTGATTGCTCGATCAGTTTAACTGAAAACTACCCTGCCCTAGGTTACAATTCAGGGTTTTGTGGAAAAGGAAAAAAAAACTCCTACTTCAAGGCTCAAAGGGGTTAAAGAGGGATTATCTTCCTTATATCTCCAGTGTTTGGGATTTGAAACAATGCCTTACATCATTAGCGGAGTTTCATTTAAAAGCATACAACGAGAGATCTTTGCGTTTTTATTCGTCATCCTCCTCCCAATTCTCTGTCAAAGCAATAGATTGGATAAAGTTGGCATTATAAATTATGAAAAATAATTTTATGAGTGAATACGAATGGGTTTCTTCAACACAAACATTTATTGCATTACTTATTCAAAAATAGAAAATTCTTACACACCAAATATGCTTTCAACCCAAGAAAAGAAATGAACAAAATAAAAACTTCTTCAGAGAGTCCTTTCTAGGACCTTTATTGTACTTTCATGCAGACCGGAGAGACATGCGGAAATGTCTGGTACGCAGCTTTTAGACGCGGTATTGACGACCTTGAATCATGCCCGTGGAGGACGAACCTTGTTGAGATATGGGACTATCTCGCACATAAGGGATGGAACCCTCAAAGGATAAGATTCCACATTTGACCAAACTTTGAACGTCTGCTTTCATGCCGTAACAACTCTCAATGTCGTACCCCGGAGCACCTCGATGGTACAGGCAAAATCTGTTGGCTTTGTACCAGTATGGAAATTTCTTAGGTACCTTAGGTGGAGCTCTTGTCTGGATATGACCTCTTTGAATCAGAGCTGGAAACAAGTCAGCATACTTCACAGGGATGGGATCAAACCGATGAATTACTTCTCTTGGAGTATCTAAAGGCATCCTTTGATACCTTTTTCGGAATTGTCGATTCTGTGGTTGATCTGGAGAGGCCAACCTCTGCCTAGGAGATGGTTGTTGTTCACGCTGAGCGGGCATTGCATACTGATGTTGAGGATGGGGTACCGGAGCTATGAATCCTCTGGAAGGTCCACTGTCATCTTTATTGTCTGGGGCTATACCCAAGTTGTGATGGTATTGCTTCACAAAAGCAACAGCTAAGTCTTCCCAAGACTGAATGTGGTTCCTTTGTAGCTCCATATACCATGTTAACGGTGCTCCACACAAACTTTCTTGAAAGCAGTGAATCATTAGTTTATCGTTCCCAAGGTAAGCAGTCATCTTCTGACAAAACATCATCAAATGATACCTTAGACAAATCGTACCTTTGTACACTTCGAAGGTGGGTGTTGCACCCCAAAATTTGCCCTCACAATACAAGACTTTGTGTTCCAAGAAGGTTCACAAGGTTCACAAAGTTCACAATTGGTCAGAAGAGTTGACAATTCCCTCAGACAATGCACCTCCTAAGCAGTGCATCCAAAACTAGGGTTTTGACTTTAATCAGGCTAAATGGACTTCCAAGACTTCAAGTGAGCTTCATAACATCTTATATGTGTATAAGAACCCCCATGTCAAGTTTCAAGACTTTTCTCAAAAGTTTGCTCAGTCAGATGATCAGATAAGTCAAAAGCAGTCAATGCAGTTAAAAAGTCAAACTGAGGTCAACTGTGGTCAAACCAAAGTCAAACTTCATGATTTTTTTGCCAAAATCAAAGAGAGGTTGGATTTGGTTCCAGGGGTATTTTGGTCATTTTACGCAAATTCAGCTAATTCCTTGAAAACGGGTTGTTATTAAGTTCTGAGGCGTTTATTTACGTGGGTTTGATATCAATTTGGTTTGGAAAGTCTGATCTGTGGAACAGGGTTTAACAAGAGATCATTCTTCTATCTTCCAGTTCATCTTTAGAGGGACAACAGTGAAAACTTCTACTGATTATTGGAGCTTATTCATGTCAAAAGTATTAAGATTGGATCGGATTAATTCAAGGATATTCGACTGATGAATCGTATGTTGAGATGTTTTGAGAATTAAATCATGGAGAAGAAATGGAAGATGATTTTAATAAATATGTGAAGTTCATTCATAATATTTTATTATTATTACAATTTGTAAAGAGAATTTGGATAGAAAGTTGAATTTTATTCATAATATTTCATCACGATTTACAAAAGGGAAATAATTTGGATAAAAAATGTATTATTGAATTATTTCATAATGCTTTTTTTATTACAAGTTACAAAAGAGGTGTATATCCTAAAAAGTCCTAAGCCCTAAAATTTCTAAGTATCCTTCTTGATGTCCTTTGAGCTTCTCCGCAAAGTCTCCGATTCACCTGCACATCAAAACAAAACAAACAGAATAGAAAAAAAAAGATGTTAGAAATTGTTCGACACTCTCAGAACAATGTCATCATCGAGTGCCGGGAGTGGCACAACCGAAGCTGCGTCCAACCCCCGTTACCGATCCGCGCCATTGGCGTCAGATCAGGTGATCCCTGTTCTTATCATACGGGACAACCGAGAAAGATGAAGAAGTAAAAGAAGTTCGGGCCGATAAATGATTAACTGAAAAGGGTCTACGCCATCATCGAATAAATCCCATTTGGTTTCCAAACTGATACAAGGGTAAAGCAGCACAATCAATTTGGTCATAAACCCGGATGCCGACGGGTATGAGCCACTTTGTGTTCAAAGTTTGTCAACACCTGAAATTCACCAAAACAGCATCAGTACAAAAGTTCATAACAGAACTCAACACCAAAACAGTTCGTAAGTTGCACCTAAATTGCATAAAACAATTCACAGGATGCTCAAATTGAACGAAATTTCAATTCACAAGCCGCTGAACCAGCTCGAAAAACAGAAGGGTAAGTACATCAAAGGAATCAATTTCAAAGGCTGTCTAAAAATTACATGCAAATCATTATTCACAACCACAGAACAACAGAACGGTCCCGGAAACAAGTCTAGTTCTTACCACAGAAGAAATACTCAGCAAAATCGAAAAGCATACGGCCAATTCAAAGAACCAGTTCAGCAATGTAAACTATGCTGGATTATTAGAATCAAACCGCAGCTGCCTCAAAAGAAGGACCAAGTCCAATAATTCACAAACCACAGCAGGAAATGCCCAACTCAGTTCGTGCCAGGTCACATTGGAAAATCAAAATGCAAAGCCTGAGGCTTAGTGATGAACATCATAGCCCAAATTCGCAGCCACCTATCAATTCAGGAAAAAAGAGAAGTGAATTTCAGTTCAGACAAAGAAGAATCGAGATGTCAAAGACAGTCGAAGCTGCCTCAAAAAAGGTTTCATGAGCATCATATAAACTCATTAAGTTTCATGTTCGACAAACAACAAAACAAGCCAACAGCGAGTAGCAGAAAGTCCGCCGCGTATCAGAGAGTTTAATCCCAGTGAATCTATATCAAAAAAAGACAAATCAGTTCATCATAAGCAATTCACTAAAAGCCACAGAAATAAAGGAATCAACATGGATTCAGCCCTCAGTTTAACCATCATTGGGCGTGAGAATTCGAGTGGCTGGGAGAGCCACGGCCGAAGCCGTTACCAACTCCCTACCGAACGTCGAACTACAAGCATTGGTAATTTCGTGCAAGCTATCAACTCAAAATATCAGCTCAGACCCAAAGGTCATCATCGCTAAGGCAACGCAACCAAAACCAAATGGCAATAGCATCCCTCAAAGGTTCAGACCAATGGTCATCATCACCATATGACCATTCTCGGTAGCATTGATCCGTCAGTAACCACACCATCAGTTGCCCTCTGAAAGAAGAAAAAAAGAGTCAGTGAATTTGTATCAGGAAAACCAGAAAGTTGAACTGAAACATGATTCAGTTAGTCCATCAGTTCACAAATCCAAGTGAACAAGCGTATCAGTTCAAAGAAAAAGCAGACAAAGTTCACAAAGCCATATCAATTCACAAACTGTATCCAAGACCGAAGCAAGTTTGGTTGGACCCAAAATGAATTGAATACGAGCAGGGCTCAAGGATATCCGCACCATGAACCGGTTTGGTCAAAACCACACATGCAAAAATCCAGAAGATATCAAAAGGTGTACCCCAAATCGAATCAGTAAACCATCATAAAACAGAATCCAAATCAGTTTCAAAGAAGATATCCAATTAAGTTTGGTCCCAAAGCGGATTAAAGCAAGCCCGTTTCTGAAAGCAAATCGAGGCAAATCCAACTGTGTCAAGTAAATCCCGTTCGAAAGCCAATCTAGTGGATCACAATGGGAAGAAAAGATTTAGAAAGATTCAAATGAAGTCAGAAAAGGAAACAAAATCCAATCAGTGTATCAGAAAAATGATCAAGCAAAAATCAATCCAAAACGGGCTCAATCAAAGGATCTCAATCAGAATATCATATCATTTTGTGCAAATCGCTTCCGAAAACGGAAGGTTTTGAGATCAAATCAAAAGGAAAAATAATATCAGAAAGGCCCATTCAACAAAGAAATGAGGAGAATATATAAGAACAACATCACCTCGAATAGAAACCCTGGTAGCCGCGAGAGAGAAAGAGGAAACGAAAACGGCAAAGAACACCAAACCCTAGTGGCCGCGAGAGGGAGAGAGATCAAAACGAGGCAACACGAGTGAAGAGGATTCACCGGCGCCGTTTAAAGATCGGCGAGCAAATACCTTCCTCTGAAGCTCAGAACATCGTCATCATCGCCTCCCCTCAATACCGATCGCGAACGAGAAACGTAAGCAAAGAACATAATGTTGTCACTTTTGACATTGGTCGGTTTGATTTCAGGATTTCCAACATGATTGAGGAGGGAATCGCAGCAAAACGAAGGAAGAAGACGAAGAAAGCATGCGCCGCGAAGAAGAGATTGGGGTTTCTGAAACCCTAGTCCCTAAATTCCACATTTACATCAACCGGGTCGGGTCCGGGAGTGATGACCGGCCCAACCCCTTTATTTCTTTTTACCCTTTTTTTTTTCTTTTTTATATTTAGTTTAAACTTTATTAATTTTTTTTAAAGACTAATATTGGCATTATTTTTTTCATAAGATAATAGTTAGAAAAAGCTTTTTATAATAAACTTAAAACCTTTTTTAAAATAAATAAAAAACTTTAAAATCCTTTTTTATAATAAAATTAAAAAAAACCTCTTTTCATATAATAAAAATAAAAAAACTTTTTCCGAATAAATAACTTAAAAATCATTTTAAAAATATGTAAATTAAAATTTTTTTTTTTAGATTAAATTTAAAATATTTTTAAAAATTAACATTACTCTTTCTTTTATAAATATAATTACCACCTTTTCTTTAAAAACAACAAAAATCTTCAATATTGCACTTTTTCTCCTGACTCGTCCAATTACCGTCTAACTTTGCTTATTAACAGTGTTCATCTTTTGCAGCTCATGCGTGGTGTTTTATTTAAGTTTTATTATTATTGTAACTGCTTCTCGGTTGTAACCTCGCGAACCCTAATAATCGCGTCCTAATTTCTGCCTTTAAGTTTCTGCATGTATGATTTTAATTTCTGTCATTATTTCCCTGATCGTATGATTAATTTCTCACACATTCATCAATATTCTTGTTACATTACACACATCCGAAGGTTAGGTCTAACCGTTTGGCCGCCGCGCCAATAGTCCTCAACTTCAAACCCTTACAACCTCACAAACCCTAATTTTCACAAATGTCTCGCCGCAGGAAAAATTACAATTTTACCCCTAGCATTAGGTCAAAGAGCCGCTGCGCTCATTTTAGGGTTTCCCGCCGTGGAATCCCTAATTTAACCCTAATTACAACTTAACAATTCAACGTAGAGATTTGGAGTTTCTACACTCCGCGTAAGTGTGTCCTTAAGATGCGTTTATTCCCCTTGAGACCTTGACCACAGTCAAGAAGTCTCTAACCTCCCTTTTAAGGGGAACTACGATTACTCTGATTCCGCTCCCGTAAGGATACGTAGGCACAAGATGCGGTGTCTTGCCGAGTAAACTTAGAATTAACCCCCTTTATTATTTATTATTGCTTATTTATATTTTATTTAATTATTTTGCTTATTATTTTGTAATTGTTTCTTGGATGTAAAGTTGTTTAATTATTTAATTATTATTATGGTTAGTAATTAGGGAGTGTAACAACATGTATGTAATATTAAAATAAATTTAGATCACTTTTAAATAAAGATAATTAAAATAAACACGTCACACACGTAAGTCGATTTTAATCGCCGTCTCACTTCCTAAGGATATCCCTCAAGTTGCCTACGAATAATGGTTAAGTGGGGTGTATAAAGCAAGTCCCTCAAATAGAAAAATCATCAAAGTCCCTTACGGTTGCCTTTACGAATCGAGTCCCTTTCGAAAAATGATGATGGTCCCTTATATGTGCTTATTACATCCCACAATGGCCTTCAAAGTCAAATTGTCCCTCACATATCCCTTAACATCCAAAGTAAGGACTACCTACTCCATTATAGTAGGGATAGTCTTACTAAAGGAAAGAATGAAGAATAAGAAAGACCTTTAAACATTAGGGTAGGTTACTCCTAGGTGCTTGCTCACTTCAAAACTGTTTTGCACTTAAACAAATTTTCAACAAGTTTTCAAACAAGTTCTTAACACATCCTTACATGGATTATTTATTAACTATTCTGAAAATTTTCTATTCACACACTACAATTTCAAAACAATTCAAAAGTGAGCTTAAGTACCTAAGAGCCCATGGATAACCATGGATGAAAAGGATGCTAATACCTTCCCTTTTCATAACCTACCCCCCGGACCCAAAATATTCTCTAAGGTCTTTCCTGTTCTTTTATAACCTTTCCTTATGGATAAAATAAAAGTCGGTGGCGACTCTTGCTATCCGCAACATTGTTTAAAGTCAGTTCACCGGGTTACAGAACTGGCGACTCTGCTGGGGATCTATTTAAGAGGGGTACCCTTAGGAATTAAGATCACTTTAAATTGTTTGCCTTGTTTGCTTTATTATTATATTGTTGGGGTGCTCTTATGTGTGAAAGGTCCTAACCCGGATCTAGTGTACCTTAGGTAAATGGCAATAGACCAAGGAAACTGTACGACGTATATCGATACGGTTGATCTGGTGGCCATAGTTAGTGCGACTTCTTGGTTGGTGCTTATATTCCTTAAGTCAAGTTGAGGATAATATTGAGGCTGCCATATGTTGTCAATGCACTAACTGTCGCTACTGCGAAAATCGGCGCCGGCTTGACAGGAGAGTCGCCACCGTGCGTTATTTATCCCTCAGAGCGGGAAAGGAAACGCTCGAAGTAAACCTCGCAAAGACGGGAAAAGGTATGGTCATCGCAACCACAGCCTGGATTCGGGAGTCGGTTACGCGAAGGGAAGGTATTAGCACCCCTCACGTCCATCGTACTCGATGGGATCCACGCTTGGTGTTTATAGGTAAAAGGGTGTGTTATCTATCTACGCTAATGGCTGGTCTGAAAAGAAAATAAAAGGACAGGACTCGACAGAACATACGGTGTTCTGGGCCTACGTATTCCCTCGTGCAATGGGAAAGTCAGAGTCAACGTAGTTCGACTTCCTACGTCTAAACAGGGGAAAGGTTGCTCGCCAGGACATCGCGTCCTGTGCCTACGTACTTTCATCTGGTATGAAAGATCAGAGCAAACGTAGTTCGACTAACTACGGGTAAACAGGGGCTCTCACACAGCAGTGAGAAAGCAAACTGGTCTCTAAGGCTCGGGAACCTACAACTACGGTCTGGTCTCAAATGCGCTCGGGCAAGAGAAAGGGGTAACAATTAGTCGTTAGCGGGGAAGTCTCGATCGCACAGCCGCGAGAGAACAAAGATTAGTCGTTAGTGTGCTCGCTAGGATATCGCATCCTATGCCTACATATCTTCGTCTGGAATGAAGAATCAGAGCAGCTGTAGTTCAGCTAACTACGGATCAAGCTACTCAAAAGGCTCCTACAGAAAGGAAAGGGAAACCCTAGAACTATAGCTGAGAAACAGGGGAATCTACCTACTGCTATCACCTGGTTAACCATCCTAATGTCTATCATAACGACTCCGCAGCGGAGAAATCAGAGCTCCTAAGGGATCATGGCAATAGGACTAAACCACAAACAAGAAACTGCAAAGTAAAGGAATGCTGAAAATATGCATGAATGCAACAACTAGACAAACAAGGCACAGAGGCCGCAAACCACAAAGGCAAGGGAGCTCAGCTCTACCGAATACCAACAAGCAAAGCCACGCAATAACAAACAAGCAGAAGGAGGACCACCTCAACTTCTCATGCACACAAAGTCTACTTCTAAGATGCACCTACTCAGAACTATCTGGATGAACACCTAAGTCTAATGCAACATAACATCATACAAGTCAAACAATTCAAAAAGAAGGCTAGCTAACCTGACAAGCCTCTATCTACAAAACAAGAAACTACTCCTGGGCAAGGCCCCTAACAAACCTGAAACAACTCTCAATCTATCTCTAGACAGAACTCTATGCAAAACCCTAGGCAAAGATCTAAGCAACAATCTAATCAAAACCCTAAGCAGGAGGAATCAATCCCAGTCTCCAAGCTTCAGAACAAGCTTACCAGAGAAAAGGAAGCTAAGCAGACAAGCTCATAGTGCTTTCCTCAGGAAAGTACCAGGAGGTTACTACTCAGGAGTCATATCCTATGCGGCTCAACAACTGTGATCAGTTTACATTCCTCCTCAGGAGAAATTAAACTCACATGAAGGCTCCGGCGTCACTGGATATTTGAAAAATACCTATATGCACTAGGGGAACTAAGTGAGCAGACTCATAGGACCTTCCTCAGGAAAGTACCAGGAGGCTGACACTTAGGAATCGTATCCTACGTGGCTCAACAACTGTGATCAGTTTACATTTCTCCTCGGGAGAAATTAAACTCACAAG
The DNA here is from genome assembly GCA_963859935.3 of Lathyrus sativus. Classification (NCBI taxonomy): domain Eukaryota; kingdom Viridiplantae; phylum Streptophyta; class Magnoliopsida; order Fabales; family Fabaceae; genus Lathyrus; species Lathyrus sativus. The sequence continues at coordinate 450,004,905 of OZ012738.1, read as the reverse complement.
TTGGCTCCAACATCACTGGATACTTAAGAAATCCTAGATAAACTAGTGGAACTAAGTGAATAGACCCATAGGACCTTCCTCAGGAAAGTACTAGGAGGCCTCCACTTAGGAATCGTATCCCATGTGGCTCAACAACATGTGATCAGTTTACATTCCTCCTCGGGAGAAATTAAACTCACAAGTCGGCTCCGACATCATTGGATACTTAAGAAAGAGGTGAGAAGAAAGAATGAAAGTCACTCATAGTGCCTTCCTCAGGAAAGTACCATAAACTCCCTTCAAACTTCAGGATCTCGAACCTCACAAACAGACAACAAGCTCCTAGACTAAGCCTCCATCCACTGCATCTCTGCAAGCTCCAACAGGACCACAACCAGCTCCTATCCTCAAGAAGAACCCACAGGCCAATAAACCACAAGAGACTATCTCTGAAGTTCAACCACCGTTGAACTTCAAAGTCAGAAGTCACCCAGACTTCTCCTATCTTCAGGCTCAGACAAATCACATCAGAACACCCTACAAAAATCTAACAAAAATCTAATGGGAGACCTACATGGCTCTAGGGCAACATACTGAAAAATCAGAACAAAATTCAACACCAGATGGAAGAACTAAAATCAGCAACACAGACATGTCCACAGACCAATTATTCAACATCAATAACAGTGAAAAAATGCAATTAAAATGAAAATGCATGATTAAGCTAATATTTCTGCACTATAAAATTCTACACTGAATCACGAGTCTACAGAAAAAAGAACGGAATTATTTGACCCAATCTACTATTTTTTATGAATTTTCTAATGATATGCATGCATTGAAAATATTAAAAAGAAATCAATTAAAATGGAAAACACACAAAAAATAGGAAATAAAAATAAAACAACATTTTTATTTTTATTTAATTTTCTAGGAATTATAATGAAATGGTAGAAAAAAGAATTATTAAAAAAACAACTATTTTCAATTTATTCTGATTTATTTAATATGGAAATATAAAAGAAAAATCAAAATAAAAGAAAATAAAATGGAGGGGGTTTAAACAGCAATGGTTTTAGTTATTCTGCATTGGGCCTATGCTGGGGTGGTGCAGATAGCCATTAGGCGCAGGCCCAGGTTTGAGAAATCAAACAATCAGAAAACAAAACATATGGGGTGCAGCTAGCAGATTCTCCAGTTGTTTTTCATTATGGGCTTGGACAAGGGGGGTGCCATTAGTAATTAGGGCCTAAGGCCCAACTGAATCACTCAGACCTCACACACCAGGGGGGGAAAATGAGCAATTGAGGGGGTGTAGCGCAGAAAATGCGCTTGGGCCTAAGCCCAGTGTCCAAACCCTAATCCAATATTCAGCTGAACAAAACTACTCCCCTCCCTCAAGATCCCTAACACTGTTCATCCTCCTAAACCTACCGCCGCTCCCTCGTCTTCATCCTCTCCCTCACGCTCCCTCTGCAACTCGTCTCAGAATCCTCAATCAATCCAACAAACCCTAAACGAAACAACTCCACACAAACCCCAAACACCTCAATCTCTCAACTAAACATGGCCTAGCTTCACAAGTATGGTCAGATTGAAGTTCTTGCGCTAAATGCCCTCAAGATTCTAAGTCTACAGAATCTAACACGCGCATGCAAATAGAGGAGTTTAAGGAAGAAGGCTATAGAAACCTGGAACGACGAACGATAGTTGATGCTCTTTGAAGAGGTGGCTCGTTTGCTGAAGATCTTCGAACGGAGACAATTTCTGATGGTGGATCCGACGCTTGCTGAAGAATTTGACGAGATTCTGAGAATCTTGAGTGGATGAGGGTGCTTGACGAATCCACGAACTCTTGACGATCAACGTTGACGAACGATGATGTTCTGGGGAAGGATTGAAGAACTAGGGAGTTCTGAAGCTTTTCTGGGAAAATTCGTGAAGAACAATGGAAGTTTGGTGGCGTTCTGGAGATTCTGGGATGAGGATGATTGAAGGTTTGAAGCTCCTGGAAATCTTGCTTGAAGATGGATGAAGAACGATGAAGGTTGTTGATTTCTGGAAAAGGTTGTATGGAGGTATGAAGATTCCGGCGACGATGATGTTTCCGGCGAAGGGATTATGAAGGTGACGGAGGAGATCTGGGGAGAAAGAAGAAGATATGAGGATTCTGGTAGTTTTGGCGTCCTCCGGCGGAGTTGGCGGTGGCCGGAGTCTGTTGGCGGTGGCCGGAGTCTGTTATCGCCGGATTTGCATGCCCGGCGAGGGGTTTCCGGTGAGGAAGTGAGGGGAGGACAGGTGTCTCAGGGTTGGGGGAGTCTGAGTGTGGTGGCGTGATTGCATGCACGCCGCGTGTCCTCGGAGAGAGAATGAGAGTGAACGCGTGGCGTGGATTCTGAGAAACGCGTGGGGCCCTCCCTCTGCTAACACGTGGCTGGCATTATTTAAAGCACTGAGAGTGCTAGAACCTTCTAGAAATTGGACGAATTTGGACTGCATCTGGACCCTTTTTTGGACTTTTTTTCTGAGCTGATGAGATCTGGGCCTTTTAAAAAAAAACCTCTGGGCCCACACGAACTGAATGAAAAAAATGTAAAAAAACTGAATTGAAATAAAAAGAACAATTAAACCTAATTATATCTAATTAAAACAATTAACACCTAATTAACTAACTTCCTAATCAACTCTAAAAAATGATTAAAACTCATATTATCCTAATTAAACCTAAAAATCAATTAAGATCTAATTAAATCTAAAATTCAGTTAACCTAATTAAACTCTAAAAAGTCAATTAACCTAATTAACTCTAAAAAGTGATTAAAAGTCTAATTAACTCTAAATCAATCTAATTTTCTATTAAAAATCTAATATTATTTAATATCTATTAATAAAAGAAAAACTACATTATTTTCTATATTATCTAAAAAAACACTTAAACCTATTTTAAAATCTATAGAAAATTCTAAAAATGATTTAAAAAGCAATTAAACCTATTTAAAAAACCTATAAAATTCTAAACTATTATTATCTATTAGTAATAAAAGAAAAACTATATTCCTCTTTTTCTTTAAAAAACTATTTAAAAATTCTATAAAATTCTAAAAAGAGATTTAAGCTATTAAAATATCCTATAAACCTATTTAAATTCCAGAAAAATCTATAAAGCCTGTTAAAAATTCACAAAAGCCTATTAAACCCTAAAAATGCAGATGAATGCAAATGACCCCCATAAAAGCGCACGAGACCAGATCGAATCGAACGGAGATCCCCGGGCATCAGAATATCCTCAAAATCACTGTGCAAGCTAAAAATCACCGAGGAGCGCACAATTTCCTGAAAATAAAACCCTGGTGATCTGGACTGGGTCTGCCATATCTGATAGACAAAAATCAAGCTGTAAACTCTGATATCCCCTGCTTGTGCAAAAAAACCATACATCTGAGCTGTGAATATGAAATTAAACCATGAGTCAGATAGGAGAATCAGTTGGTCAAATTTTAGGGTGCAACAGCTGCCCCTATTCAAGCGACTTGGACCTGAAGGGTTTGAAGAGCGCTCAGCCTTCAAACATTCAGAGGTACGAGACGGTTGAATACAAATAAAACCCGAAAATTTGCCAACCGCGAGCATATACTGTAAGCTGCTTGGAGAATAAAGTCCAGAAAACCGAGTCCAGTCATTGCGGCACCAAACTGATCAATCATCTGATAAAGAACTCCTGATTTGAATACCCGTTGCTTGTGATACCCCATATAACAAACCCTGAGGGTTGCAACAACATACCTGATCTTTTCACATTGCCTACTGATAGGCAGGAAGAGAAATATACTCACATCGCCCAAAGATGGACGGGAAGACACCCTGATTGAATACTCACCTCGTCTAATGATAGACGGAAAAACAACATTAATCTCCCAATTCACATCGTCTAAGGATAGACGGGATCATCCTGATTGATGAACAAATCAATATTCACATCGTCTAAGGGTAGACGGAAAGAAATTCTTCAAATTTACATCGTCTACTGATAGACGGGAAGAAATAATCTTCAAATTCACATCGTCTACTGATAGACGGGAAGAAATTCTTAATCTCCATACTCACATCGTCTAAGGATAGACGGAAAGAAATAATCTCCGTACTCACATCGTCTAAGGGTAGACGGGATCATCCTGATTGATGAAACAAATCAATATTCTCATCGTCTAAGGGTAGACGGAAAGAAATTCTTAATCTCCATACACACATCGTCTAAGGGTAGACGGCATCATCCTGATCGATGAACAAATCAATATTCTCATCGTCTAAGGGTAGACGGGATCATCCTGATTGATGAACAAATCAATATTCACATCGTCTACTGATAGACGGGAAGAAATCCTTAATCTCCATACTCACATCGTCTAAAGATAGACGGGAAGAAATAATCTCCATACTCACATCGTCTAAAGATAGACGGAAAGAAATAATCCCCGTACTCACATCGTCTAAGAGTAGACGGGAAGAAATACTCTCCAAATTCACATCGTCTACGGGTAGACGGCATCATCCTGATTGATGAAACAAAACAATTCTCATCGTCTAAGAGTAGACGGGATCATCCTGACTGATGAACAAATCAATATTCACATCGTCTACTGATAGACGGGAAGAAATCCTTAATCTCCATACTCACATCGTCTAAAGATAGACGGGAAGAAATAATCTCCATACTCACATCGTCTAAAGATAGACGGAAAGAAATAATCTCCGTACTCACATCGTCTAAGAGTAGACGGAAAGTCACCATAATCTCCATATTCACATCGTCTAAGGATAGACGGAAAGTCACCATAATCTCCATATTCACATCGTCTAAGGATAGACGGAAAGTCACCATAATCTCCATATTCACATCGTCTAAGGATAGACGGAAAGTCACCATAATCTCCATATTCACATCGTCTAAGGATAGACGGAAAGACACCATAACGCAATTCAACACCATCCTTTCAGAATTCTTCTGTTTACGGGAATTGATGGAAAGATCAATATCCTTAAAGGGGCCACATCGTCAGTATGGACTGACGGGAAGAAAACCCACCTTTTAAGGAACCGTGTCGTCAATAAGAATCGACAATCACGAAAACTGAACATTCTTCGAAGAGCCTCGACATCAATAAGGATTGATGGTCAGAAAAGTACCTCTTGAAACGTCATCTCATCCAATAAACAGAAAGAGAACCAATCATTCAAAGTCATTTTGAAACTCCTCAACAACTAAGGATAGCCGGAGAAGACTCGCTGGGGAAACACCTCATCATTTGTATGATCTGGCAATAAGAAACCCGCTGAACAATAGCTCGAAACTTCACATCGTCTGCTGACAGACGGAAAGGAAAGCCACTTGCTAGAAAAGCTCTATTTTGAACCTTATTGAAAATCCATCAACACCTCACATCGTCTACTGATAGACGGGAAGAAAAGCACGTCCTGGGAAAACCCCTTCTTGAAGTCCTACTGCGACCACCCGCAACTTCACATCGTCTATGGATAGACGGAAAGAAAGCCACATTCGTACTCAAGACGTCTAATGATAGACGGAGGAATCCACTTATCGAAGGAACACATCGTCAATATGAATTGACGGGAAGAAAAGTCTGTCGATATCAGATGACTGCTTGATCAAAGCATAATTGTTGTCTGATTTGAGATACAAATAATCTGCTGAACTGTCTGAATACTGCTGCTGGATAAATGCCCCTGAACTGATCACAGAGTAATTCACGCGCCATATGAGGCTGATAGAAAACCTGACTTATGCTTTGTATGCCTATGCAAATGCTTTAGTCTTTCTACAGCGTAATGCTCCATTATAGATAGAAATGTTATGCACTTGAAAATGTCATGCAGGTATGATGCAAATATGACGATGCATGCAATATGCTAATGCAGGCTCGAGCTGCCGGAGAGAGCCGGGTACAGAAAACCACTTCAGCAAAATAAATGCTGAAGGCGAGGCCAACTTTGCTGGGGATAAACCGGATATCACTGAATCGTCCTAGCAAAATAAATGCTGGGAGAGTGAAATCAACTCCGCTGGGGATATTGGGAACTCAACCGAATACCCCGACGAAGTAATATCCTGCTAGGGAATGTAACTCCGCTGTGAAATAGCAGACATGCTGAATATGATTAGACTCCTCTGGGGGATAGCTTATCCATACCAATGACAAATTGGACTTTGCTGGAGAAAATGGAGGGAGTCTTCCCGCGTACTGACGACGCTCGGATCTGGAAATTGATGCGCCAACACAGATGGGCTTCGCAGCAATCGCAAACATGGATTTGAGCTCTTAAGCTATCTTGCTGGGTCAGGTACAACTGACGCTGGAAAACATTCTTCCTGAATACACAGCCTTTTAGTGAAGAGTCAAGGGATAGTGACACGACTTCCCGCATTCATCTCGCTCTCGAAAATCGACTGCATCTGCTCGAATAACTCTGAATGACCCTGTGGGTACGGAGAACAACAATCCTTTTGCTTCTGATATGCCCCAGCTTATAGGACATCTGTGGGGATAGTCCTCGAAAGGAAATTTGCAGATCTATTCCTTGATGGTCTGATATAACATGCCTCAGCGTTCTGAAATTCCAAGAGATACTTCACCTTGAATGCTTCTCGAGTAACTTCTGCGCGCCTAAGATGGTCTGCCCCTGACCGCAATGACCTTGCCCCTGATTATCTGATTCAGAGTAGTGCCCTTGACTGCGCCGTATTCACCGAATCTCAACCTGATTGCCCCAGAGTAACTGACTTCGAAAAGCTGACCTGACTGGGGATCACAACAAAGCCTGCCCCCGCTCTCGGAACATTTGGGTGTTCTGCATTCTACCTTGACCATACTTTCCACTGTAGGAAGCTTTTCTGCTGACAAGCGCTTACTTGCAAGTAAAACAAGTTGTTATGCATAAAAGATGTATTAATGCAACACATATGACAGCTTTGACATCCAATCTGTTCACTGGGAAAAAGAAAAACAGTTTATGGCATATGATGCATAAGACATTCGTCAACATCAGTATCAACATGGTAAGAGGAACCTTTTTAGGAGTCAGAATCGACGTGACCTTTACCGGAGTATGCTTTCGAAACAACCTGCTTCAATTAGGACTTTTGAAGGTTGTAACGTGGTCAGGTTCATGGTTTTGAAAGAAAGGATAAAAGCTCAAAGTTTACTTTAACCCACCCGTTCTCCTTGATGTTCTCCCATCCTACGTTCAGCTAATTTGACCTTAGCGCTCACCTCTCAGAGGTTGAAAGATAGGAATGGTAGCTCGAGAAATTTTTAGACTTTTGGAGTGACCGCCACTCACTCTTTCGTCTTTGACACTTGAGGTCACACGACTCGTATTTCCATCGAAGCTTTTTCTTTTGATCCTTTTCATCTTTCTCTTTTCATATCCCTAACTTTTGCCTGGACTGACTCCTTTTGAGTTTCTTTTGATTTTTTTTAAGTCCAGCGGGATGCCCTCATTTTTGCCTAAGTCATTTGTTTTGAAGTTTTCTTGACTTAGCGGGCTTTTGATTCTTTTTTTCATTTTTCTTTCGAACAAGTCGTGTGACACTGGTTGCCTGACTCTTTGGGAAATGATGTGGCTGTCCCACTCTTGATTGAACCATTGTGGTCTTTTTTAGGCACGACCTCTAGGGACGTGATTGATCCTCGAACGGTCACTCCTTTTGCAATTTGGACGCTTGGTCAAATTAGCTAACACCTACCCTGCCCCAGGTTATGATCGAGGGTTTTTCATTCACAGAAAGAAACTCCTACTACAAGGCTCAAAGGGGTTGACAAGGGATTATCTTCCTTATATCTCCGGTGTTTAGGGATTTGAAACAATGCCTGTACATCATCAGCAGGTTTTATTTCAAAAGCATACAATTGGTAGTTGCATGTCGGTCATTTTCGTCATCCTCCCCAAATTCTTCTTAACCAAGTGCTGGACATTTGTAAAACAATTAGTGAACACGACTGGATTCAATCAAAACATGCATATTTATTTCATTATCATCAATTGAAATGAAGACAACAAGTTTTACAAACAAGTTTACAAATTCAAACAGGAAAGCAACTACAAATGTAAAGAAATGACAAGCTAAAACAAAGAAAATATGCTAGCTTCTGAGAACCGGGCTTTCACATCTGCCCTGCTGCTGAACCAGCTATCCTTATTAGAGACCATTCGATGCTGTCCTGATCTGCTTTCAATGACTCAAACAAATTATAGAGCCCTTTCTCCTTCATTCAGATGATTTGGGGACCTCTTGGCCCGAAGCTGATTGCTGCACTATCCAGCAGATCCTGCACTTTGTGCTTAAAAGCGTGGCAACCTTCTATATCGTGACCCGGGGCTCCAGAATGAAACTCACAGTGTTTGCTTGCATCATAACCAAACGGGGGATTTCCCGTTATTGGTGCCAGAGTTCTTGTCTCTACCAGATTCAATCCCAACAATGTCTGCAACAACTCGGCATATGTTGAGGGAGGCTTCTCAAACACTCTTCTCGGTTTACTACCCTGGAATCTTCGTTGAGCCTGCTGTGCCCCCTGCTGAGGCTGCTGCTGCTGGTATCGGGTTGACCCTTGAACACCCTTCGTATCAAATGCAACATTGGTTTCTTGACCTTCAATGTACTGATTAACGCTCTCCTTATGCTTAACCATTTTCTTTCTTAGATCTGCCCCAGGAATAGGCAACAGTTGTGGGCCTGGAGATTCTGACACCATGGAGTCCAGGATACGCTTCTGACCCACTGCAGCTTTAGAAACATCTGTCATCTTAGCATCGACTGAGACAGGAGCAATATGCACAGCTACGCCGCCCGGCGTGAATTCAATATCGTGCGAGTCAATCAGGTCTTGAACATTGTGCTTAAAAGCATGACAACCCTCGATGTCATGTCCGAATGCCCCGGAATGAAATTCACATTGCTTACTGGCATCGTACCCTTGAGGAAACACTCTCGTTGGTGGTGTCAACGTTCTTTTCTCAACCAGATTAAACCTCAATAAGATCTGCAAGAGCTCAGCATAGGTCATAGGTGGTGCCTCAAATATTCTCCTTGGCTTTCCTTCCTGGATCTTCCGTTGAGCCGGATGTATCTTTTGTTGCTGCTGCTCAGGTTCCACATGCACAGGCGGCGCGAGCTTCTTCATTGCGGCTTCAAATAGCTGATCGTCTTCTTTTCTAAGCACATTCTTGACTACCTCCATGATCAAACTCATTTGGGTCTTCAGCTGACTGTTCTCCTCTTTGAGAATCTTCTGCTCCAGACGCATCTCTTGCATGTCTCTCATCATCTGCCCCAGCTGGCTTTGGACTTCGATCAATTCAAACTGATTCTGTTCCATATCTCTGGAGGAATTCCTGCAACAAACTGAATGATGAGGAAATAAGGCCCACGGTTCTGATATACCTGTTAAATGATAATGCAGCGCAGAAAGCAAACACATATTCACAACGAGACAAAGAGAAACTCAAGCTATAAGCACACAAACAAACATCTCCCACATATGTACAACCAACAAAATTAGCAGGTAAGCACGAATGAGTATGAATATAACGACCCCAGCCAACAATCCTGGTGGTGGTCGACAAATACTGATGCACAAAAGCTAAACGGGTTAGGCAGAGAAAACAGATGTGACACCCGGCACAGAAACCTCTAGAAACTTCCCCCATATTCAACTGAACTCTCCGATTGACAATCTTCAGAGTACACACTTCCTGAGGAGTCTTCCATGACATTAACTGACGAACCCGCACAACTGGAGGATGGAAAATCATTAATCTGAATGAAACCCTGAGGCGTGATGCAAATACGGCTAGAGTCTAACAGATCCTGAATCTGACTTCTAAGCACTTTACAATCATTCGTTGAATGCCCCTGTGCCCCAACATGGTACTCACAGCGGGCGCTGGCGTCAAAACCTGGAGGATACGGTGGAATCACCGGCTTAGTCTCTTTCGGCACTATCAATCCACTTTTGACCAGATCTGGCAACAACTGACTGTACGACACTGGTAGCTGAGTAAACTGCCTTTCAGGCTTCCTTGATCTTCGTGGAGCATGCTGACGCGATCGGCGATAGGATGATTGTTGACTTGAAGTGTCTGAAAACTGATCCTGAGATGCTAGAGATTCTGAGGTGGCATCATCTCCTTCCCACTCTTCTTGAGAACTGACAACTGACTCAATCTTATTAACTGGGACGTAAGGAACACCTCGAAACTTTCCACTCCTGAGTCCTCGCTCAACAATCTCTCCCAGCCTCATCAGGCCCACAAAGTTTGTGCAACTAAACAATTTGTCAAAATAATGGCCTTTCAGGGTACCCAAGAAGATGTCAACCAGTTCTCTTTCCGGAAGCGGTGGTCGAACACTAGCAGCTAATTCTTTCCATCTTCGCAAATACGCTCTGAACGATTCATTCTCCGCTTGAGATAACTCTTGCAGATCTATGAGACTAGGAGTCAAATCCAAGTTATAATCGTACTGCTTCATGAAAGATTTGGCTAAATCCACCCACGATCGAATCTGATTACTCTCTAATTGCACATACCATCTCAACGATGCCCCAGTCAGACTATACTGGAAGCAATGGATCATCAATTTGTCATTTCGCACAAACGGAGTCATCCTCCGACAGAACATCATCAAATGCAACTTCGGACAGCTATCTCCTGTGTATTTTTCAAATTCCGGCACTTTGAACTTGTACGGCAACACGAGGTCAGGGACCAAGCACATGGCTACGGCATCCAGGTTAACAGCATCTTTCGCTTCCAAGGCTTTCATTTGCTCTTCCAACACTCGGAGTCTTCTTGGATCTACCACCCTGGTCATTGGAATATCTCTCCGGTAATTCATAACAGGGAAAGCAACACATTGATTGTTAACAGGAGGATAACGTTCATTTCGGGCAAGAAACTGCTCATGCCGATCTCTGTTCTCAACAGCAGGCTGCACAACTTGGGCTGCAGCAAGATTGTCTGCTTGCGGGAAGCCTTCCATAGAATCATACTGATGGTTGGACGCCACAGTAAACCTTGCCAAGGTGTTAGGAGCCTGGAAATTGCCTTCAGACATAGTTGCCAATTACCTGTAACGGACTACACTGCTTGATTCTGCTCAAATCTGCTTCAGCCCCTTGGTCGTCTTCAATACTCCACTCTTGCCTCAAACAATTCCCCGAGAATCACTTTCTGGTGAAAACAAAGGTTGGATAAGTGCTCTGACCTGCTAGAGAAATGCTATGCAGTATGATTTATGCAAACAGAAATACAAAAATGCTAACGTGCATGTGTGCATTGGAGATATTTCCCCTCCAATTCCAGTGTCAGTGGTAGCAAGACGAGATAAACCATAGAGACAATATTTGGAAAAAACCCTCATATATTGATTAGCATAACAGTCTTGTCAAGAAGTTACATAACTATGCTCCATACAGCTGATATGACAAAGAGGATCCCAGCCAACATGCCTGGTGGTGATCTCAACATACAGAATACAAGAGAGAAATCAAATACGGGTACGGTTGCGGAAGTCCTCGACCATCTTCTTTGTCTCTGCATGATCTGGTTGATAAATCAAACCTTCTATCAGTCGATCCCTCTTCCTGACCGTCCCCTGGATGTCTCTGACAAAGTCTTCCCAAGCCTTATCATTGGCACCACCCCCAGGTTTGGGTCTCTTGGCATCTGCTCTATGCTGGAAATCTTCCAAATTCTTCATGGCATCTGTCAACTTGCGCTCGGCCTCGTATCGGCGACAGGCTTCTTCTTCAAGCTCTTCGTTCTTCACTTTGACCTGTTCTTCTAACTGAGCAATCTGTGTCTTCAGCTCTTCTTCCCGCTCTTTGCGCTTGGTCATAGTGAGATCCCAGTGTTCTCTGAACTTGGCTAGCTTTGTGTAGGCCCTTTCCAGCTCTTGCTTCTTGGTGGCCAACACACTACTAACGGAGTCTACATCTAACTCTAGACGCTTCTTGGTTTCAGACAATTCCAATAGCGTAGTCTTCAGATGTTTCAGAGTTTCAGCCTGTTGCTTAGAAATATATCCTGTTTCAATCTTTTCATGCCGAAGCTGGGCATTCTCCTGCTCTAAAGCCTCTTTAGCCCTGACTAGCTCTTCTTTCTCCGCCATCAGCTGCTTGTAAACCTGAATGTCCACAGTAGTAGGCTCCTCTACCGGAGGAGGATGCAATGGCTGAACTGCTGGATACGGCATAAGGAACTTCACAGCTCGCTCACGAATCCATTCTTCGTATGGGCTAGGAACTCGAGTATCCCCTCTGCTACCTGAAAGCTTCCCTCTCTTGTGCAAATTTTTCCAGGCTTTCTCAAGTTTGGTCAGCATCTCTTTCCCTATTGCCCCGGTGAGATACAGAGATTCCTGTATCTCCTCGGGCTTTGGCGCTCCTTGAGGTATGTACCCAAATTGCTTGATCAATAAGGAAGGGTTATAGTTGACACAACCTTTCCTTCCTATTAACGGAACATTCGGGAATCCTTCGCCTTTGAGTATGACTTCAGCCCCAAATACCTCTTTAATGACCCATACCACGTTCTCAGCAGTCAATCCCATTAAGCGCTCGGGCCATCCTAGCGAATTGATAGATGTGACAAACGGGCCTGACTTAGGCATATGACTGGTGAACCACCTGCATAGGAGAGGTACACAGCAAGACACATTCCTTCCTCGTCGCTTTTCATTCTGATAATGAGTTGAATGGTGGATATCTCCCAGCAAAGTAGGAACTGGGTTTCCCGCAGCCAAAATATAGAAGGCATCAGAATCAACGAAATCAGGAATGTTCGGGAACAACACGATGCCATAAACACATACAGCAAGGATAACGTCAAAAACATCCCAGCTACCCTTCTGGGCATATTCTCGAGCCTTCTCCACTAAGACATCCAACGGGAATCCCCATACATCTCCTCTTCTGATCATCTTCCCAGACAGTTCAGACTCTTTCAAACACAGGATGGCAGAAAGCTCAGCCAGCTTAGGTTCAGCGTCTGTACGATAAAAAGGCATCTGCTCACGGATCGGTATATCCAGAAGTGCAGAGTACTCCTCCAGGGTAGGAGCCAAAACAAAGTCGGGAAATACAAAACACCTGAGCTCCGCGTCGTAGAACTGTAGCAGAGTATAGATGCCGCTGGTCTCGTAGGCAGATGGCTGATAAACGTAGGTCAGAATCCTCCCATATCTCTTTCTGAAGTCACCCATTCCCCTCTTCTTAGCAATAGCAATCAACTCTAACAATAGACTGATATTCGGCGACGGAAACTTATAGGGCAATACTCTCTTCAGGTTTTCCATGTCTTGCTAGGAACGAACACCAGAACTGGAAGGGAAAATATGTACCTGCAATACACACACGTTAGTTGTATGCAAAATGGTAATGCGATGATGCAATATGATAAATAATGCAATCTACGAACATAGGGGCTATGCTGTAGCCTGAAGAGGAATATCTCTGTGATCAAGAACAGAAAACCAACACGGTCATCAGAACCTCATGCCACTAACTATCATCTGATACTCAAAATATCAATCCCCTGATAAGAAAACCATCTGAACCTCTGTATCTGACGAGAATACTATCTGATAATAGCCTCAACCTCAGATAAGAAACCCATCTGACCCAGACAACACACCTGGAGATGAATCAAGAACACCATCTGATAAAGGTACTGAATCATGGTTTCTGAAGGCCAGTTTTCCTGCAATAGCCCAGTCCCTCTCACAGGTAGGATAAACCTAATCCACGGACAAAGGTACGGCATCCTATGCGGTCATCAGCGTCCCAGACTTTCATGAATGACGATACGATTCCCAGAAGGAGTGGCATCATCAAGTCATGAAGAGGCCTCACTTAGCTGACTTCCAAATGATCGGTCCCCAGAGTCGACAACCCTCACGTCTGGACTCCCCTCAGATCCTCAGGACCGGAAAGGAGCACCTCTGCAAGAATCTCGTCTGAGCGCAGATTTTCGTAGGGAACTGTGCCTGCTCAGCAGACAGGTTCGTCTACTACTTCTCCGCAACTATATCTAGGTGTGTACTCAAGCCCAGGTCCAGCTTTTCACTCACAGTAACCTCCCTTTGCCCACAGCAATAATCATGATAATATAATGCTGGAAAATAAATGCGGAAAGGTAAAGGTACAGAAAAGTAAAGTGCAGAAAAGTAAAACACAATATGCACAACACCCAACAAATAAACACCCAAGCGCTAGGATTGACTCGCGTAGGGGATGGGAAACGGTCCCAGCATAAGGGATGGGAAAAGTCCCTAGATGCTATAGTCCCCAGCAGAGTCGCCAGCTGTCGCTACTGCGAAAATCGGCGCCGGCTTGACAGGAGAGTCGCCACCGTGCGTTATTTATCCCTCAGAGCGGGAAAGGAAACGCTCGAAGTAAACCTCGCAAAGACGGGAAAAGGTATGGTCATCGCAACCATAGCCTGGATTCGGGAGTCGGTTACGCGAGGGGAAGGTATTAGCACCCCTCACGTCCATCGTACTCGATGGGATCCACGCTTGGTGTTTATAGGTAAAAGGGTGTGTTATCTATCTACGCTAATGGCTGGTCTGAAAAGAAAATAAAAGGACAGGACTCGACAGAACATACGGTGTTCTGGGCCTACGTATTCCCTCGTGCAATGGGAAAGTCAGAGTCAACGTAGTTCGACTTCCTACGTCTAAACAGGGGAAAGGTTGCTCGCCAGGACATCGCGTCCTGTGCCTACGTACTTTCATCTGGTATGAAAGATCAGAGCAAACGTAGTTCGACTAACTACGGGTAAACAGGGGCTCTCACACAGCAGTGAGAAAGCAAACTGGTCTCTAAGGCTCGGGAACCTACAACTACGGTCTGGTCTCAAATGCGCTCGGGCAAGAGAAAGGGGTAACAATTAGTCGTTAGCGGGGAAGTCTCGATCGCACAGCCGCGAGAGAACAAAGATTAGTCGTTAGTGTGCTCGCTAGGATATCGCATCCTATGCCTACATATCTTCGTCTGGAACGAAGAATCAGAGCAGCTGTAGTTCAGCTAACTACGGATCAAGCTACTCAAAAGGCTCCTACAGAAAGGAAAGGGAAACCCTAGAACTATAGCTGAGAAACAGGGGAATCTACCTACTGCTATCACCTGGTTAACCATCCTAATGTCTATCATAACGACTCCGCAGCGGAGAAATCAGAGCTCCTAAGGGATCATGGCAATAGGACTAAACCACAAACAAGAAACTGCAAAGTAAAGGAATGCTGAAAATATGCATGAATGCAACAACTAGACAAACAAGGCACAGAGGCCGCAAACCACAAAGGCAAGGGAGCTCAGCTCTACCGAATACCAACAAGCAAAGCCACGCAATAACAAACAAGCAGAAGGAGGACCACCTCAACTTCTCATGCACACAAAGTCTACTTCTAAGATGCACCTACTCAGAACTATCTGGATGAACACCTAAGTCTAATGCAACATAACATCATACAAGTCAAACAATTCAAAAAGAAGGCTAGCTAACCTGACAAGCCTCTATCTACAAAACAAGAAACTACTCCTGGGCAAGGCCCCTAACAAACCTGAAACAACTCTCAATCTATCTCTAGACAGAACTCTATGCAAAACCCTAGGCAAAGATCTAAGCAACAATCTAATCAAAACCCTAAGCAGGAGGAATCAATCCCAGTCTCCAAGCTTCAGAACAAGCTTACCAGAGAAAAGGAAGCTAAGCAGACAAGCTCATAGTGCTTTCCTCAGGAAAGTACCAGGAGGTTACTACTCAGGAGTCATATCCTATGCGGCTCAACAACTGTGATCAGTTTACATTCCTCCTCAGGAGAAATTAAACTCACATGAAGGCTCCGGCGTCACTGGATATTTGAAAAATACCTATATGCACTAGGGGAACTAAGTGAGCAGACTCATAGGACCTTCCTCAGGAAAGTACCAGGAGGCTGACACTTAGGAATCGTATCCTACGTGGCTCAACAACTGTGATCAGTTTACATTTCTCCTCGGGAGAAATTAAACTCACAAGTTGGCTCCAACATCACTGGATACTTAAGAAATCCTAGATAAACTAGTGGAACTAAGTGAATAGACCCATAGGACCTTCCTCAGGAAAGTACTAGGAGGCCTCCACTTAGGAATCGTATCCCATGTGGCTCAACAACATGTGATCAGTTTACATTCCTCCTCGGGAGAAATTAAACTCACAAGTCGGCTCCGACATCATTGGATACTTAAGAAAGAGGTGAGAAGAAAGAATGAAAGTCACTCATAGTGCCTTCCTCAGGAAAGTACCATAAACTCCCTTCAAACTTCAGGATCTCGAACCTCACAAACAGACAACAAGCTCCTAGACTAAGCCTCCATCCACTGCATCTCTGCAAGCTCCAACAGGACCACAACCAGCTCCTATCCTCAAGAAGAACCCACAGGCCAATAAACCACAAGAGACTATCTCTGAAGTTCAACCACCGTTGAACTTCAAAGTCAGAAGTCACCCAGACTTCTCCTATCTTCAGGCTCAGACAAATCACATCAGAACACCCTACAAAAATCTAACAAAAATCTAATGGGAGACCTACATGGCTCTAGGGCAACATACTGAAAAATCAGAACAAAATTCAACACCAGATGGAAGAACTAAAATCAGCAACACAGACATGTCCACAGACCAATTATTCAACATCAATAACAGTGAAAAAATGCAATTAAAATGAAAATGCATGATTAAGCTAATATTTCTGCACTATAAAATTCTACACTGAATCACGAGTCTACAGAAAAAAGAACGGAATTATTTGACCCAATCTACTATTTTTTATGAATTTTCTAATGATATGCATGCATTGAAAATATTAAAAAGAAATCAATTAAAATGGAAAACACACAAAAAATAGGAAATAAAAATAAAACAACATTTTTATTTTTATTTAATTTTCTAGGAATTATAATGAAATGGTAGAAAAAAGAATTATTAAAAAAACAACTATTTTCAATTTATTCTGATTTATTTAATATGGAAATATAAAAGAAAAATCAAAATAAAAGAAAATAAAATGGAGGGGGTTTAAACAGCAATGGTTTTAGTTATTCTGCATTGGGCCTATGCTGGGGTGGTGCAGATAGCCATTAGGCGCAGGCCCAGGTTTGAGAAATCAAACAATCAGAAAACAAAACATATGGGGTGCAGCTAGCAGATTCTCCAGTTGTTTTTCATTATGGGCTTGGACAAGGGGGGTGCCATTAGTAATTAGGGCCTAAGGCCCAACTGAATCACTCAGACCTCACACACCAGGGGGGGAAAATGAGCAATTGAGGGGGTGTAGCGCAGAAAATGCGCTTGGGCCTAAGCCCAGTGTCCAAACCCTAATCCAATATTCAGCTGAACAAAACTACTCCCCTCCCTCAAGATCCCTAACACTGTTCATCCTCCTAAACCTACCGCCGCTCCCTCGTCTTCATCCTCTCCCTCACGCTCCCTCTGCAACTCGTCTCAGAATCCTCAATCAATCCAACAAACCCTAAACGAAACAACTCCACACAAACCCCAAACACCTCAATCTCTCAACTAAACATGGCCTAGCTTCACAAGTATGGTCAGATTGAAGTTCTTGCGCTAAATGCCCTCAAGATTCTAAGTCTACAGAATCTAACACGCGCATGCAAATAGAGGAGTTTAAGGAAGAAGGCTATAGAAACCTGGAACGACGAACGATAGTTGATGCTCTTTGAAGAGGTGGCTCGTTTGCTGAAGATCTTCGAACGGAGACAATTTCTGATGGTGGATCCGACGCTTGCTGAAGAATTTGACGAGATTCTGAGAATCTTGAGTGGATGAGGGTGCTTGACGAATCCACGAACTCTTGACGATCAACGTTGACGAACGATGATGTTCTGGGGAAGGATTGAAGAACTAGGGAGTTCTGAAGCTTTTCTGGGAAAATTCGTGAAGAACAATGGAAGTTTGGTGGCGTTCTGGAGATTCTGGGATGAGGATGATTGAAGGTTTGAAGCTCCTGGAAATCTTGCTTGAAGATGGATGAAGAACGATGAAGGTTGTTGATTTCTGGAAAAGGTTGTATGGAGGTATGAAGATTCCGGCGACGATGATGTTTCCGGCGAAGGGATTATGAAGGTGACGGAGGAGATCTGGGGAGAAAGAAGAAGATATGAGGATTCTGGTAGTTTTGGCGTCCTCCGGCGGAGTTGGCGGTGGCCGGAGTCTGTTGGCGGTGGCCGGAGTCTGTTATCGCCGGATTTGCATGCCCGACGAGGGGTTTCCGGTGAGGAAGTGAGGGGAGGACAGGTGTCTCAGGGTTGGGGGAGTCTGAGTGTGGTGGCGTGATTGCATGCACGCCGCGTGTCCTCGGAGAGAGAATGAGAGTGAACGCGTGGCGTGGATTCTGAGAAACGCGTGGGGCCCTCCCTCTGCTAACACGTGGCTGGCATTATTTAAAGCACTGAGAGTGCTAGAACCTTCTAGAAATTGGACGAATTTGGACTGCATCTGGACCCTTTTTTGGACTTTTTTTCTGAGCTGATGAGATCTGGGCCTTTTAAAAAAAAACCTCTGGGCCCACACGAACTGAATGAAAAAAATGTAAAAAAACTGAATTGAAATAAAAAGAACAATTAAACCTAATTATATCTAATTAAAACAATTAACACCTAATTAACTAACTTCCTAATCAACTCTAAAAAATGATTAAAACTCATATTATCCTAATTAAACCTAAAAATCAATTAAGATCTAATTAAATCTAAAATTCAGTTAACCTAATTAAACTCTAAAAAGTCAATTAACCTAATTAACTCTAAAAAGTGATTAAAAGTCTAATTAACTCTAAATCAATCTAATTTTCTATTAAAAATCTAATATTATTTAATATCTATTAATAAAAGAAAAACTACATTATTTTCTATATTATCTAAAAAAACACTTAAACCTATTTTAAAATCTATAGAAAATTCTAAAAATGATTTAAAAAGCAATTAAACCTATTTAAAAAACCTATAAAATTCTAAACTATTATTATCTATTAGTAATAAAAGAAAAACTATATTCCTCTTTTTCTTTAAAAAACTATTTAAAAATTCTATAAAATTCTAAAAAAGAGATTTAAGCTATTAAAATATCCTATAAACCTATTTAAATTCCAGAAAAATCTATAAAGCCTGTTAAAAATTCACAAAAGCCTATTAAACCCTAAAAATGCAGATGAATGCAAATGACCCCCATAAAAGCGCACGAGACCAGATCGAATCGAACGGAGATCCCCGGGCATCAGAATATCCTCAAAATCACTGTGCAAGCTAAAAATCACCGAGGAGCGCACAATTTCCTGAAAATAAAACCCTGGTGATCTGGACTGGGTCTGCCATATCTGATAGACAAAAATCAAGCTGTAAACTCTGATATCCCCTGCTTGTGCAAAAAAACCATACATCTGAGCTGTGAATATGAAATTAAACCATGAGTCAGATAGGAGAATCAGTTGGTCAAATTTTAGGGTGCAACACTAACTGACTTTTAGAACCCTAGTTAACTCATCTTGGCCTTTAGAAAGTAGTGAGGTAACCGGCTTTGGTGCAGACTGAAGTTGGTTGACACTCGATACTACGCTCATTGAGATCTTAAACTTGGAGGGTTTTGGTTGGCAAGTAAGTTGCCTTCTGAACAACCACCCTTGTGAAGGATCAATGATATTGATATCCCTTAGAACCTGGTTACTTTTGTAGGACAGGATGAACCATCTAACTTCAGGGGAGGGTACTTGCCTTTGAACCTCATGCAAGCCTTTAAACCTAGGGCTATGGTGTGACTTGTTTGTGTGTGCCACATGTTTGTGATTGAGCATGACATCATGACATCATCATGCATCATAAGCATATCATTTTCCCTAACCATTTCAAGGACCAAAGGATTTATCTTTGTTCTTTGTTGCAGGTCATGGCTTCTGCTCGTAGAAACACCATCAGGATCAACTTTGTAGGGATACCTGCTAAGCTCAAGGAGTTGGTTTCCCTAGTGCCTGATCATTCCCAGTTCAACAAGAGACATGGTCACTTATTGGATCTAGTTACTTCAGGGTTCAGTGAAGACATGATGAGTGTGCTGTTTCAGTTCTTTGACCCTAAGCACCATTGCTTTACATTTCCTGATTATCAGCTGGTTCCAACCATGGAGGAGTTCTCTAAACTTCTGGGTATACCTGTTCTTGATCAGAAGCCATTCACAGGCTTAGAGAAGGAGCTTAAACCAGAAGTTATTGCCGCAGCTCTACATCTGAAGAAGTCTGACATTGTTCTAGAGACGAGAAGTGGAGTTAAAGGTATTCTTGCCAAGGTATTAGTGGATAAAGCTCAAATGTTCTTGAAGGCTATGAGCTACGATGCTTTTGAGGAGATCTTAGCCTTATTGATTTATGGCTTAGTGTTGTTCCCCAACCCTGATCAGTTCATATACGTTCATGCCATCAACATATTCCTGAGTCACAATCCAGTGCCTACCTTACTTGGAGACATCCTACATTCTCTTCACACCCGTACTACAAGGGCAAGAGGAACTTTGATGTGCTGCATACCTTTACTTTCTAGGTGGTTTATTTCTCACCTTCCTCGCTCAGTAATGAAGAATGAGCAAGGGTTCAGATGGTCCAAGAGGATCATGTCACTTTCTCACTCAGACATCCATTGGTGCTCCAGATCTATGGAGAATGTCACCATCATTGACCGTTGTGGGGAGTTTCCTAATGTGCCACTTCTAGGCATAAGAGGAGGCATCACCTACAACCCATCTCTAGCTTTACGACAGTTTGGTTACGCCCGGAGCGATGGTCCACATGACATGTTGATTCAGGGCATTGTGTTTGATTACGACAACGATCTTCAGGGTTACCGTCAGAGATTCATCCGAGCTTGGGGAAAGGTAAACAGGATTGACAGCAAGACACTGGAGCCTAAGTACACTATTCCTATGGAGGCTTATCTCAGATGGGTACGATCTCGTGCTCAGACACTCATGATGCCATATCCTGCCGTCCTACCAGTTACCATGGAACCTGTTGCTGAAGGAGACACAGCTTATACCATCCTTCACCCAGACATGCCTACTGATATGGAAGACTTGCAGAGATCATGGATCCAACTGAAAGAGCAAAGGGACACTTTCGAGGCTCATTACAAAGCAAGCCAAGCAAGGATCCTAGAGCTAACAAAGCTACTTCATGAGGAACGAAACCTCAACTCATACCTCAACACCAAGAGGAAACGTCCATGGGAGACTTAAAACCCCATCTTTTGTACTTATTTCGTTTTCATTTTTTGTAAGCCTAAAAGGCAAAACAAGTTATTACTAATAAAAAGTTACTTTCTTGTTTGTTTAAGCAAATTTAAATCCTGCGGTCCTTGAAAACATTGCATATGCATTCCCATATCATTGCATCACAGGTTTATAATTGTGCACAGGTTTCTCATCTTCTCGCTGTTTATTTCAGCAATGGCTCTTGAACAATCAGTTAAGGATCTCCAGGCACAGAATGCACAGTTCCAAGAGCTGATCCTGAACCTATCCAAGGGACAGGATGAATTGAAGACACTGCTGGCCAAGAAGACTAAGAAGGCTAGAAGGTCTGCTGGGTTGCTCAACATGGGAAGAAGGTTCAAAGGTCCTGCCAAGACCAAGGAACAGGTTGAAGACTATGAATCTGAAGAATCTGAGCAGGAGAGAGGCAGTCTCCACAACACTATGGGGGACTCTGATTCTGAGGCTAACTACTACCATGAGCCTAACGAAGACAAATTCAAGATGCTGGTGGATAGAATGGATGCTATGGAATTACAGAAATCATCTGGGCTGGATTTTGAGGATTTGAGCTTGATATCTGGGGTGGTCATACCCATTGGGTTCAAAGTTCCTACATTTGTTGTCTATGATGGGGTCTCTTGTCCCAAATTGCATCTGAGGTCTTATGTCAGAAGAATTCAACCCCACACTGCTGATAAAAAGTTGTGGATCCATTTCTTTCAAGAGAGTTTATTTGGAGCTCAGCTAGAGTGGTATTATCAGTTGGAGAGTGTCAACATCAGAGATTGGAATGACCTTGCTGAAGCTTTCTACAAGCAGTATCAATACAATGCTGACTTAGCCCCCACTCGTATGCAGCTTCAAGGCATGTCTATGGGTGCCAAAGAAAGCTTTAAGGAGTATGCTCAGAAGTGGAGAGACTTAGCTGGAAGAGTTCAACCCCCTTTGACTGATAGGGAGTTGGTTGATATGTTCATGTGTACGCTGAATGGTCCGTTTTACAGTCATCTCATTGGAAGCTCATCATCTGGCTTCACTGAGTTGATCATGACAGGAGAGCGAGTAGAGAATGGTATCAAGAGTGGTAAGATCCAAGTGGGCACTTCTTCATCAGGTGCTGCAAAGAAGCCTCCCACTGGGAAGAAAGAATCTAATGCTGTGTATGGTCAGCCTGATCGTAACAGAAGGCATCAGTCTGTTAGTGCAGTTCATATTTCAAATCCAACTCCTGCAACAACAGAGCAGCCTCAAGGCAACCAACAGAGGGCTAGAAGACAGTTCACGAAGATCAACATGTCAATGGCTCAGGCATTGCAACACTTGTTGAAGGCTGAACTTATTACCCTGAGGGAGGCTCCTCAGAATCCCAATGTTACCTCTCCCAAGTACAATCCCAATGCACGATGCGCATATCATTCAAACTGTCCAGGACATGATACTAATAACTGCTGGGTCTTGAAGAACAAAATTCAGGATATGATTGATGCTGGAGAAATTGAGTTTGATCCACCAGGTACTCCAAATGTGATTACAGCTCCAATGCCAAATCACGAGAAGACTGTCAACGCCATTGATGAAGATATTGATGAAGATCTGCATGTCTATTCAGTTATGGAGTTGAGCACACCATTGTCTGTTATCAAAAAGAGGTTAGTACAAGCTGGGATCTTTCCAGGTTGTCATGAAGATTGTCTATATTGTACCTATAAGCCGGATAGTTGCTTCATTTTGAGAGATGGGATTCAACGTCTCATGGATAAATATACTATAGTGTTTGAAAGAAGACCAGCATCTGTAGAAAGTATGGTGGATCATCTGACTCAGGGTAAGAAGATTGAAGAGGTTGACATGGTTGACAAAGTACCACTAAGAATCACTTCAAAGGGTCCCATTAAAATCACTCATCAGGGCCCAATCAAGATTACTGCTGAAGGTCCTGTGAAAGTTGTCGCTGAAGCCAGAGTAGCTCCTCTGATCATTACCACTCCTGGTCCTATTCCTTATACATCTGACAAAGCTGTGCCTTGGCACTATGGGTCTGATGTTTACATCCATGGTGTCAAGCAGGAGCCTTTACCTGATATGCCTGTTGACATTGATAATATTGCT
Source organism: Lathyrus sativus (assembly GCA_963859935.3). Classification (NCBI taxonomy): domain Eukaryota; kingdom Viridiplantae; phylum Streptophyta; class Magnoliopsida; order Fabales; family Fabaceae; genus Lathyrus; species Lathyrus sativus. The sequence goes on along the minus strand of OZ012738.1, from coordinate 449,981,439 downwards.
GGATCTAGCAAGATCACTCGTAGTGGAAGAGTCTTCTCTCCTCCAGTTGCTTCTAAGAGTGCAGTTACTCCTGCTGTTACTTCCACCACTGATGCTCGGGGCAAGGGTCCTGTTATTGAGCCTGTATCTACTGATGTGCCAGCTGCTGATGACCTCTCTAAGCAGATGGAAGAAGTATTGAAAATCATTCGCAAGAGTGATTATGATATTGTTGATCAGCTGGGGCATACTCCCTCAAAGATTTCTATGCTCTCCCTGTTATTATGCTCTGAGGCTCATGCCAAGTCATTGATCAAGTTTCTAAAGATGGCTCATGTACCCAGTGCAATTTCTGTGGACCAGTTTGAGAATTGTGTTGCTCACCTGACCTATGACAACGGGTTAGGATTTTCTGATGCTGACTTGACCCCTGCCAAGAGGGATCATAACAGGGCCTTGCATATTTCAATTGAATGCAGGGGCACTACCCTGTCTCATGTGCTGATAGACAATGGTTCCTCTATGAATGTGTTGCCTAAGGAAGTCCTGAACAAGCTGAGTCCTGAAGATACGGTATTGAAGCCCAGTAATATTGTGGTAAAGGCTTTTGATGGTTCTAGAAGAGTAGTGCATGGGGAAATTGATCTTCCAATCAAGGTTGGCTCTCAGGTGTTTACTGCTACATTCTATGTGATGGATATTCGTCCTTCGTACTCATGTCTGCTTGGTCGTCCCTGGATCCATGGGGCAGGTGCTGTGACCTCCACATTACATCAAAAGTTGAGATATCCGGTGAATGGAAAAGTTGTTACTGTCTTTGGAGAGGAAGAATACTTTGTCAGCCATGTAAACACTTTCAAGTATCTGGAAGTAGAAGGCGAATACATTGAAACTCCATGTCAGTCATTTGAAGTGGTTCCCTGGGCTGTTAAGGATTGTGTGACTCCTCCTGCTGTGAAGAAGGTTCCTGTGGTCATCAGAAACCCTCCAACAATGGCAATGGCCTCCCTCAATGATGCAAAAGCTGTGGTGGAAGAAGGTGGTTGTACTATTTGGGGTCAGCTTCCTGATATTCCATACAAGTCTGACAAGTTTGGTTTGGGTTTCACTGCAGAGTCCCAGAAGGCTGTCCGTCGTGCCCGTGCTGTTCGTATCACCAATCAAGGGGTTATCAATGCTGTGGGAGATCAAGATGAAGACCACAACTTGGAGGCATGGATTTTTCCTACTGTGGGTGCTGGACTCAATAATTGGACAGCTGAAGATGTTATCCCTATCTCCTTTAGTCAGGAGTAAATACTATTACTGTGTTATGTTTTTAAATTTATAATTTCTGGAACAATTAAAACTTTCAAGCCATGTGCCTTACCCGGGGCACAATGGTGTGCTTGTTACGGGTTGTCATTTCATTTGCATACTTCATTCAATAAAATCAGTGGACGTTTCGTTTTCGTAAATATTGTGTTCCTTGTCTTTCTTTTTCTTTTATTTTTGCTTTATCAGCTATGTGTTCTTACACACACCCACGTCACTAAAATGCAGATCCTCATCCACTCTGGATCCAGTTGATAACAGTTCTACTATTGCCAATTACAATTTCGAGAATCCGATCTATCAAACTGAAGACGGAAACGAGGACGATTGTGAAATACCTGTAGAGCTTGCTAGGTTGTTACAACAAGAAGAGAAAGCTATACAGCCACATGAAGAGCCAGTCGAAGTTGTGAATCTGGGAACTGAAGAAAACAGAAAAGAGGTCAAGATAGGGGCTGATTTAGAGGACAGTGTCAAGAGCAGGTTGATTCAGATGCTACGTGACTATGTGGAGATCTTTGCTTGGTCTTATGAAGATATGCCAGGGTTGGATACAGACATTGTGGTTCACCGTTTGCCAGTGAAAGAAGATTGTCGTCCAAAGAAGCAGAAGGTCCGTCGTATGCGTCCTGAAATGTCAGAAAAGATCAAAGCAGAGGTAATGAAACAGTTCAATGCAGGGTTCTTGGCCGTAACTTCTTATCCTCAGTGGGTTGCAAATGTGGTACCAGTTCCTAAGAAAGATGGTAAGGTACGTATGTGTGTAGACTACAGAGATCTGAACAAGGCTAGCCCTAAAGATGACTTTCCACTTCCTCATATTGATATTCTGGTAGACAACACTGCTCAGCATAAGGTATTCTCTTTTATGGATGGTTTCTCTGGTTACAATCAAATCAAGATGGCACCTGAAGATATGGAGAAGACTACATTTGTGACACAGTGGGGCACCTTTTGCTATAAGGTAATGCCATTTGGTTTGAAGAATGCAGGGGCAACATATCAGCGTGCTATGGTGGCTTTGTTTCATGATATGATTCATCATGAGATAGAGGTATATGTGGATGATATGATAGCCAGGTCTCAGAATGAAGAACAACATCTTGATCATCTGCACAAGTTGTTTGAGAGGTTGAAGAAATACAGGTTGAGATTAAATCCAAACAAGTGTACTTTTGGAGTTAGATCTGGAAAACTCCTGGGTTTCATTGTCAGTGGAAAAGGTATTGAAGTGGATCCTGCAAAAGTGAAAGCTATACGAGAGATGCCAGCTCCCCGTACTGAGAAGGAGGTTAGAGGTTTCTTGGGACGATTGAACTACATTGCAAGATTTATTTCCCAATTAACTACCATCTGTGAGCCAATCTTCAAGTTGTTGAAGAAAGATCAGGTGATGGAATGGAATGATGAGTGCCAGACTGCCTTTGATGAAATCAAGAGATATTTGCTAGAACCTCCAATTTTAATGCCACCAGTTGATGGAAGACCTTTGATTATGTATTTAACAGTATTAGACAACTCAATGGGGTGTGTATTGGGGCAACATGACGAGTCTGGTCGAAAAGAGCAGGCAATATACTACCTTAGCAAAAAGTTTACCGACTGTGAAATAAGATACTCACTGCTCGAGAAAACTTGCTGCGCTTTGGCATGGGCTGCTCGCCGACTAAGACAGTATATGCTGACCCATACTACCTTGTTGATTTCGAAGATGGATCCAATCAAGTACATATTTGAGAAACCTGCTCTCTCCGGAAGAATTGCAAGATGGCAAATGATCTTGACGGAATATGATATACAGTATACTACTCAGAAGGCCATTAAGGGGAGTGTTGTTGCTGATCATTTGGCTCATCAAGCAGTAGGTGATTACCAGTCAATGAATTTTGAGTTCCCTGATGAAGACATTATGTCTGTTACCAAAGAACCTGGACAATATGACGGACCTGAACAAGGATCCCGATGGACTATGGTTTTTGATGGTGCCTCCAATGCACATGGTAATGGTGTTGGTGTTGTGATTAGTTCCCCTGAAGGTTGTCATACCCCGATTACTGCCAGACTTTGTTTCTATTGTACCAATAACATGGCTGAGTATGAGGCATGTATCATGGGTATGCAAGTTGCTATTGATATGAAGATTCAGTTCCTTGAGGTGTATGGAGATTCAGCTCTGGTAGTAAGTCAGATTAAAGGAGATTGGGATACAAAGCATGATAATCTCATTCCTTACAGAGAACATGTGTTGTCTTTGATCCCACATTTCAAAGAGATTACTTTTGGACATATTCCACGAAGAGAGAATCAGTTGGCAGACGCATTGGCCACCATGGCATCTATGTTTGAGATCAGCTGGGATGATGAAGCTCCCAAGATTACCATTGATAGATTTGAGAAGCCCGCATACTGCAATGAGATTGACACTGAAGGGGCAGAGGAGAAGCCTTGGTTCTATGAAGTGAAAAACTATCTTGAAGCTCAGGAGTTCCCTGAAGGGGCATCTGTCAAAGATAGGAAGTTCCTGAGAAGGTTTTCTGCTAAGTTCTTTCTGAGTAATGGCATTCTGTATAAGCGTAATCATGATTCAACTATGCTTCGTTGTGTGGATAAGAAGGAAGCTACAGAAATTATGGAAGAGATGCATGATGGGACCTTTGGCACTCATTCTAGTGGCCATACCATGGCAAAGAAGATTTTGAGAGCAGGTTACTATTGGTCTACCATGGAAGCTGATTGCTATCAACACTCCAGAACATGTCACAAATGTCAAATCTATGCTGATAAAGTACATGTACCTCCATCTCCATTGAATGTGTTGACTGCTCCTTGGCCCTTTGCCATGTGGGGCATTGATATGATTGGTGAGATCAAGCCTACTGCTTCTAATGGGCATCGTTTCATCCTGGTTGCTATTGATTACTTCACGAAGTGGGTAGAGGCAGCTTCATTTGCATCTGTGACTAAGAATGTTGTGGCTCGGTTCATTAGGAATAATCTCATATGTAGGTATGGTATCCCTGAAAGGATTATCACTGACAATGGCTCTAATCTGAACAACACTATGATTACTGATCTCTGTACGCAGTTCAAGATTAAGCATCACAACTCTTCTCCGTATCGTCCAAAGATGAATGGGGCAGTTGAAGCTGCTAATAAGAACATTAAGAAGATTGTACAGAAGATGACTGTTACTTACAAGGATTGGCACGAGATGTTACCATTGGCTCTGCATGGTTATCGTACTACAATACGTACTTCAACAGGGGCAACCCCATTCTCCTTAGTCTATGGTATGGAAGCAGTTCTGCCTCTTGAAGTTTAGATCCCCTCCTTGAGAATTATGAAGGATGCAGGCTTGGATGAAGATGAGTGGATTCAGACTCGACTTGACCAGATAAATTTGATTGATGAGAAAAGGTTAGCAGCAGTTTGTCATGGCCAGATGTACCAGAAACGGATGATCAAAGCTTTTAACAAGAAGGTTAAGCCAAAGGTATATCAGGCTGGTGACTTGGTAATCAAGCGTATCATATTACCACAGGGTGATCTTAGGGGCAAGTGGACTCCAACATATGAGGGACCATTTGTAGTCAAGACAGTGTTCTCAGGAGGTGCCATGATACTGACTACAATGGATGGTGAAGACTTCCCACAACCTGTAAACGCAGACATAGTTAAAAAATACTACGCGTAAAAAGAGACCCGCTAGGTTGACAGGCCTAGGCAAAAATAAGGGCATCCCGGCAAACCAAAAGGGTTTGGGCAAAAATTAGGGATATATATATATAAAAAGATGTACACCCGGCAAGTCGAAAACCTGAAAAGGCGGCTTGGGCAAAAAAGGTATCCCGGTGGATTGAAAACCTGAAAGGGCAATCCAGGCAAAAGTTAGGGATTAAAGCGTATGACTATGTCTCGTTTGGATCACTCATGAAACTGCAACCAGTTGTACTACTTACTCAAGCTCAAACAGATAAAGCTCAATCCAATCGTTTCCGTCTCAACAGCAAGAAGATGAGATACTTGAGGGGCAATAGTAGAATTGAAACTCAATAGGATTATTTCCCACATAGCTGATTCTTTTTGTAAAACTTCATGACAAAATTCTCTTACTAGGGTTTATGTCTCCTTGTACAAACTTACCCGTGTATGGGTCACTTTTGATATAAATAAACTCCATCTTTTGAATCCAGATTTACTTTTACCCTATTTACATAAGTGAAACGTCCATTGGTTGTGTTTGAATGCCTTTGAATATGATTGATGTTTACCAGAAATGCAGGTATGCTTTTAATATGATTGATGTTTACCAGAAATGCATGAAAATGCAGTAATAGTATTTACTAAGGACGAACGAGGGCAGGATTTCAACGAAGCTTCGCCAGTTCATCTTTACAAGACAGTTACAAACCATCAGTAGGACTAAGCCATTTTCACAAAGTCTAATCTCCCCTGGAATTTATATCCATCTCTTTTATCCTCATACGGATATACGGGAAATTACTTTCCAATAAGGGCACGATGAACGAAGACGGGATGTTATACTTATCCTACTATCAAACGAAAACGAAGGTTATCTATACCCTACTATCCCCAACAACGGGAGGTTATCTATACCTTGTTATCCCCAACAACGGGAGGTTATCTATACCTTGTTATCCCCAGCAGACGGAGGGTTATATATTCTTCAACAACGAATCGGGATTTATTTTCCTTGGCCAGCAGTTGTTATACAAGGATATCCAGACACTTCCAGCAGTGTCATAGCATACATACATCATTTACATCATACCATAACATATATGTCTATAATACATTACCTAAGTGCATCATGTCTTACATGCATACATAAAGCATAAACTAATGTTGTTATACAGAATGCTACCTTGTTTTCAGGTTAATTATCCAACAAACAAGCTTATGATCTTTGGGACTACTTTATTGTAACCTCAGGATTACTTTATCCTCCTGATGAGCTTCTTATTACTTTGGGACTGCTTTATTGTAACCTCAGGGTTATTTTATCCTCCTGATAGCCTCTCATGACTTCAAGACTGCTTTAGAGCTACTGATTGCTCTATCCTCCTGAAATCATCCTATTACTTCAAGACTGCTTTAGAGCTATTCATTGCTCTATCCTCATGAGGTCATATTATTACTTCAAGACTGCTTTAGAGCTATTCATTGCTCTATCCTCATGAGGTCATATTACTACTTCAAGACTGCTTTAGAGCTATTCATTGCTCTATCCTCCTAAAGCCATCTAATTATTTCAAGACTGCTTTAGAGTTATCCATTGCTCTATCCTCCTGAAATTACATTATTATTTCAAGAATGCTTTAGAGCCATTCATTGCTCTATCCTCCTGAAGACATATCACATTATTATTTCAAGACTGCTTTAGAGCTGTTGATTGCTCTATCCTCCTGAAGCCATTCTATTACTTCAAGACTGCTTTAGAGCTATTGATTGCTCTATCCTCCTGAAGCCATTATTACTTCAAGACTGCTTTAGAGCTATTGATTGCTCTATCCTCCTGAGGTCAGATTTATCACTTCAAGACTGCTTTAGGGTTATCATTATTGATTGCTCTATCCTCATGAAGACATGCTGTTACATCAGTATTACTCCAGACTCCTGACAGTTCTCATTATACTACTGAAGAACTTTCCCCTAGTGGCATCTTTAAGCCCACTCAATCATGTTCAACCAACCATCAATATCACTCCATGCACTGGTGAGTGCAAATTTTTGGGCTTTTGTGTTCAATCCCCTTCAACCTTCCAGGTTACGACTGGCAAATATACCAATCTAACCCCTCAGGTTTCAGAAAATTGAACAGGGGCAGCTGTTGCACCCCAAAATTTGCCCTCACAATACAAGACTTTGTGTTCCAAGAAGGTTCACAAGGTTCACAAAGTTCACAATTGGTCAGAAGAGTTGACAATTCCCTCAGACAATGCACCTCCTAAGCAGTGCATCCAAAACTAGGGTTTTGACTTTAATCAGGCTAAATGGACTTCCAAGACTTCAAGTGAGCTTCATAACATCTTATATGTGTATAAGAACCCCCATGTCAAGTTTCAAGACTTTTCTCAAAAGTTTGCTCAGTCAGATGATCAGATAAGTCAAAAGCAGTCAATGCAGTTAAAAAGTCAAACTGAGGTCAACTGTGGTCAAACCAAAGTCAAACTTCATGATTTTTTTGCCAAAATCAAAGAGAGGTTGGATTTGGTTCCAGGGGTATTTTGGTCATTTTACGCAAATTCAGCTAATTCCTTGAAAACGGGTTGTTATTAAGTTCTGAGGCGTTTATTTACGTGGGTTTGATATCAATTTGGTTTGGAAAGTCTGATCTGTGGAACAGGGTTTAACAAGAGATCATTCTTCTATCTTCCAGTTCATCTTTAGAGGGACAACAGTGAAAACTTCTACTGATTATTGGAGCTTATTCATGTCAAAAGTATTAAGATTGGATCGGATTAATTCAAGGATATTCGACTGATGAATCGTATGTTGAGATGTTTTGAGAATTAAATCATGGAGAAGAAATGGAAGATGATTTTAATAAATATGTGAAGTTCATTCATAATATTTTATTATTATTACAATTTGTAAAGAGAATTTGGATAGAAAGTTGAATTTTATTCATAATATTTCATCACGATTTACAAAAGGGAAATAATTTGGATAAAAAATGTATTATTGAATTATTTCATAATGCTTTTTTTATTACAAGTTACAAAAGAGGTGTATATCCTAAAAAGTCCTAAGCCCTAAAATTTCTAAGTATCCTTCTTGATGTCCTTTGAGCTTCTCCGCAAAGTCTCCGATTCACCTGCACATCAAAACAAAACAAACAGAATAGAAAAAAAAAGATGTTAGAAATTGTTCGACACTCTCAGAACAATGTCATCATCGAGTGCCGGGAGTGGCACAACCGAAGCTGCGTCCAACCCCCGTTACCGATCCGCGCCATTGGCGTCAGATCAGGTGATCCCTGTTCTTATCATACGGGACAACCGAGAAAGATGAAGAAGTAAAAGAAGTTCGGGCCGATAAATGATTAACTGAAAAGGGTCTACGCCATCATCGAATAAATCCCATTTGGTTTCCAAACTGATACAAGGGTAAAGCAGCACAATCAATTTGGTCATAAACCCGGATGCCGACGGGTATGAGCCACTTTGTGTTCAAAGTTTGTCAACACCTGAAATTCACCAAAACAGCATCAGTACAAAAGTTCATAACAGAACTCAACACCAAAACAGTTCGTAAGTTGCACCTAAATTGCATAAAACAATTCACAGGATGCTCAAATTGAACGAAATTTCAATTCACAAGCCGCTGAACCAGCTCGAAAAACAGAAGGGTAAGTACATCAAAGGAATCAATTTCAAAGGCTGTCTAAAAATTACATGCAAATCATTATTCACAACCACAGAACAACAGAACGGTCCCGGAAACAAGTCTAGTTCTTACCACAGAAGAAATACTCAGCAAAATCGAAAAGCATACGGCCAATTCAAAGAACCAGTTCAGCAATGTAAACTATGCTGGATTATTAGAATCAAACCGCAGCTGCCTCAAAAGAAGGACCAAGTCCAATAATTCACAAACCACAGCAGGAAATGCCCAACTCAGTTCGTGCCAGGTCACATTGGAAAATCAAAATGCAAAGCCTAAGGCTTAGTGATGAACATCATAGCCCAAATTCGCAGCCACCTATCAATTCAGGAAAAAAGAGAAGTGAATTTCAGTTCAGACAAAGAAGAATCGAGATGTCAAAGACAGTCGAAGCTGCCTCAAAAAAGGTTTCATGAGCATCATATAAACTCATTAAGTTTCATGATCGACAAACAACAAAACAAGCCAACAGCGAGTAGCAGAAAGTCCGCCGCGTATCAGAGAGTTTAATCCCAGTGAATCTATATCAAAAAAAGACAAATCAGTTCATCATAAGCAATTCACTAAAAGCCACAGAAATAAAGGAATCAACATGGATTCAGCCCTCAGTTTAACCATCATTGGGCGTGAGAATTCGAGTGGCTGGGAGAGCCACGACCGAAGCCGTTACCAACTCCCTACCGAACGTCGAACTACAAGCATTGGTAATTTCGTGCAAGCTATCAACTCAAAATATCAGCTCAGACCCAAAGGTCATCATCGCTAAGGCAACGCAACCAAAACCAAATGGCAATAGCATCCCTCAAAGGTTCAGACCAATGGTCATCATCACCATATGACCATTCTCGGTAGCATTTATCCGTCAGTAACCACACCATCAGTTGCCCTCTGAAAGAAGAAAAAAAGAGTCAGTGAATTTGTATCAGGAAAACCAGAAAGTTGAACTGAAACATGATTCAGTTAGTCCATCAGTTCACAAATCCAAGTGAACAAGCGTATCAGTTCAAAGAAAAAGCAGACAAAGTTCACAAAGCCATATCAATTCACAAACTGTATCCAAGACCGAAGCAAGTTTGGTTGGACCCAAAATGAATTGAATACGAGCAGGGCTCAAGGATATCCGCACCATGAACCGGTTTGGTCAAAACCACACATGCAAAAATCCAGAAGATATCAAAAGGTGTACCCCAAATCGAATCAGTAAACCATCATAAAACAGAATCCAAATCAGTTTCAAAGAAGATATCCAATTAAGTTTGGTCCCAAAGCGGATTAAAGCAAGCCCGTTTCTGAAAGCAAATCGAGGCAAATCCAACTGTGTCAAGTAAATCCCGTTCGAAAGCCAATCTAGTGGATCACAATGGGAAGCAAAGATTTAGAAAGATTCAAACGAAGTCAGAAAAGGAAACAAAATCCAATCAGTGTATCAGAAAAATGATCAAGCAAAAATCAATCCAAAACGGGCTCAATCAAAGGATCTCAATCAGAATATCATATCATTTTGTGCAAATCGCTTCCGAAAACGGAAGGTTTTGAGATCAAATCAAAAGGAAAAATAATATCAGAAAGGCCCATTCAACAAAGAAATGAGGAGAATATATAAGAACAACATCACCTCGAATAGAAACCCTGGTAGCCGCGAGAGAGAAAGAGGAAACGAAAACGGCAAAGAACACCAAACCCTAGTGGCCGCGAGAGGGAGAGAGATCAAAACGAGGCAACACGAGTGAAGAGGATTCACCGGCGCCGTTTAAAGATCGGCGAGCAAATACCTTCCTCTGAAGCTCAGAACATCGTCATCATCGCCTCCCCTCAATACCGATCGCGAACGAGAAACGTAAGCAAAGAACATAATGTTGTCACTTTTGACATTGGTCGGTTTGATTTCAGGATTTCCAACATGATTGAGGAGGGAATCGCAGCAAAACGAAGGAAGAAGACGAAGAAAGCATGCGCCGCGAAGAAGAGATTGGGGTTTCTGAAACCCTAGTCCCTAAATTCCACACTTACATCAACCGGGTCGGGTCCGGGAGTGATGACCGGCCCAACCCCTTTATTTCTTTTTACCCTTTTTTTTTCTTTTTTATATTTAGTTTAAACTTTATTAATTTTTTTTAAAGACTAATATTGGCATTATTTTTTTCATAAGATAATAGTTAGAAAAAGCTTTTTATAATAAACTTAAAACCTTTTTTAAAATAAATAAAAAACTTTAAAATCCTTTTTTATAATAAAATTAAAAAAAACCTCTTTTCATATAATAAAAATAAAAAAACTTTTTCCGAATAAATAACTTAAAAATCATTTTAAAAATATGTAAATTAAATTTTTTTTTTTTTTAGATTAAATTTAAAATATTTTTAAAAATTAACATTACTCTTTCTTTTATAAATATAATTACCACCTTTTCTTTAAAAACAACAAAAATCTTCAATATTGCACTTTTTCTCCTGACTCGTCCAATTACCGTCTAACTTTGCTTATTAACAGTGTTCATCTTTTGCAGCTCATGCGTGGTGTTTTATTTAAGTTTTATTATTATTGTAACTGCTTCTCGGTTGTAACCTCGCGAACCCTAATAATCGCGTCCTAATTTCTGCCTTTAAGTTTCTGCATGTATGATTTTAATTTCTGTCATTATTTCCCTGATCGTATGATTAATTTCTCACACATTCATCAATATTCTTGTTACATTACACACATCCGAAGGTTAGGTCTAACCGTTTGGCCGCCGCGCCAATAGTCCTCAACTTCAAACCCTTACAACCTCACAAACCCTAATTTTCACAAATGTCTCGCCGCAGGAAAAATTACAATTTTACCCCTAGCATTAGGTCAAAGAGCCGCTGCGCTCATTTTAGGGTTTCCCGCCGTGGAATCCCTAATTTAACCCTAATTACAACTTAACAATTCAACGTAGAGATTTGGAGTTTCTACACTCCGCGTAAGTGTGTCCTTAAGATGCGTTTATTCCCCTTGAGACCTTGACCACAGTCAAGAAGTCTCTAACCTCCCTTTTGAGGGGAACTACGATTACTCTGATTCCGCTCCCGTAAGGATACGTAGGCACAAGATGCGGTGTCTTGCCGAGTAAACTTAGAATTAACCCCCTTTATTATTTATTATTGCTTATTTATATTTTATTTAATTATTTTGCTTATTATTTTGTAATTGTTTCTTGGATGTAAAGTTGTTTAATTATTTAATTATTATTATGGTTAGTAATTAGGGAGTGTAACAACATGTATGTAATATTAAAATAAATTTAGATCACTTTTAAATAAAGATAATTAAAATAAACACGTCACACACGTAAGTCGATTTTAATCGCCGTCTCACTTCCTAAGGATATCCCTCAAGTTGCCTACGAATAATGGTTAAGTGGGGTGTATAAAGCAAGTCCCTCAAATAGAAAAATCATCAAAGTCCCTTACGGTTGCCTTTACGAATCGAGTCCCTTTCGAAAAATGATGATGGTCCCTTATATGTGCTTATTACATCCCACAATGGCCTTCAAAGTCAAATTGTCCCTCACATATCCCTTAACATCCAAAGTAAGGACTACCTACTCCATTATAGTAGGGATAGTCTTACTAAAGGAAAGAATGAAGAATAAGAAAGACCTTTAAACATTAGGGTAGGTTACTCCTAGGTGCTTGCTCACTTCAAAACTGTTTCGCACTTAAACAAATTTTCAACAAGTTTTCAAACAAGTTCTTAACACATCCTTACATGGATTATTTATTAACTATTCTGAAAATTTTCTATTCACACACTACAATTTCAAAACAATTCAAAAGTGAGCTTAAGTACCTAAGAGCCCATGGATAACCATGGATGAAAAGGATGCTAATACCTTCCCTTTTCATAACCTACCCCCCGGACCCAAAATATTCTCTAAGGTCTTTCCTGTTCTTTTATAACCTTTCCTTATGGATAAAATAAAAGTCGGTGGCGACTCTTGCTATCCGCAACATTGTTTAAAGTCAGTTCACCGGGTTACAGTGGGCATTTGGAATTCTGGAGGGACAACTAGGCTTGGAACTAAGCGCCGATCATGAGCATAAAAATCAGGTGCACGGTTCCTCTTCATCATTTTCCATCGTTCCTTGAAATCACGAAATTCATTTTCGAATGCTATAAGCCCAGGATCGTCCATTTCCTTCTCAGCATGAACATTGTGAAAGTCAGCAAACAGGTTGTCTCGCATGGGCTGAAGCTGAGCTGGCACAAAGTCGTGGGAAGGACGGTGAAATGTCGGTTTGGACCTTACTCTGAAGCTAGTCATGCGATCCATATCTTCGTCCTCTTTACTGTCCTTTAATAATACTTCAAGCTTGGTCAGACGGGCGAGGTGTCAACTGACAGACAAAGACAGAAGACCGGATGAGCTACAGAAGAGGAGAGATACATGCATATGTGAAATGCTGAATGATGGATGCAAAAATGCAAAAATGAAAGGTTTCATGGAACTCAAGTTTTCATAAACGTTACAGAGTTTTCTTTACTCTCGTATTTGTCTTTTTGAGTTTTCTTCAATCTGAACTCCTACTTCCTTAGGCCATCCAAGTTAGGACTCTTAAAAGAATATTTCCAAAATATTTTCTTTCACAATACATATCGGTTTCTGTAATGTTTATAACTAAACTAGGAATCCCATGAAACCAATGCAAAATGATGCTTTATGAATGCAACAAACACAAGTAAGCACATAGATAGACAAGGATAAACAAACAAAGGGTACCCTAAGTTTGCAACGGGCATGGAGCAAAGGTATACCCATTCCCAAAGGTTATGGACTAAAGGTTGATTGTACCTGTAGAACAGGGTTCTAAAGAGGTTCCCAAAGTCATTAGCCCATCTTTCAGATATTATCAACTTCCCAACTTACTCGGGGGTTCATAATATTCTCAAGAGAACTTCTTTTGAGTTTAGCATCGCGTAGCACTATTTCGGGACTCGCTCCCTCATAGCCTCGCACTACGCCCTAATAAAGGCCAAAGTGGGGTTGAAGGTAACTACGGTCCTTAGTATCATGGACTCCAATTGAGAATAGTAAAAGTTTTCACGACTAAACTCGTTCAACCGAACCATTTTCAAAAAGGTCTCAACTAAGCGGGATTCTCGAGTCAACTTAGTCGGGACTCACTCCCTATAAGCCTCGTCGAATATATCACCATCCTATCATAATTTCTCTCAAGTTCGGGTGTAGGACTTTGTCTCACCACTCAAAGGTAATAGCCCAAAAGCAATAAAACAAATACAAAAATAAGCAATTAAGCAAATATAATAAACAAGCATAAATAAAACAAGTTAGGGAAACCCACTGAAGAGGTCCCCAGTGAAGTCGCCATTTCTATCGCGGTGAAATTTGGATACCAAACTATTAATTAGCTTGAATCTTAAATTTATTTGCAACCGTATTTGATTTATCCAAAGGAAAGGTTAAAGGAAGGAAAACCTATTTTGCATTGTAAACACAACGCGGGGAGAGATCTAAGGTTCGGGGGTTGGTTAAACTTAGGGAAGGTACTAGCATCCTAAGTTTCTGTAGTACTCTACAGGAACCTCTTGTTTTATGTTGTTTATTGCCAAGTTATTTGCTCAAGGATAATATTAAGGGTTAAAGGTAAAGAGAAAAAAAACCTAAGGGGTTAGTCCTAAGTATACTCGCCAAGACGTCGCATCCTGTGCCTACATATCCTGACGGGAATGGAATCAGAGTATCTGTAGTTCCCCTCAAAAGGGAGGTTAGAGACTTCTTGACTGTGGTCAAGGTCTCAAGGGGAATAAACGCACCTTAAGGACACGCTTATACGGAGTGCGGGAACTCCAAACTTCTACGTTGAATTGTTAAGTTGAAATTAGGGTTAGGTTAGGGATTCCGTGGCGGGAAACCCTAAAATAAGCGCGACGACTCTTTGACCTAATGCTAGGGGTAATTTTGTAATTTTGTCTGTAGCGAGACATTGGTGAAAATTAGGGTTTGTAAGGGTTTGAAGTTTTGAGGACTATTGACGCGGCGGTCAAACAGTTAGACCTAATCCCTCGGAGGAATGCAATGTGGCAAGTTAATGGTAAAAGATGCGAGAATTTAAACCATACGAATAGCAGAAAGTAAAAGCGGAAAGGTAAACGCGATCATTGGTTCGCGAGATTACAATTGAGGAACAGTTACAAAAATAATGCAATTAGAACACACAAAAATAAATACTGGCAACATAACAAAGCTGCAAAACAAATGGCAAAGTTAGTGGACAGGAATCACACGAGTGAGAGAAAAAGATATTCTTGTTGTTTATTTGTGGTATACGACAAGAGTTTTTGATTGAAGTTAAAAAGAAGTTTTGATATTATATGTGAAAAAAGTTAAGTTTAATTCTAAAAAAAAAATGGTTTAGTTCAATTATCTAAAAAAAGTATTATTCATTTATCAAAAAAAAAGTTTTATTTTAATTATCAGAAAAAAGATTTTTTTTTTAATGTTATTAAAAAAGGTTTTTTTGTTATTATCTAAAAAAAAATTTATTACTATTTTTTTTTAAAAATGATTTTTAGGTTAATAAAAATAAAAAGAAGAAATTTAAGTTTATTTACAAAAAGGTTTCTTTAAAAACAGTTTTTTTTTGTTAATTGGAAAAGGTTTTAATAACTATAATTAATAATACAATAAAATATAAAAATAAAAAAAATAAAAAAAAGGGGGTTGGGCCGGTAGTTACATCCGGACCCAACCCGTCACAAATGGGAGAAAACAACACTTAGGGTTTGGAAACCCTCATCGTACGAACGACGGCGTTATTTCGTTCTCTTCTTCGTTTCCTTCGTTCGTCGCTCGTTTCTCTCATCTTCTTCATACTTTCACTTTGTTCTTCCTTCATTAACCTGAAACAAAACATGAAAATTGCGAGGAAAACGCTTCATGGCTTACATTTATGACGGAGTTTCGGTGAAAACGGCCGATGATGAAGTGAGCTGAGGCTCGAAACGGTTGATTGCCCGTCGTTTGGTTAAAACGGCGCCGGTGGTCTTTCGTTTGAACGATTTGAGGTCTGGTCGTCCACGTTTTATGACGAACTCGAACGGTGCCTCTTTTCGTCCTCGCGGCGTTAGGGTCTGAACAAAGGTGACTTCGTTCTGGTTCTCTCGCTTCCGTTCTTCCGCTGCGATATGTGATTGTTGTTCTTGATGTTAGGGTTTTCTTTGTGGCCGCCTTTGGTGTTCTCTCTCCCGTTTCTGTCTAGGGTTTCCATCAGGTGATATCTTCCCTTTATACTCTTTCTTTTCCTTTATTGGGCTTGGATAAAACCTGATTGGCGTTATTTTTCACTGAGATCGATTTGGATTTCCTGATATGTTTTGATTTGATTCGAAAACCTTCCATTTTTGGGTCCATTTGGGGTGTATATTTCTGATTCGCTTCGATTTGTTTGACACAACTGGATTTGCTTCGAATCGCTTTCAGAAATGGTTTTATTTTGATTTGTTTTGGATATCTGTTTCGAACTGATTTGGATTATTTTTGATGCAGTCCAGATTGGATTAAATTCTCTGATATGATGTGGATTTTCTGCTATCCAGATGAACCCGCTGTTGGCTTGTTTATTTCAACAAATGCCTAATTCGGCCCCTATTCCGATGGTCTCTGGTGAACTGGTCTTGATGCGATTTCCTCTTCATTCTGATTTTTTTTCTGATGCATTTTCTGATGTCTTTAGGTTCAAATTACCGTTGGGAAAACTGGGAGCAGGTTGCTTTCGAGGCAGCTTGTTCCTTGACTCGCTTGCAATAATCGGTATGGCTGGGCATTTCACTCTGGATTGCTGTTAGTATTTTTTGAATGTGGACCTTGTCCCCTTTGTGATGAGAACCTGTGGGCTTATTGATTGTATGTGACACTTTTCTGAACTATTCTTCGATTGTGAGATTTACGCCTTTTTCTTTGCTGCTGTTGCCATATGGTTTCAAACATGGTATGGGCTGAATTTTGTCCTTTGAATTACTCTCGGCCTTTCCCTTGAGCATTTGACTGAGTACACATATTGTTAAGGCTGTGATGTTCATAATTGAGCCTACCTGATGGCTGCCTCTGATTGTTTCTGTTGTACACTTTCAGTTTGTATTTCCAATTACCTTTGGCTGCGAAACCATTTCGAGAAAAGCCACATATTTACTTGATAGGCTGCTATATTTACTTGATGGTCCCTTTTTGAATCCACATCTGTGCAAATCATTTTGACCCGAAAACGCTTCTTTTACCTCTCTTTCTCGGTTGTCCCACAATGGAACAGATACTGCCGGTCGATAGCCGAGGTTGAGGTTTGGAAATGGGAGTAGGATGCGGCTTCGGTCGTGCCCTCCCGACACCCGGTGATGAGCTTTATTCTGAGGGTGTCAAAACTTTTAACATTCTTTTTCTGTTTTGTTTTCTATGTTTTGCTTGTGCAGGTATGAAGAAACATTGGATGACAAAACGCGAAGAACCGCATGAAGATCATAGGCTTAGGACCTTAGAAATTAGGAAAGAATGTATTCTCTTTTTTTTGTAAAATAAATTCACAATATTTGCACTTTAATTCTTACTTGTACTCAAAATATCATGAATAAAATTCATTTTATTTCCTTTCTTGCAATTCGAATATGTCACAACTGTATAAGTCCATCCACTTTCACCATATAAGCTTAATATGAGTAAACCAAAGAAACAGTTGAATCGAAGATACGCACTTTTATGAGATAAATTCGGACAAGGGAGGGATTGCACCGATTTAAACCATCTCAGATTGACATCTCGACCTAAGTAGCCTCACATGATCTAACAATGGCCTTGAAAACCACTGACAACCAACTCTCGGCTCCCGAATAAATTACCGTATTGATGCCAAAATTTACCGTGAATTTCTGTTTATCCTCAAAATAAAGATTTCGGAGAAGGATGTTTTAATTATCCCGAAGAACCCTGGCGCAAGCTCGTTTTCAAAAATTGTCGGTAAACAACGCAACGCACAAATTACCATTTTTCCCTTTTCACCGTTAAAGTGCTCTTGATGTGATTCTTGCAAAACAAACAAACTACATAACTTGTTAGTGGTCAGTTGATGCAAAGACGAGATGCTATGCGATACGAATCGACTAAATATAAGGGTAAAATTTGGGGTATTTTCTTGAACAATGACGGTTTCAATAGCAAGGAGGTGGGATCTTAAGGTCAAAAATTAGGGTGCAACACTTCGCTTGGTTGTTTTATTCTTATTTGTTTTCCTCTATTGCCTATTTATTGCTTTCCCTTTTAGTAATTATATGTTATTTATCATATCTATTTGTTGGATTATGGGATGATATCACAAGTAAGACTATGTGCCCGAGTCTTGGAAAAAGAAGAGACAACACTTAGTTTAGATTTTGGAAGTAACTAGTGTTAGTCCCCAAGGACTATCTCCTTGTGTGCCTAGCACGAAAGCTTCCCCTAGAGCAGACTTATTCGTAGATCTTATTGTAAAGTAGCTAGCCTGTCGCACGACATGATTCATGAAAGGTCCGTGACTCTGGGAACCACTCTTAGAAATAGTTTATGTATTGGTGGTCATGTAGTGTTAGTTTCCGAGGACCCGCTCCTCGTGTGCCTAGCATTAGGACTCCGCTCAGGAGAGACCTTTTCGTACTCTCGTCATAATGCAGCTAGCCCGTTGCATGATGTTAATGCGATTAGTATATGTGATCCTAGGAACCTGATTCATCAACATAGAAGCTATTCCATGAGTGGGTTTATGGGTAAAGAATATAGAACGTTCCTCATGAGAACACCTGTAGAGTTTTTTTGTCCAGAAATTATGGTAATGTATTCATTATTATGATCAAATTCAGAGATATTTGAATCCGCGATCCTGGATCTTGCATCTCGCATACATGTAATTTCATTGAATCGGTTATGCATCTTACGTTTTGTTTTTACACCAGAAACTTATTCCATCCCATGTTCATTGCCAGCCAGCTGATTTCCCGACACTCATATTGAACCTGTGGTAGCCACAAAGCATTTGAAGCGAGTTCAAATCGAGTCAAGAGGAGCACAGACAACTTGAAGAGCTAATCAGGCTAATCAAGTGGAAAGTTATGGTAGCCATGTCAGAGGATAATTTTCAACATGTTGGGATGGACAATCTTAACTCTTCATCATGTTTCACTATGTCGACCAACCCCTTATATGATCATCTTCCTAGTGTTAATCTTCTGCCAATGAACGTCCCTGCCCAGTCTCAGATGATGCCATCGACCGATTCTATGGAGGAAATGTTTTGTACCCTTGAAGAAAAAGTTCAAGCTATGAAAGCGCGCAATACTTCTGGGCTCGATGTTGTTGATATGTGCCTAGTGCCAGACCTGGCAATTCCTCTAAGATTCAAAGTACCCAACTTCAAGAAGCACACTGGTCTCAGTTGGCCAAAACGTCATTTGGTGATGTTCTGCCGAAAGATGACTTCTCATGTCCATGATGACAAGTTGATGATTCATTGTTTTCAAGACAGTTTGGATGGAGCATCTTTGAATTGGTACATGGATTTAGAAAGAAGTTGCATCCAGTCATGAAGGGATTTAGCCAGTGCTTTCCTAAAGCAATATGAGTATAATTTGGACATGGCTCCCAGTCGCACGCAGTTGCAAAGCCTATCTCAGAAGAACGGTGAATCCATTAAGGAATATACACGACGGTGGAGAGAGTTGGCAGCCAGGGTGCAACCACCGCTCTTGGACAAAGAATTGATTGACATGTTCTTGAACAGTCTGCACGACTCTTATCTTGAAAGAATGGCTAGAAGTGCATTCTCGAGCTTCTCTGACCTTATAATAGTAGGAGAATGCATTGAGAGTTACATTAAAGCTAAAAAAATTCAGGACGCCTTAAGCAACCAAACTGGTGAGATTGAATCCTTCAGCAACCCTCAAGAGGAAAAGGATAGTGAAATTGATACAGTCATAGAAAATGTTGAGTATTCTCAAGGTGCACCGGAAAAACCTTATGGTTCGTCATTTTCTCGGCAATTATCGTCGTCTGCGCCATATCATCCTTATGAGCAACAAATCATGCCTAGGGTACCATACTAGAAACCTGGGGTTGTTCCTCATGCAAATAAACAAGCCCGTGGCCAGGATATCAGAATCAGCATATGCCTCAAAACAATTTGGGAAGAAGGAATGCTCCTCTTCATTCAGTTCCTATGTTGTATAGTCAACTTCTATCGTATCTGGTCCAAAGTTCACTGATAAAGCCCAAAGCTCTCAAGACATTTCTAGAACTATACCCGCCTGGGTACAATTCCGATGAGCATTATGGATATTATGTTGGATCAATGGGGCATTCGACTGAAGATTGCAAAGCTTTTCAAGCAAAGTGCAACAGTTGATTGACAAGAAGTACATATCCTTTCCAGAAGGAAATTTGGTTGTGCACGTTAACTTCTTTCCCAGATGAGTTCCAAGACTTTAAGGAGCATTTCCCTAAGCCAGTAGTTCGGACAGGACGCCATCCTCAACACTGTCAACTATTAGATCATTTTTATCATTTGTGTTTGTAATTTCTTTATGTTAAATGCTATTTGTTTTGAATATTGTTGTTTTGAATGGTAATATTAATGATGTGATCGTGCATTTTCTAAATTAATCATATCGCATTCGCTCATTTTTCTTCACTTATATCAAAAACAAAAAAACAAAAAAGTCATCTATATACCTTTCTTCACTTCCTTTATCGCATCGCTGTTTAGCAAAAATTGGAGGGAGGATGACGAAAATGAGATATCCATAATTGCTGATATCATGCTTTTGGACAAAATCCTGCTAATAATGTACATACATTGTTTCAAATCCCCAAACACTAGAGAGATAAGGAGTTAATCCCTAGTCAACCACTTCGAGCCTAGAGGTAGAAGTTTCGTTCAGATTTCTAAACCCTTACACTTAACTTGGGGGCAGGGTAGTGTTCAGTTAATTTGCCTCCACGTTTTTCGTACACATCCTAAGGTGTTGAAAGAACCATGAAAAATTCAAAGGCTATGACAGTTTTTCATCAAGGACCATTGACTTGGCAGTCACAATCCTCCAACAAAATTTAAAAAAAAAATCAAAAACCTGCTAAGGAAAATACCTCAAAAGGAGACTTAGGCAAAAATTAAGGCAATCCCAATAGACTCGAAAAATAAAATCAGTCCATGCAAAAATTAGGGATCAAAAATAAAAATCAAAAAGAGGTCTTCAAAACCCCTATCAAGCAAAAATAAGATTCAGTGACCACCTTATCAAAAAATCCAAGGGTCACTGACGTCATACAAAAGCAAAATAGTGTGACTGTCATTTCAAGAAAATCTTGAATCTTCACTTTTACATTGTCGATCTCTCTTTAGAGATGAATGTGGGTGTCAATTTAATTGAGCATAGGAATGGAGTTCATCACGAAGAAGGGGTGGGTACAAAACTGATTTTGAGCCTTATATCCTTTTTTTTCAATAAATCGTGAACCATACCACGTTACAACCCTCAAAAGACCTAATTGAGGCGGGGTTTATTCTGAAAGCATACTATAGCATGGTTGTGTAAACTGACTCATATAGATTTGCTAATCTTATTCTTGCCATGTCTTTCATGCCAGAGAAATTAACATTGTGTTTGGACTAATGGTCCATTCGTCACATACAGTCATATCATTCTAATAATGATTTATTTTTCAAAACTTACATGAGCATCGCATTAAAATTACCATTTGCAAATGAACCATTTTGACTGCAAGTCGGTACTTGGCATCAAGGAGATTCCAACAAGGAGTATCCAAAATACTTGATCATTCAACAAAGATGACTTGAACCAAGCTCACTTTATGGCCCTATGGAACAGGGGTATTGACATCCAACAATCTTGGAGTCAGGTTGGCCTAAAGCAAGTCCCTAAGTGTCAGTTAACTATAGGCCAAATCATTCAAGAATAAGGTTGATCGGAGTGAATCATCTAAAGACTCCACCAATCAGGGGCAGGCCACCCAAAGGTTCTTTTAATTAAGGGAGATTCCCTCTAGTCTTCAATCAACACAAGTTAAGTCGCTTCAACATTCATTATGGGTCAAACTACCTCAAGGATAATTTGAAGCCACATACTCCAAGGGTCAGATAATCAAGGTCAAAACCCTTCCTGACTAAAACTTGGGGGCAAACCATCTCGAGTTCATCTCATGGTACCATTGTTTCCAAATTCCTTTCATGACTTGAAGTTTTGGAGCAAACCATCCCGAGTTCATCTCATGGTACAATTGTTTCCAACTTCCTTTCACGACTTGGAATGTTGGGGCAAGCCATCTCAAGTTCATCTCATGGTACAACTGCTTCCAATTTCCATCCAAGGGAAATTTCTTCATACACCCAGACTGAGACAAGATTGAGCCACACATGGGCAAGACATATCCCTACTTTCAAGCAATTCAAGAAAACTTTGTCAACAACCTTTGAGTTCAGGACGAGTATCGAGGAATCATGCCATCACCCCACCCAAACAACTTGTTGCCTTCCTTCAACAAGAACCTTGTTACAAAGGAATTTGTCCATCTGTTTTCCCTTGTTGGGGAATCTTTGGGAACCTTCGTATCATTGCATATGCATTGGTCATGTCGCTTCGCTCATTGCATAGACATGTATATCATATCATCTCGTCAAGCCTAAGCTTCCAGCTTGAATCCCTTATAAAAGACTTGTGACGCAAGATTTCACACCAAAGCCCACCTTTTTGGCGTCTTTGTAATCGCCCAAGTCCAAATTAGCTTGACAATTTAAAGTCCAATTCCCGTCTGGCAAATCCTTTCCAAGTCCATCTCCCGCCTAGAAAATTATTTTTAAAGTCCAGTTCCCGTCTGACAAATCCTTTCCAAGTCCAGGTCTCGTCTGGAAAACCTTTTGAAAGTCCAACTCCCATCTGGAAAATCCTTTCCAAGTCCAAGTCTCGTCTGGCAAACTATTCCTAAAGTCCAGGTCTCGTCTGAAAAACCTTTTGAAAGTCCAACTCCCATCTGGAAAATTATTTTAAAGTCTAGTTCCTGTTTGGTAAATCCTTTCCAAGTCCAGGTCTCATCTGGAAAACTATTCCTAAAGTCCAGTTCCCGTCTGGAAAATGCTTTCCAAGTCTAGCTCTCGTACGAAAAATTATTTTAAAGTCCAGCTCCCGTTTGGAAAATCCTTTTCAAGTCCAGCTCTCGTCTGGAAAATCTTTTAAAGTCCAGTTCTCGCTTGGAAAATACCTTTTCTCACCAGTTCTCGCCTGGTAATCTATCCTTCAGTCCAGTCCTCGTATGGAATTTCAACCCAAAAGTCCACTCGCGTTGGCACCGTCACGTTTACCCTAAAAAAGTCCAGTCTTCATCGGCAACAACTAAAAGTCCACCCTCGTTGGCACCCTCTCAAAACCTAAAAAGTCCAATTTCATTTGACAAATACCAAAGAACCAAAGCCCAATTCTGTTTGGCACCCATCAAATTCGTCCCTAGTGGTACCTCCAACAAAAATTTATCCCTAGCATACCTGATGATTTGCATTATCATAAGCATGACATATAGGATAATATCATAACCATGTAGAGCATTAGCACATCATTTGAATCCATACGTGCATTAGACTCTTGGCAGTTGCATTTTTAGTTGCATGTCTGTACATCATGATGCGTAGCATTGCTGTCCCCAGCGGCATATCATAAAAACATAGCAGTATCCAGGATCTGTTCACAAGCATCTTGGCCAATCCTTCATAAAGGTCGACAATATTTCTTTGAAGAGTTAATATCCCACACGTGTTCATGGAATTTTACTCCTTAGCAAGTCATTCTTCAACCATGCAGTTGATAATGATAATCCCAGCATCTGTTGCTCTTATTACTCCCCAAGCAAAGGTTATCTTAAAAAGTTTCTGGAAGGCTTTTCCCCTGCAGAGTTTAGAAAACACTTTTCCTCTAATAGGAATTTTTCTTAACCGTTCCCCGGTAAATTTATCACTCGAGATACTGCTTTGGTATCACAAAGAACCTTGGATAAGGGACTGCTTCGACCACCCGAAGAAATCTTGTTTGTGATTAGAGATACTATTTTGGCATCGCGAAGGACCTTAATGGATAAGGGACTGCTTCGACCACTCGAAGAAATCTCGTTTGTATTCAGAGATACTGCTTTGGTATTGCGAAGGACCTTAATAGATAAGAAACTGCTTCGACCACCTGAAGAATCTCGTTTGTACTTCTTTGGTACCGCGAAGAACCCTTGTTGATAAGGGACTATTTCAACCGCCCGGAGAGTTTCGAGTTGTTTTGATCAGATTTTATATTTTTGCTACCTAATCCTGTTATTCCTTGTTTCATTCCTGCATTTCACTTTACTTTTTGGACAGACAAATTTCGGGGTCTTCTTGTATCTAATTGCCCTAAACCCTAAAATGAACGCCATGCAGCAGTTCATTTCCTCGGGATCAAGACAATTAGATAGGGGCATCTGTCATACCATAAATTTGTCCTACCTATATGTAACTTTCACTAGTGTATCTATACCACTAACCATATTAAAAAAAATCCAAAACATGTTGCAGTTTGCTTGTTTCTTTCTCGGGGTGTTTAGGGTTTTGTAGGATTATCAAGGATAATGACATGGCTTTAAATCAAGTGAGGCAATCTAGTTATGATTCAATTTAAATGGAAGTCAAACCATTAGAGGATTGCTTCAATGGCAAGTTATCAGACAATTATTTCATAGGCAGTGTGTATTCAAGATCAAGTTGTTTTGTGTTGAGATCGTCATATTATCAAGCAGTGATTGATAAGAAGTTTGGTTCAAAATCAGGTTCATCAAGTCCATTGGTTATACTCTATTCAACCTATGGATTTATTTTCCTAGAGATTTATTTAGACAAATTCAAAGTGATTCAGTTTTAATCAAAGATTCAAAGATTTGTCTGTACAAGTCAAGTTTGGTGGATATTCAATCTAGGTGTGCATCAATAGCTTTTGATAGGAAGTTCATGTTCAGAATTCAAAGTGTTGGAAAGTATTGATGGAGGCGTAACATTCATATTTCTAAACCAAATGTCCATCCAAGATCCTTTTTTTAATATTATAAATCCACCCTTTTATTCATTATTCATATTCAATTTTCAAATACATCTCCATATTTAAAACTCAATATTCTTTTCATTTCTATAATTCTTTTTTGGTTATCCATTTTTAAACCACATGATCAAAAATCCAGGGTTTAACCCAATTTCAACTCTAGTTTCCAAAATCAAAAAGTCCATTATACATAAAAGAGGTCACTTAGTAAGCCCAAGTTTTTTACAAGTCCACATTGCATTCAACCTCATCCATTTTCATACTTCAATCTAAACTCCAAGTTTTAAGCTTATTATTAAATTCCATCACAAGGAAAATGAAAAGCCCATTGATACATTTGTTCACAACACCATATCACAAAAGAAAAAAGGCACAAAAAAAAGAATTCATTTACAAGCAATGCAATACACACTACCATGACACCAAATGTCGCGGTGAAATTTGGATACCAAACTATTGATTAGTTTGAATCGTTAATTCAATTTGCAACCGAACTTTGATTTGTCCAAAGGAAGGGATAAAGATCGAAATTCCCACAATGCAATGCAAATGCAAGCTAGATTGTTTAGGTTCGGGGGTTGGTTAAACTTAGGGAAGGTACTAGCATCCTAAGTTTCTGTAGTACTCTACAGGAACCTCTTGTTTTATGTTTATTTATTGCTAAGTGTTTATCTGCTTAAAGGTATAAAAGACCTAGGGGTTTATTTCTAAGTATACTCGATAAGATGTCGCATCTTATGCCTACATATCCTTACGGGAGTGGAATCAGAGTATTTGTAGTTCCCCTAAAGGGTTAGAGGAGCTCTTTGACTGTGGTCAAAGTTCCTACGGGTTTAGGGTAGTTGTTTTGATTGGGTTTAGGAGAAGAGATGAGTCTTCATGTTAAGGGAGATGTAACCACCACAAGTGTAAAGGGGGTTGTAGGAAAATAGTCTTTGCATCGTCTTAAGAAAAGGGCTTAAGTACTCGGATTGTTTAACGAGTATGCCTTTATCACTCTTAAGGCAAAGTTCCTACATGTTTGATTGTATTATTGTGGGGGTGGAGATTATATCTCACTTAAGATGATTAACATCTATTCTCTATTGTGTTTGAAAAAAGTTGTATAGTGTTGTTTGTTTGTCTAAGTTGTAGAGATAATGGTCCTTCCTATGGGGTAGGATCTATCTTAAGCGATCAACTTGAATGGGATCAAGGATCGCGGGGAAACATGCAAATGAAGTGCAACTACACACAACGTTGAATTATGTGTAGGTTTTTCCTTTGGACGGAATGCGGTGCGATAATGTAAATGACGGTAACGTAAATGACAGTAAGGTAAATTGCGGAAAAGTAAACCATACAAGTACACATGAAAGCGCTGAGGTGTAGGTGCAAGTGTCGTGAATTGTGAATATGCACAGTCGATTGAATTGATTAATTTTACGAGGGTAAGTTGATTTTAAGCGGAGGTTGATTTTAAAATGAGTTGATTTTAGATGAGATTAAATATAATGGAGGTTTAAAGTTGAATAAGACGTTATAACGATTTACTTATTATTTAGAACTTAGGTGAAATAATATATTCATGAAAATTGAATCTTAACGCAAAAAGTTAATTATAATAACAAATGTTGTTTTTATTTCTAAAAGATTTTAATGTCTAATAAAACGACAATTGAATATAAATTGTTATTATATAAAAGTGTTATAAATAAATTAAATTAGATAGATTTTTAGGAAATGAGTTTCTTTGGTTAATATTTATTAAAGACAAAAATAAAATGGTTTTATTATATTAAAATAGTTCTTTATTAAATAAAATAGTTTTATTAAATTTATTAGAGAGAAAAGTTATTAGTTTAATTTAAAAGTTGTGATTATGGCATGAAAAAGGATTTTATTGGTTTTTATTTTTAAATAAAAGCTAATTATAGAATTGATAATTGATTTTAATTTAATGATTAGGTTAATTAAAAGATTATTTAAAGGATTAAATGAGTTAGAAAACGTTAAGTAGAGGTTAGTGGGGTTTAGCAGTGGTTAACAAAAAGTTAGTGGTAATGAGGGTGATTTAGTGTATGTGTTTAGTGTAAGTGTGTGATGATTAACTACATTATAACAATTAAACAAAATAACAAAAAAAAATAAACAAAAAGAGGAAAGAACCCTAGTCCCCCCCGGTTTCCCCTTTTCGCGATTCAACGACTCCGGTAGCATCTCCCTCGTCCTTCTCCGCAGTTTCTTCGATTCGTCATCCCCTTGGTAATTCCTGAAATGCAAATCAAGGCGTCAATCATTCAGGAGTTCAAACATAGATAGAAAAGTTTACCAATGATGCGAGATGGTGGCGGAATCTGGAAGCGAGAACGGCGGTCGTTGGCGCGGTGGCGGGGCTCCGACGGTTGAAAGGATAAGTTTCTTCTCCCTCAATCCCTTGTGTTTCGAAAGTAGGCTTTTTTGTGTGATTTCTTTAGGGTTTAGAACCTGTCGTTATTCCTCCTCATTCACCTCTTTATATAGGCCTTGGATTTGAAAGTGATTTGAATGCTAGTTTAAATGCTGATTTGGGCTTTTCCATATTGGTACCAATCTGACCTGAGAACATTCCTATTTCGTGTAGACAAATATTTGAAAAAAATTTCCTCTTTCGTTCGATTGTTTAATGTCTGTTAAATGAAAATCTCAATTTCTGATTTGTATCGCTTGTGCTTAATATCTTGCTAGTCCAGGTTCAAAGTCTTGGGGACTTTGGATTGGATATTCCTTTCTTCTTTACCGGTATATTCTCCCAGACAATTACTGATTTTCATTCGATATTTTGACAGGTGTGAATAGTGAAGGAGTTGTTGGGCCAGCAAACGGACAGCCCAAAACAAATACGGTAGTGGAGTTGGACAGGTTCGTCGCGAGAACCGACGGTCTTTAGAGGTGTCATTCGAAAACTAAACTGGGAGTAATTCTCTTGCTGTTGATTTGTTGAACAATTTGGTTGCTTTTGGAACTGATTGATTCACTGTTGGTGTAGGAATGGAAGAGGATGCAGCAGGTGTTCCTGATTCCCGTAACTTCTTCTCGATCAAATCTCGTGCTGCTGGTAAGCTCTTTGAATGCTCGGTCTTCTGATCGCTTTCGAATGTATGGTGTTGTTGTGAAGATATTTGCGTGGGACTAACTATCTCACTTGTGCTATATTTTGTGATATTGAAGCTTCTTGCATGGTAGGCTTGCTGAGAAGCGAGAAGCCACAAAAGGCTTGCATTTACCGTAGACTCAGTTGTAGCTGCAGATATTTGTTTATGAGGAAATTCTCTTGAACGAGGACTCTCGTGTTGAATTGGAGGTAGCGGCGGCATCAGAAGTTTCCACGAGGATTTTCAACTTTATGCCCATGAAGCACATTGTATCTCATGCTCTCTTTGGTAAGTAGAATTATCTCTGTATTTTAGAGAACCTTTCATGTTAGGGTGCAGGAAATTGAGCGACAGACCAGGTTGCATTTAAGATATCTTGTCCATTTCTTGATCGGCGCCTTATTGATTAATATTTGTTATTATGTACTGTGAACTGCAGTAGGTGGTTATTTGCATTCTCCAGATTCCAATGAGATTGACCTTATGGCGGTTCCGGTTGTTGATAACAGGTTTTCATAGCAGGTTGCTCTTGTTGTGGTAAAATCAAGAAGAGAGGCCAATGCTAATAATGTTGACGATATCACCTGTTGGTACATCTCTTCCCAATCACCCACGGCAACAGCTTTGTCAGACAAACTTTGAGGTGAGCTTTTGGTTCTCCTCTTTCTTTCAGCATTAACTGAGCTTTGTTTCATTCATTGACAGGTTTAATATGTGCCAGGTTATTGTCCTCCATAGCCTTTTTCTCGAAGGTCAATGTAGCATTACTGTCTCCAAAGGATGTAGTCTTATTGGTGATTTAATGATGATGTCGACACCGGTACCTCTCAATGAAGATATTCGTCGTAGGAGTTTCTCCGCCTCACTCATGGCTAAGAACAACTTCTTACTTGTGAAGGTTTCCAATAAAGGACCGCAGTGATGATGTTCCTTTGACGACCTCTAAGCCTTTGGTATTAAGACGAAAAGAAAGGCCCCGAGACCACTCAGGATGTATGTCAAAGCTTCAAGTAACTGACGTAAGTTTCCATCTATTTAAAGGCCTGTCATGCTTTTTTTGTGGGAGTGTAATACACTGGAATGTTAATCTAGAGGTAAATGGGAAATGGGTCCCTTGAGGAGTCACAATAACATCACATATCCCTTTTCCATGAGCGTTGACAGCTCCATCAAAGATTAAACCCCATTGAGAACCTGGCTCTGGTCCTTCCCCATGTATAGGTTCTTCACAATCTTTCATCTTCAAGAACATAACATCTTCATCAGGAAAGTCATCGTTGGAGGGTTGATGATCCAAAATGGGTTGGTGAGCCAGATGATCAGCCAAAACACTTCCACTAACAGCTTTCTGAGTATGGTACTCGATATCATATTCAGACAATAACATCTGCCATCTAGCGATTCTCCCGGTTAAAGCGGGCTTCTCAAAAATATATTTGATAGGATCCATCTTAGAGACTAACCAAGTAGTGTGATTCAACATATACTGGCGCAAACGCTTGGCGGCCCACGCCAAAGCGTAACAAGTCTTCTCTAACATAGTGTACCTTGTTTCACAATCAGTAAACTTCTTGCTCAAGTAATAAGTAACATGGTCTTGCTTTCCTGCTTCATCTCGATGACCGAGTACACAACCCATCGAATCTTCTAAAACGGTCAAATACATAATCAAAGGTCGTCCTTCAACTGGAGGTATCAGGATAGGAGGTTCAAGCAAGTACTCTTTGATGCTATCAAAAGCCTTTTGACAGTCTTTAGTCCAAACATCCTTGTTCTTTCCTCAGAAGCTTGAAAATAGGCTTACATGTAGCGGTCATGTTAGATATAAACCTGGAGATATAGTTCAGACGTCCCAAGAATCCTCTAACTTGTTTCTCGGTGGCGGGAGCTGGCATTTCCCGGATAGCTTTCACTTTGTCAGGGTCTACTTCAATCCCTCTTTGACTGAAAATGAAACCTAATAGTTTCCCTGATCGTACTCCAAATGTGCACTTGTTGGGGTTCAAACGGAGCTTGTATTCCCTCAAACGACCAAACAGCTTAGCCAGGTGTTTAACATGGTCATCCTCGGTCTTCGACTTATCTATCATATCATCTTCGTACACCTCGATCTCCTTGTGCATCATATCATGGAACAAAGTAGTCATAGCTCTCTGATATGTTGCCGCTGCATTCTTTAATCCAAACGGCATAACTTTGTAACAAAAGGTGCCCCAGGGCGTTATGAATGACGTCTTTTCTCTGTCCTCGGGAGCCATTCTAATCTGATTGTAACCTAAGAAACCATCCATGAAGGAGAAAATTTCATATCTCGCAGTACTGTCTACCAAGATGTCAATGTGAGGTAACGGAAAATCATCTTTCGGACTGGCCTTATTCAAATCCGTGTAGTCTACACACATGCGAACCTTACCATCCTTCTTCGGGACAGGCACAATGTTAGCCAACCATAGTGGATACTCGGCAGTAACAAGGAAACCTGCATCAATCTGTTTCTGTACCTCTTCTTTAATCTTTAGAGCCATGTCAGGTCTAGTCCTTCTGAGCTTCTGTTTTATCGGCGGGCACTCTGGCTTTAACGATAAATGATGTTCGACTATAGCTGTGTCCAATCCGGACATGTCTTGATACGACCAAGCGAACACATCGACAAACTCTCCAAGCAAATCAATCAGCTGTTTCTTCACATCGGGTTTGAGCATAGCTCCAATTTTCACTTCTTTATGGATTTCTTCTGATCCCAAGTTGACTACTTCCACCGGTTCTTGATGAGGTTGGATAGCTTTTTCCTCTTTCTCAAGCAGTCTAGAAATTTCTTCTGGGATATCATTCTCTGCGTCCTCAGCTTCGTACACAGGAAACTCGAAATTTGGAGAAGGTAGTGGATCATTATTCCCAGTTTGTAATTTGGGTGGCAATCTGCACAAGTGATGTGACTTGAATAAGTTTTTGTTTTGTAAGGTGAAGAGTGTGTGTACGCGAGATGCTACTTATTATTTTCCAACATCGTGAATAAAATTTAAAAAAAAAAAACAGATGTAAATGAAAGTAGTTTATTGATGATAGCAAAACCGAAAAGACACGCCCAACAAAGGCACCTTTGCCTTGGGCAGAGCAAAGGGAATTATTAAAAAGTATGCCCTAATAAATGCAGTTTCGCCTTGGGCAGAGCGAAAATTTTAAACAAATGCTTTACTTAGATATATGAATGGCGGTAGGAGCTTCAACCACACTCCAATTCTTGACCACGACACCTGGAGTCACAAAGTCTGGGATGTCTTCATCTGGCTCTTCCTCGGTGATGGCATAAACTCCAAAGGTATAGTCAAATTCGTCCGAAACATAGCCTGGGTCTTCCATATAGGGCTCATAGTCTTCGTAAGGAATGGAGGACCTGGCAGAACCATTTGATATGTAGCCTTCAAGTTCGTCCTCTGACACAACATTGATCTGAGGATGATGGACAACCCCTCCACTACGGAACACTTCATTGATCAGCGGGAACCCTTGACCTTTGGTGGTTTGTTGAGCGAAACTGCTGGTGAAACCGAGACCTTCTTTGTTTTTGTTCTCTGGCAAAGTCAACACTTTTCCCCATATTGTTTGGTGACCACTGTTCACTACTCGTTGTGCGTCTTTGAATGATGACATGGATGCTTGAGACTTCTGGGCATCCCCACCCACAATAGACAGAGCCTGAAATTGCGTGCCAACCTCTTCCTCGGCTTCGACATATGAAAATGATGATAAGTGACTTACCACCAGAGCTCTCTCTCCACAAACTGTAACTATCTTCCCTTCAAAAACATATTTCAACTTCTGATGCAGGGTAGAAGTGACCGCTCCAGCTTCATATATCCATGGCCTCCCTAGTAAACAGCTATAGGCAGCACGAATGTCCATGACTTGAAATGGGATCATAAAATTCTGTAATCCAATAGTCATGGGCAAATCAACCTCGCCAATTACTGTTTTCCTTGACCCATCGAAAGCTTTGACAATAACGCGACTTGGCCTCATCGGTGGTCCCTGATATGATAGCTTAGATAGAGTAGTTCTAGGCATTACATTTAGGGATGATCCAGTATTGACCAGTACACTGGACAGAGAGTCATTTCCACAGTTCACGGAAATATGCAGAGCCATGTTATGTTTCCTTCCCTCTTCTGGGAGATCGTCTTCGTTGAAACCCAGATTATCACTTGAAGTAATACTGCCAATTATGTTGTCAAATTGTTCCATAGTTACATCCTGCTCGACGTAGGCTTGTTCCAAGATCTTCTGAAACGCTTCTCTATGAGCCTCGGAACTCATCAACAATTGTAGCACAGAAATCTTCGATGGGGTTTGCAGAAGCTGATCTGCAACCTTATATTCACTTCTTTTGATTATTTTCAAACATTCATCGGAGTTGGATAAATTAGACCCACCAGATTGCCCCACAGTTGGGTCCTTTGAGCCTGATGGTTCAGACAAAGCTTCTTTTTCCTTCGGTGGCACAGTCGGGTAGACTCGACCGCTTTTTGTCACTCTACTAACGTCTGCAATATTAACGACTGAGGGTACAGTGGGCAAAGGTACTTCTTTCCCATCCTCCAACATAGTAGCATTGTACCTGTAAGGGATGGCCTTACTAGAGGTATAAGGAATAGGTCCAAGCACATTGATCACTAAAGGAGTAATGGTTGGCTTCTTGCTATTGTAAACAATCTCTATACGTTCCATTTCCTTAAAGTGAGGTACTATAACACAAACTTCTTCAGCCTCTTCATTTGACACTTCTTGGCCATCACTTTCCAAACAATCTTCAATCATATTGACAGGGGGCGAACCATGTGGTGGTAATGGGTTCTTCTGTACATTAGGGTCGGAATCCCTAAAAGACAATATTCCATTCTTGATGAGCCTCTGGACATCCATCTTCAAACCGAAACAACTCTCAATATCATGTCCCGGAGCACCCTGATGGTAAGGACAAAACTTATCAGCTCTATAGGAGGGGGGAGGATTCGCGGGAGCCGGAGGTGGAGCTCTCGTCTGAATATGACCTTTTTTAATCAAAGCGGGAAATACATCAGCATATGTCATTGGGATCGGATCAAAGTTTATCTTTCTATACACACGACCCTGATTGCTAGGTGGCCAATTCTGCTGAGGATATTGTGGACTCTGCTGAAGTTGGGGTTGTTGAGCAACGGGAGACTGAGCTTGCTGATAGGGTTGCGGAGACTGTAGCTGATAATCCGGAGCATTAAACACTGGCGATACCGCTGCAACCTGATGTCGTGGCATGTACCTCTTTCTGAATTGTCCCTTTTGAATGGCATTCACACCTTGTTCCTTTTTCTTCACAAAACTGCTCCCATACCTCTTAGGAGCGCCTTCTTCTTTGGTCAATCTTCCTTCGCGAACACCTTCTTCTAAACGCATTCCCATATTGACCATTTCAGTAAAGTCACTGGGCGCGCTGGCTACCATCTTCCTATAAAAGAAAGGACCCAGAGTCTTCAGAAAAATTTTGGTCATCTCTTTTTCTTCTAAAGGTGGTGTGACCTGCGCGCCCAACTCGCGCCAACGTTGAGCATATTCTTTGAAATTCTCCTTATCTTTTTGTGCCATTGCTCTCAATTGATCTCGGTCGGGTGCCATGTCCACATTGTACTTATACTGTTTGACAAAGGCTCCTCCTAGATCATTGAAAGTCCGAATCTTCGTATTATCCAACCCCATATACCACTTGAGTGCGGCGCCTGTCAGACTGTCTTGAAAGTAGTGAATGAGTAGTTGATCGTTATCAGTTTGGGCAGACATCTTCCTGGCATACATAATGAGATGACTCTGAGGGCAGGTATTCCCCTTGTACTTTTCGAAATCAGGGACTTTGAACTTCGGTGGGACCTTAACATTTGGCATCAAACACAGCTCAGAAGCACTCTTACCAAATAAGTCTTTTCCATGAAGGGCTCTCAACTCCTTTTGTATTTCAGAAAACTGATCTTGAAATCCATTTATCCTCTCTTCTAAGCCCACAGTCTCAGTTGGCGACCCATGTAGAATTGGTTCATCCAGAATATACGGAATAGCGTTCACATGCAGAGATGCGGTAGTCATCACAACAGAAACAACAGGAGCAGCTTGAACAGTGGTCACAACAGGGATTTCAGACACAGGCGGGCGGTAGCCGGCCGGAGTAAAATAAGGAGGCATCCCCCACGGGAAACCTTGAGGCATACTGTATGACACTTCAGCAACAGAAGATACCACTGGGATCGGTGCTGGTGTCACTTCAGATACGACAGTCCTTGGAACTTCTTGGTTGTTGATCGAGATTTGACTGGACAAAGCTTCCACTAGGCCATTCAACTTCTCCAAACTTTCTTTCATACTTGCAACTTCATCACGGAGCACCCTGTTCTCTTGCTCTAGTTGATCCATCTTCTGACGTTGACTGGCTCGAGTGTTGTATCGGTGATTCAGCTTGTTCTGCGGAGATGAAGCAAGAGTGAGACCCTGGAATGCAAATGAATGTTATGCTTATGTAAAATGCAAATGAGTGTGAAACTTTCAAGAAACTCAAATTATTCTGGTATTGTAACCTTGGAGAAAGAAACTTATTTTATTTTAATGATTGAAGCATTACAAAAACGGAGTACTCTTTTAAGAGTTTATTACATTGAATCAAAAGCAAAAGAGAAGCTCGGAGATCTACTCCTTATGCTCCCTCGGTGCGCGAAGTTCTCTTTCCAACTGATTGATGTGTTCTTGCAACTCGGCCTTCTCTCTGATGAGTCGGTCGACACACTCCTTCCAAGCCATAGTATCTGGGGGAAGATCATCACTGGTGACAGTACTTGAAGAGGCGTGAGAGGAAAATAAATCCCCTTGCGCTTTTCTTTTCCTTGCGAGTTCAAATTCTGGCAGCCTCTGGGACTTCTCCTGCTCTACCTTGAGCGTAAAAAACTTGTTCTTCCAAGCAGCCTTCAATTTTCGAGCTTCATCCAAAGTAACCTTCAATTGATCTACTTCACTCACATCAAACCAATCTGGGTCATGGAAGGCCAACACCATAGGTTCATGGAAAGGGAACGGCATTTTGAGGTCGAGAGCTCTTGCTCGCACCCAATGTAGGTATTCTTCAGAGACAGCACAATTGGGGTATCCTAAAGCAGCTTTTCCTTCCTTGTTGATGTATTCCCATGAGTAAATTATGACAGTCTTCAGGTCTGGGTCTTCTCCTTCCTTGAGAAAGATTCCTTCTAACAGAGTCTGGTCAGGTACTTCAATCATGGGATGCCCAAATTGGAGACGGGCCAGCGCAGGATTGTAACTTATGCATCCTTCTCTCGCAATGAGCGGTATGTTAGTAAAACCTCTGATGCTATGGATCATACCTATACCCCCATACGTAGGATCGTACCACACAATGTCAGAGAGAGTAAGGGCCATGACTATCTCGGACCAACGAGGCGACTCTTCCTCTTCCCAAATAGACGGGTGCCGAGTTAGGCGAGCAATGAACCATGAATACAACAGAGCGGTACAACAAACGATTTGTCCTCCTCCCTCAGCATTCTTCGAGTGGATTGAAAAGTATGTGTCCGCGAGCAAGGTAGGAACGAGGTTCTTGAGTATGAACAGTTTAATTGCGTCCATGTCAACAAAATCATCAACCTTTGGGAACCAGAAAATCCCATAAACCAACAGAGCAAAGGTGGCTTCCATGATAAGGACTTCTTTTCTTTCAGCATGGTAGCGAACTTTTTTAATCAAAAAGTCAGCAGGGAATCCAAGGACTCCTTCCTTGGTGGTTAGGTGCGCTTGCACATCTGCCAAACTGAGATGAGTGGCATTGGCAATTTCCTGATGACTGGGTGAGTCTTCCTGGCCGGTGAATACAAGACGGGCCGTTACAGGCATCCTCAGGAAATCAGAATACTCTTCCAACGTTGGCATTAACTGGTAATCTGGAAAAGTGAAACAGTGGTACAATGGATCATAAAATTGAACAAGGGTCTCCAAAAACCCTTCCTTCATCTTGAGTTCGAGAAAACGGAAGACTTCTCCATATTCTGCTGCGAAGGCGTATCAGTTCTCGATCAGATCAGCTAGCTCTCTCAAGCTTTCAATGTTAGGGCTCTGAAAAGTGTACTCCAAGACTTCTCTTTTGAAATCCATGGTTACAATACCTGAGAAATAAAATTGAGTTTCTTGAAATGAATAAAGAAAAAAATGTAATGCAATATGAGTAGGACTTCATGGGATCCCCAACTATTTATAAGCATTGTAATAAAAGAAAACGTTTTTTTTATTAATTTCAAAATGGAATACAAATAATTGCTTTTAAAAGTCCCAAGTAAAAGCTAAATAAAAGCTAGTAAAGACGCTAAAGAAGTTTCGAATTCTGTTGCTTGAGCTGCTCTTCTAGTTGCGTCTTCTCACGGATGAGGTTGTCCACAATTAGTTTCCAAATAGTGCATTGTGGGTCGGAGAAAAATAAATCCTCCATGACTTTCCTCTTCTTGCAGGGGAGTAACTCTTCATCCTTCAACTGTAGCTGCTTCTGAAGTTCATCCTTTTCTTTTTGAAGTTCAGCTTTCTGCTTCTTACATTCATCATTTTCTGCCACTGCTACATAGTACTTGTTCTTCCAGGATTCCAGCTCATGTTGAGACTTCCTTAAGGACACCTCTAACTTCTCAGCTTCAGACATAAAGACATATGTGGGCTCTCTCCTTGGAGCTATGGGATCCTGGCGGGAATAGGGCATTTTTAGCTTGATTGCCCTTTCTCTGACCCATCGAAGGTAGGGCTTTAAAGACACACAATTAAGCTTCCCAAGGCTTTCTTTCCCTTTCTTGTGCAAGTGGCTCCATGCAACTAAAACTTTGTCTAGGAGTTCCTGGTCTTCCCTAAAGAAAATATTCTCTACTTGGACACTCTTAG
Organism: Lathyrus sativus; assembly: GCA_963859935.3. Taxonomy (NCBI): domain Eukaryota; kingdom Viridiplantae; phylum Streptophyta; class Magnoliopsida; order Fabales; family Fabaceae; genus Lathyrus; species Lathyrus sativus. The sequence goes on along the minus strand of OZ012738.1, from coordinate 449,944,564 downwards.
GCGGCTCCTTCAATGGAAATCCCAATTGTCGACGGGCTAAGACCGGATTGTAACTGATCCCTCCATTAAAACTGAGTAATGGTACATTAGCAAAGTCGCCACAACCATCAATAATCAAGGTTCCATCATATACTCGGTTGTACCAAATGATGTCCGAGTGGGTCAATGCCATAACTCTTGGAGACCAAAGCCCCCTATCGAGACTTAAAAAGGAAGTAGACCTCGACAAGTGCGAAATAAACCACTTGTAGAGTAGGGGTACACATCAGGTGATCATTCCTCCACCATAGAAGTTTCGGAGGTGTATAGAATGGTAAGCATTACCCAATAGAGTTGGTACTGGATTGTTCTTCAAAAAGATCTTAATTGCGTTGAGGTCGACGAACCCTTCAAAACTTGGGAACAAAAACACTCCATAAACAAGTAAGGCAAAGATCACCTCGAATGGAGTCTTGTTCGTATAGTCGGCATAAAACATTGCTTTACTAATTAAGAACTTCGTAGTCAAACCAAAAATACCGCCTTTACTAATCAAATTTCCCTTGACGTCTGATACCTTTAGGCAAAGGGCCTTAGCAATTTCTCTTTCATCGGGGTCCTTTTCCAGGAAAGGGAAAGGAGACTCCTCTAAGATAGGTAAACCAACCAAAAAGGAGTATTCTTCCAACTTAGGTAATAGTTGGAAGTCTGAAAACGTAAAACAGTGGTACAGTGGATCATAGAATTGCAATAAGGTGGACAAGAGTCCTTCGTCTACTTGTCGACTCAATAAGGATATCAGCTTCTCATACTTGCTCTTGAATTTCTCTTGGTCTTCAATCAGGGTCACTAACTTCTTTAGGTCATCCAACTTGGGACTTTTAAAAGTGTATTTCAGAGTGTGTCTTCTATTGGGATCCATAATACCCTACAATGTTTACAAACAAAGGTAAATCCCATGAAGTCCGATGCGGTATGATGCTTTATGAATGCAACAAACACAAGTAGGCACATAGAAACATAAGGATAAACACACAAAGGGGACCGTAGGTTAGCAACGAGCATGGGACAAAGGTATACCCTTTCCAAAGGATTTGAACTAAAGGTTGATTGTACCTGCTAAACAAGGTTCTAATGAAGTTCCCAAAGTCATTATCCCATCCTTTCGGATATTATCAACTTCCCAAGTACTCGGGGGTTAATAATATTCTCAAGAGAACTTCTTTTGAGTGTAGCATCGCGTAGCACTATTTCAGGGGTACCCCCTCATAGCTCCGCACTACATCCTAATAAAGGCCAAAGTGGGGTTAAGGTAACTAAGGTCCTCAATATCATAGGCTCCAACATCGAATATAGTGCATGTTTTCACGATTAAAGACTCGTTCAATAATACATCTTTCGAGAGGGCCTCAATTGAGCGTGATTTTCAAGTCAGCTTGGTCGGGATTCTACCCCCTATAAGCCTCTTTGAACATATCACTATCCTATCTTAAGTTCGCCCAAGTCCGGGTGTAGGACTTTGTCTCACCACTCAAAGGTATCAACCCACGAATACAAACAAATAAGCAAGTGAACAAATAAGCAAATAAACGAATATATAAAGCAATAAAGAAATAAAAACAAGATAGGGAGACCCACTGAGAGTCCCCAGTGAAGTCGCCATTTCTGTCGCGGTGAAATTTGGATACCAAACTATTGATTAGTTTGAATCGTTAATTCAATTTGCAACCGAACTTTGATTTGTCCAAAGGAAGGGATAAAGATCGAAATTCCCACAATACAATGCAAATGAAAGCTAGATTGTTTAGGTTCGGGGGTTGGTTAAACTTAGGGAAGGTACTAGCATCCTAAGTTTCTGTAGTACTCTACAGGAACCTCTTGTTTTATGTTTGTTTATTGCTAAGTGTTTATCTGCTTAAAGGTATAAAAGACCTAGGGGTTTATTTCTAAGTATACTCGATAAGATGTCGCATCTTATGCCTACATATCCTTACGGGAGTGGAATCAGAGTATTTGTAGTTCCCCTAAAGGGTTAGAGGAGCTCTTTGACTGTGGTCAAAGTTCCTACGGGTTTAGGGTAGTTGTTTTGATTGGGTTTAGGAGAAGAGATGAGTCTTCATGTTAAGGGAGATGTAACCACCACAAGTGTAAAGGGGGTTGTAGGAAAATAGTCTTTGCATCGTCTTAAGAAAAGGGCTTAAGTACTCGGATTGTTTAACGAGTATGCCTTTATCACTCTTAAGGCAAAGTTCCTACATGTTTGATTGTATTATTGTGGGGGTGGAGATTATATCTCACTTAAGATGATTAACATCTAATCTCTATTGTGTTTGAAAAAAGTTGTATAGTGTTGTTTGTTTGTCTAAGTTGTAGAGATAATGGTCCTTCCTATGGGGTAGGATCTATCTTAAGCGATCAACTTGAATGGGATCAAGGATCGCGAGGAAACATGCAAATGAAGTGCAACTACACACAACGTTGAATTATGTGTAGGTTTTTCCTTTGGACGGAATGCGGTGCGATAATGTAAATGACGGTAACATAAATGACAGTAAGGTAAATTGCGGAAAAGTAAACCATACAAGTACGCATGAAAGCGCTGAGGTGTAGGTGCAAGTGTCGTGAATTGTGAATGTGCACAGTCGATTGAATTGATTAATTTTACGAGGGTGAGTTGATTTTAAGCGGAGGTTGATTTTAAAATGAGTTGATTTTAGATGAGATTAAATATAATGGAGGTTTAAAGTTGAATAAGACGTTATAACGATTTACTTATTATTTAGAACTTATGTGAAATAATATATTCATGAAAATTGAATCTTAACGCAAAAAGTTAATTATAATAACAAATGTTGTTTTTATTTCTAAAAGATTTTAATGTCTAATAAAACGACAATTGAATATAAATTGTTATTATATAAAACTGTTATAAATAAATTAAATTAGATAGATTTTTAGGAAATGAGTTTCTTTGGTTAATATTTATTAAAGACAAAAATAAAATGGTTTTATTATATTAAAATAGTTCTTTATTAAATAAAATAGTTTTATTAAATTTATTAGAGAGAAAAGTTATTAGTTTAATTTAAAAGTTGTGATTATGGCATGAAAAAGGATTTTATTGGTTTTTATTTTTAAATAAAAGCTAATTATAGAATTGATAATTGATTTTAATTTAATGATTAGGATAATTAAAAGATTATTTAAAGGATTAAATGAGTTAGAAAACGTTAAGTAGAGGTTAGTGGGGTTTAGCAGTGGTTAACAAAAAGTTAGTGGTAATGAGGGTGATTTAATGTATGTGTTTAGTGTAAGTGTGTGATGATTAACTACATTATAACAATTAAAAAAATAACAAAAAAATAAACAAAAAGAGGAAAGAACCCTAGTCCCCCCCGGTTTCCCCTTTTCGCGATTCAACGACTCCGGTAGCATCTCCCTCGTCCTTCTCCGCAGTTTCTTCGATTCGTCATCCCCTTGGTAATTCTTGAAATGCAAATCAAGGCGTCAATCATTCAGGAGTTCAAACATAGATAGAGAAGTTTACCAATGATGCGAGATGGTGGCGGAATCTGGAAGCGGGAACGGCGGTCGTTGGCGCGGTGGCGGGGTTCCGACGGTTGAAAGGATAAGTTTCTTCTCCCTCAATCCCTTGTGTTTCAAAAGTAGGCTTTTTTTGTGATTTCTTTAGGGTTTCAAACCTGTCGTTATTCCTCCTCATTCACCTCTTTATATAGGCCTTTGATTTGAAAGTGATTTGAATGCTAGTTTAAATGCTGATTTGGGCTTTTCCATATTGGTACCAATCTGACCTGAGAACATTCCTATTTCGTGTAGACAAATATTTGAAAAAAATTTCCTCTTTCGTTCGATTGTTTAATGTCTGTTAAATGAAAATCTCAATTTCTGATTTGTATCGCTTGTGCTTAATATCTTGCTAGTCCAGGTTCAAAGTCTTGGGGATTTTGGATTGGATATTCCTTTCTTCTTTACCGGTATATTCTCCCAGACAATTACTGATTTTCATTCGATATTTTGACAGGTGTGAATAGTGAAGGAGTTGTTGGGCCAGCAAACGGACAGCCCAAAGCAAATACGGTAGTGGAGTTGGACAGGTTCGTCGCGAGAACCGACGGTCTTTAGAGGTGTCATTCGAAAACTAAACTGGGAGTAATTCTCTTGCTGTTGATTTGTTGAACAATTTGGTTGCTTTTGGAACTGATTGATTCACTGTTGGTGTAGGAATGGAAGAGGATGCAGCAGGTGTTCCTGATTCCCGTAACTTCTTCTCGATCAAATCTCGTGCTGCTGGTAAGCTCTTTGAATGCTCGGTCTTCTGATCGCTTTCGAATGTATGGTGTTGTTGTGAAGATATTTGCGTGGGACTAACTATCTCACTTGTGCTATATTTTGTGATATTGAAGCTTCTTGCATGGTAGGCTTGCTGAGAAGCGAGAAGCCACAAAAGGCTTGCATTTACCGTAGACTCAGTTGTAGCTGCAGATATTTGTTTATGAGGAAATTCTCTTGAACGAGGACTCTCGTGTTGAATTGGAGGTAGCGGCGGCATCAAAAGTTTCCACGAGGATTTTTAACTTTATGCCCATGAAGCACATTGTATCTCATGCTCTCTTTGGTAAGTAGAATTATCTCCGCATTTTAGAGAACATTTCATGTTAGAGTGCAGGAAATTGAGCGACAGACCAGGTTGCATTTAAGATATCTTGTCCATTTCTTGATCGACGCCTTATTGATTAATATTTGTTATTATGTATTGTGAACTGCAGTAGGTGGTTATTTGCATTCTCCAGCTTCCAATGAGATTGACCTTATGGCGGTTCCGGTTGTTGATAACAGGTTTTCATAGCAGGTTGCTCTTGTTATGGTAAAATCAAGAAGAGAGGCCAATGCTAATAATGTTGACGATATCACCTGTTGGTACATCTCTTCCCAATCACCCACGGCAACAACTTTGTCAGACAAACTTTGAGGTGAGCTTTTGGTTCTCCTCTTTCTTTCAGCAGTAACCGATCTTTGTTTCATTCATTAATAGAAAATGTGAGAGGGAGAGAAAAGTTAGAACATAAAACCTTCATTGTTCATACGCCCTGCTAAAAAACCCAATACACATCAAACCGTAGATCATAACCAGACCCCACTACAAACCGTATCGACCTCAATGAAGCAACAATAAGAAAGATTCCAAAACCTCCTCACCAAAGAGAGAACACACACACCACTCTCAGATAAATAGAATACATATACCTAACCTTTTTTATACATTCTTTCTACTAAAAAAACCGGAAAAACAAAAGTTTGCATCTCCCTCAAATTCCCCACCCTTCGTCTTTTTTCTGGAAAATCATCAACAACAAGAACCCACCCCTAAAGCCTTGGAACTGAACCTCTCTCTTCATCTCCAACCTTCATCCATTAAAACCTTCTTTGATTTTCTTTCAATAATAACTCCAGACCCAAACCGTAATCATGGATAATTTGAATCAGGGGGGAAAATAAGTGAGAAGAAGGAGACAATATAAACCAGACAAACGAAAAGAATCGAAGCAAAATCAAATTCAAAAGCGAACCAAAACTGAAGCAAAATAGATACGGAGAAGAACAAAGAGGAAGAAGGTCGACGCAAACGACTTTGAGCTGTGAGTCCGAGCGAAGGAAGCAAAGTTTAAGGTGAAAACATCGGCCTGAGAAGAAGGTTGTGTGATATGATAAGCTTCGAGTGACCCTTGTTTCTTGTTTTGATTTATATTCTTATTCTTCAATGTTGATATGATGGATCTGAGCTATGCTTTTGTCTTTCCATAACTTTGTAGATTTGATGAAAAAGAATTAACACCATCATAGCATTTGATAGCTTTGCTGTTCATGTGGGCTGGGGGGGCTTAAACCCCGTTTTTTCATGTTTCAGACGTTTATGGTGGATGAATGGGTCGTGAGGCCCATGATGATTCCATGGAGTTGCTATTTTCACTCCACATCATTACAGCACCCTGTTCATTGTTGATATAGATTAATTTTATTTTTGTTTTTTTTAAACAGTAGATTTTAATTTTGATTTTAATTTGATCTTGAGTTGATTAACTGTTTTATTGGATTATTTGCTTCGAATTTATCCAAAATTTGAATTTTAGATTGGATAATTTGGTTTAGATATTTAGATTTTGATTTATTTTGATATTTGGTTAGTTTTTTTGATTAATTAATTTCTTTGTGGACTTTAATTAGACATTTTAGATCTTAATTAATTTTGTTGATTCTTGAATAGAAATTTGTTTAGATTGTTAATTGATGATTAATTTTTCGTGATGAGTTTGGATTAATTTTAATATTAGTTCTTGATATTAATTTGTTTATCTAAAGTTTAGATTAATGATTTTGGTTATACTTTAAGTATAGTGTTGATTCTAACTTGATGCTAATTTTTGATAAACTTTGATTATTTGGATTAACTAGATTGTGGATATTTGGTTTTGAATCATTTTGATTAGTGAACTTGAATTTCTTGTCAACATTTTGTTTAGAATTCTTTGATTAATTTCCTTGTCGATTTTAGTTGAATTCCTACTTGAATATTTGTTAAATTTGAGTTTGATTTTCAATTGAATTTTAATTGAATATTAGGTGAATTTTGGTTTGGTTTCTTGTCGAGCTTTTGGATAAATTATTGTAGAATCTTTAATTAATTTTCTTGTTAAGTTCTTTTAGCATCTTGGTAATTAACTTTGGCTTTTCTTCTTGATGAGATTTGTGCTTTGACACTCGAGGTGTTTGTGCCTGCTTAATCTTGTTGATGTTTGGAATTACATATGAATTCTCATTAGTTTATTGATCAGTGCATATTTATGCACATTCTCCTATATTTTTACTTAAGCATTTCTTTACTTTATTTTGATTATTTTTATGTTTTATTTTGTTTTTATATTTTATTTTATTTTTGGCTTAATTTGATTTTCGCACTTTATTTTTCAGCTTTAGCGGTCTGCACGGAAACGATCATAGCTGGAGTTCCGAGAATCCGTTTGAGACGTTCTAAAAATCGTCGGAAAGCTAAGAGAGAGAGCTACGACTTTTGTGTTGGAGTCAAAGTCAGATTCGGAGTGAAAAATTCCAGAATTTCGTTTGAAGTTACAGCATTAGGATTTTATTTTAGTGTTGGGTCATGTATTGGGCCTGGGTTATATTTTCAACCCAGTTGGGTTTTGAACCGGATCCATTGTTTGCCTTTTTAAGGAGAACTCGTGTTACTATTCACATTAGTTACTATTAACAAAAATATTATTGAAGCTTTTACGATTGGAATGGAGAACTAATTCCTTATAGTCAATCTGCTGTAATCGCGTTTCAACGCTTTGAGGTTTATACTTTATCAATTTAATTTGTTTCTCTTTCAAAACTATTCTATGAATTGCATTTGCTTAATCTGTTAGTTTATAGAATTGTTTTGATTAAATTCGTATGATTGCATCCTTAATTTTTATTCGCCGTTACGTCGCTTTGTCGTTAATTCGCGCTTATAATTCGTGTTTGCTTAATTCACGAAAACTTAATCCGTTTGCTTAATTCGAAATTTAGGATTGTCAATCTAGTTTATGTCTTTTGCGCTTGTCAATTGACATAGGAATTGAATAGAGATCGAAGTCGCTTAGGAAATTGGTAAGGTAGAAACCCGTGATAAACCGGAACTGAAAATAGTAGATTGCCTTATTTTGATAATCACTTATTTTAACCGCTTAATTGTATTTTCTTTATTGAATCGATACTAAACCAAACAAACCCCCCTTTTTATTCGATTAGTAATAATCAAGAATCTTTGAGAACGATATTTCGAGTCATTGTCGCTGTTATACTGCATTTTTACAAACTACTCGTTTTGATCCGCGCGCGACAGCGCAACAAATTGGCGCTGTTGCCGAGGATTCTTGTCGTTATTAATCAGTTTTAGAGTCATAGGGTTAGTGTCCTCGAGTCTAGACCTTAGTTTCCTCGCGGTTTCGTCGAATTCGCGTTTTAGAGTCCAAATCGTAAAAAAATCAGTTTTTTGAAAATTGCTTTCGAATCGAATTCTGTTCCGTGCACTTGAAGCAAAAAAATTCTAGAAACGTTTATCCCGAATTCTGTTACGGGTGGTGTGCTTTCGTATCGCCAAAAAACCATTTTTTTCTATTTTTAATGATTTATTTACTGTTTTCATAGAGTCGGAAAAAATCGAAAAAATTATCAAAATTCTATTTTTAAGTCATTAGATTAATTTCGGTGTCATTTTATTTTTATGAAGTTTTTTTGATCGATTTCTTTCTTTGTGCTTGTTTTTTAATTTTAGGGACATTGTTGGCATTTTGAACATTGTTGTTGCATTGTTGTGCATTAGTCCTGGCAACTAGGTCATCCTGTTCTGAACTTGTTGTTTTTGATCCTGAAGTAGAGAGAACTTTGCACACACGACATAGAGCAGTCCAGGTTACCACTAGTTCACCACCACCACCCACCACTGATTTTGAAATGGCTGACAATAGAACTTTAAGGCAACTAGCCGCGCCTGATGTAAATTATAACGATTTATGTATTGAGTATGCTGCTGATGTTGTTCCTTTTGAGTTAAAATCGGGTTTAATCCATTTGTTGCCCAAGTTTAGTGGTCTTGCAGGTGAAGATCCTCACAAACATCTAAAAGAATTTCAAGTGGTGTGTTCTACGCCATTGAAGCCTGAAGGGATCACTGAAGATCATATCAAACTTCGAGCTTTTCCTTTTTCATTGCAGGGTGCAGCAAAGGATTGGATATATTCCCTCGATCCAAATTCAATTGCAAACTGGAATGCTCTAAAAAAAAGTGTTCCTGGAGAGATACTTCCCTGCCTCCAGAGCTGCCTCGATAAGAAAAGAGATTTGTGGTATTAGACAGGGTAATGAGTCATTGACCGAGTATTGGGAGAGATTCAAGCATTTGGTATCTAGCTGCCCTCAACACCAGATCACCGAGCAACTACTCATCCAGTACATTTACGAAGGTTTGTTACCGATGGATAGGAACATTCTTGATGCTGCTAGCGGTGAAGCTCTTATTGATAAGACTTCAGCTGCTGCCAAGGCTCTAATTGAGAACATGTCACTAAATTCCCAACAGTTCACAACAAGAAATAATTCTGTCCAAGTAAAGGGTGTGAACGAAATTCATGTTTCCTCTCATGTGTCTCACTCCAACAAAGCCTTCGAAAACAGAATGAGTGAGCTGAAAGACTTAGTGCAACAGCTGATAGTCGTAGGTAAGACACAAGCAGCCCATCAAACCCAACCACCAAGGTTATGTGGTATTTTTACTTCTTCTAATCATCCTACTGATACATGTCCTGTTCTGCAAGATGATAAGCCTACTGAATTACCTCCAGCTTACACTGCAGCCCTTTATAATCAAAGTAACAACCAAAACTGGTACAACAACATTCCTGACCTGTCCACTAATAAGTACCACCCGAATTGGAGGAACCATCCTAACCTCCGATATGGAAACCCACAAACCAGCCAACAACCTAACCCACCTCAAGTGGTTGCTGCCCCTGCACCTTCCGGACCTTCTTTAGAGGAACTTGTTAAACAAATGGCCATCAACAACCTTCAGTTCCAACAAAGAACCGATGCTAGCATCCAAAACTTGAACACGCAGATGGGACAACTTGCTACTCAAATGAATAACATGCAAGCCCAAGGGTCGAACCAACTTCCAGCCCAAACAATTGTCAACCCAAAGGGTCCTAATGCTAATGTGAGTGCCATCGCTTTAAGATCCGGAAAAGTTACAGAACCAGCCCCAGAAAAAAATAAAAAAATTATTGAGGTAACTTCTGAACTTTCTCCTTCTGAACCTCACCCAACTGCACTTTCTTTTCCTTCTTCTGTTGTGGTCGAGACTGAAAAAAATAAAGAAAAAGAATATGTACCACCAATCCCCTTCCCACATAGAGTTTTGAAAAATAAAAAAATTGAGGATGAAGACAAAGAGAGAGAGATTTTGGAAGTGTTCAAAAAAGTGGAGGTGAACATTCCGCTTCTTGATGTGATTAAGCAGGTTCCTAAGTATGCAGAGTTTCTGAAAGATTTGTGTACAAACAAGAGGAGGATGAAGGGAAGTGAGAGAGTCAATTTGGGAAGAAATATTTCCGCCTTCATTCAGCCCAAGCCTTCATCTGAAAAATTTACCGGCGAAGAAAATGTTTGAGCCCTCACTACTCCGGTCTTGCCACCAAAGTGCAAGGACCCGAGAACTTTTGCTATTCCTTGTATCATCGGGAATAGTAAATTTGATGATTGCATGCTTGATTTAGGAGCGAGCATTAATGTTATGCCTACTTCTGTTTATAATAATCTTTTTCTTGGTCCTTTGCAGCCTACAGGTTTAATTATTCAGTTGGCGAACAGGAGCAACACTCGCCCTGCCGGCATAATCGAAGATGTCGTTGTTCAAGTTAACGATTTGATTTTTCCTGCAGATTTTTACATTCTTGACATGGAAGGAGAAACAAAGTCCAACAAAGCTCCCATCATTTTAGGAAGATCGTTCATGAAAACGGAAAAAAACGAAAGTTGATGTTGATGATGGAAGCATGTCCATGGAGTTTGGTGACATTGTTGCAAAATTCAACATTTTTGATGCCATGAAACATCCATTGGAGGAACATTCTGTTTTCATATTGGATTGATATCTGAGCTGGTTGAGGACACTTGTTCTGAATTATTTTCACTTGATTTTCCATCCCTCTCGGGTTTTGATGATGTTTATTCATGTTCTGATTGTACTGACACTAACCTTTGTGTTGTGTGCGCTGAGATTGATGCTGCCCTGCAGGCTGATATATTTCCTACAGGTGAAGTTGTAACCGCCAAAGCTATTTTTATAGCTGATGCTCTTGATGTTCCTGCTGCCCTGACCATCCCATCTACCGAGCAACCCTCGTCCTTAGAGCTAAAAGAGCTCCCTGAAAACCTGAAATATGCTTACTTAGAGAGTAACGAAAAACTCCTTGTTATTATTTCTTCTAACCTTGATTTTGATCAAGAAAACAAGCTTTTGCAGGTTTTGAAGAAGCACAAGAAGGCAATCGGGTGGACATTAGCCGACCTTCCAGGAATTAGTCCTTCCATGTGTATGCACAGAATTTTACTTGGGGATGGTGCGAAAACGGTAAGGCAGCCCCAAAGGAGGCTTAATCCTTTGATTCTCGATGTTGTGAAGAAAGAGGTAACCAAACTCTTGCAAGCAGGTATCATTTATCCTATCTCTGACAGTAAGTGGGTAAGCCCAGCGCAGGTTGTACCTAAGAAATACAGACTTATAGTTGTCAAAAATGAAAAGAATGAACTTGTTCCCACTAGAGTGCAGAATAGCTGGAGAGTTTGTATCGATTACAGGACACTAAACCAGGCTACTAGAAAGGATCACTTTCCTTTGTCGTTCATCGACCAAATGCTTGAACGACTAGCTGGTAAATCACATTATTGTTTTCTTGATGGCTTTTCAGGTTACTTTCAGATTCATATTGCACCGGAAGATCAAGAGAAGACCATTTTTACTTGTCCCTTCGGTACTTTTGCTTATAGGTGGATGCCTTTTGGTCTTTGCAATGCTCCTGGCACTTTCCAGCGCTGCATGCTTAGTATCTTTTCTGATTTTATTGAAAATTACATGGAAGTCTTTATGGACGACTTCACGGTCTATGGTTCTTCTTTTGATGCATGCTTGAGTAGTTTAAGCTTGATTTTAGAAAGCTGCATCGAAACTAACCTTGTTTTAAATTATGAAAAATGTCATTTTATGGTTGAGTAGGGAATTATTCTTGGTCACATAATATCGGAAAAAGGAATTTCTGTTGACCCTGCTAAGATTGATGTGATTTCTACACTACCTTACCCATCTTGCATTCGCGAGATTCGTTCTTTTCTTGGTCATGCAGGTTTTTACAAGCGTTTCATCAAGGATTTCAGCAAGATAGCTCTTCCGCTGTCAAACTTGTTGAAGAATGACGTTACTTTCCACTTTGATGACAAATGCAAACAGGCGTTTGACTTCTTGAAGAAAGCATTGACCTCCGCTCCCATAATCCAGCCCCCTGACTGGACCCTCCCTTTTGAGTTTATGTGTGACGCTTCGAATTATGCTGTTGGGGCTGTCCTGGTGCAAAGAGTTGACAAGGCTGCCCATGTTATTTACTATGCTTCCAGGACTCTAGATTCTGCACAGTCAAATTACACTACCACTGAAAAAGAACTTCTAGCTATTGTTTTTGCTCTTGATAAATTCAGATCTTATTTGCTAGGTTCCAAGGTTGTTGTTTTCACTGACCATGCAGCTTTAAAGTACCTGTTGAAGAAGTCGGATGCAAAACTGAGATTGATTCGGTGGATGTTGTTGCTCCAAGAGTTTAATGTAGAGATTAAAGACAAAAGTGGAGCTGAGAACTTAGTGGCTGACCATTTGAGCAAGATAGAGAGACATGAAGATCCCTTCCCTATTCAGGATGACTTTCTTGATGAGCAGCTTTTAGTTTTGCATGGTATTACACCTTGGTTTGCTGATATTGTTAATTATCTTGTTGCTGGTGTTTTTAGTACAGGTGCGTCTAGATCACAGATTCATAAACTAAAAAGTGATGCCAAATATTATGTTTGGGATGATCCATATCTTTGGAAGTTTGGTAGTGATCAAGTGATCAGAAGATGTGTTCCCGACTATGAGATTTAATCTATTTTAAATTTCTCTCATGCATCTCAAGTCGGAGGACATTTTGGCCCTCAAAGAACTGCAAGAAAAGTGCTTGACTCAGGTTTCTATTGGCCAACTATTTTAAAAGATTCTTATGAGACTTACCGCACTTGTAAAGAGTGCCAGATAGCAGGTACAAACATCACTCGCAAGAGTGAAATGCCTCAGCAGCCTATGCTCTTCTGTGAGGTATTTGATGTATGGGGAATCGATTTCATGGGTCCATTTCCTGTATCATTTGGTTTTCTTTACATTTTACTTGCTGTTGATTATGTTTCAAAGTGGGTGGAAGCTATCCCCACTAGGACTAATGATTCTAAATTTGTTGCAGAGTTTGTCAGGTCTAATATCTTTTGTAGGTTTGGAATACCGTGAGCTATCATCAGTGACCAAGGCACTCATTTCTGTAACCGCACCATGGAAGCTTTGCTCTGAAAGTATGGAGTTGTACACAGAGTCTCTACTGCATATCACCCACAAACTAATGGGCAAGCTGAGATCTCAAACAGGGAGATCAAACAGGTTTTAGAGAAAATGGTGCAGTCAAACAGGAAGGACTGGAGTTGTCGTCTAGAAGACGCACTTTGGGCTCAAAGAACAACTTTCAAGACACCCATTGGGATGTATCCTTATCGACTTGTTTTTGGTAAGGCATGTCATCTTCCTGTTGAGATAGAACACCGTGCTTATTGGGCGGTGAAAAGTTGTAATTTGGAGATGCAACAAGTAGGTATTGAAAGAAAACTCCAATTACAACAGTTGGAAGAGCTTAGATTAGAGGCTTATGAAAGCTCTAGGATTTATAAAGAGAAAACTAAGCACTTCCATGATAAGATGATTTCTAGGAAGGAATTTTTTGTGGGTCGACAGGTTTTATTGTTTAACTCACGCCTTAAGCTTATGGCTGGGAAACTTCGATCCAAATGGGTTGGCCCCTTTGTTGTTACTAATGTTTTCCCTCATGGTGCAATAGAAATAAAAAGTGCAGGTACTGACAAAGTCTTCAAGGTTAACGGGCAGCGTCTGAAGTTATTCCATGAGAGTTCGGTGCTTGAAGATGTCAGCATAGAGGAGTTTTTTTTGAAAGCGCCCAACTACACTGCAACTTGACCAGGGAGCACCTTTTTCCTTTCTCTCACTCTTACTTTATAATTGAGTTCTTTTCATTGAGGGCAATGTATGTCTTAAGTGTGGGGGAGGGAACCTTTTGCTTTTGTTTGTTTGTTTTCATTGAATACAAAAAAATGAAATTGCATGTTTTCTTGTTGGTTATTTTGCTACATCTATGAATATTCTCTCTATCTTGGTCGAAAGACTTGTGGTATGATGTGATTTATTTTTTTGGGTGCATTTTTAGTATATATGTCTGGCTAAAATCTAAATTGTACATCATTAGCGAGAGATCACTAACCCTTGTGAGACTTTGAGCCTAATAATGGATAACACATAAAAAATGCATCTTTTTCTTTCTTGTGTGATTTCACTCATGTTTGTTCGTCTCTAGAACTTGAATTGACTCTTGTTGAAGTTGTTTGTTTACTTGTGCACACTGACATGATAAAGGAAATTTTGTTTATTTTGTTTTTTTTAACCAGTTAGCCAAAAAGCCAACCTTAACAATATTTTCCCTTTGTTTGTAAACCCCTTTGAGCCTATTATCCTTTTTTTTAAAACTCATTACAAGCCGAAAAGTGAAAAATAATATTATCACCCTATTCAAGGGGTTGGAAGAGTTTTGTATGGAATTGTTTGGGGTTGAACATTTTGTTTATATTGTTATTATGGTGTTGGTAGAAAAAAAATAAATAGAAAAAGAAAAAAAATAAGAATGAAAAATGAAAAAAATAGAGAAGGTTGTCAATATCAGTCCTTCTGAAAAAAGAAAAAAAAAAGAATAAAAGGAAAAAGAGAAGAGAAATAAGTTGTGAGTTTCTTGTTCAATAGAAATTTCCTTTGAGATGTTTTGTAGTTCAACTCCTGCAATTCCTTCAATCCTCTTTTAACTATTTGAATTTTAGCTTAGTACCCCTTAGGATATATCTCACCCTGACCTTGGCCAAATTACAACCATAATAAAAGTCCTTTTGATCTTTGTGTGCAATGTATTTCAATGGTGAACGTTAGAGTCTTTTCAAGCTTATGGTAGTACTACTTTCATGTTGTGCTTTGAGTGTAAATAGTAACCTAAACACTTGAGAGTTGAGTGGAAACAATTTATCTTGTGAGGGTCTTGATACTTTTGACGTGCTTTTTGGTGATCTGTTTTTCATACTTACTTTGAATGTCACAGTTGAATTTCTCACTAATGCTATGTCATGAAGCTTAGACTTAGAAGTGTGTTTGCATCTTGTATCCTGATAACTTTTGAGTTTGCATGCTTTGTTTCATTTTTTTTTGAAGTTTCTTTGTTTTGATGTGTTTTATTTTAATTTTGCTTGGAGTGCAAAAGTTCAAGTCTGGGGGAATTTGATCAGTGCATATTTATGCACATTCTCCTATATTTTTACTTAGGTATTTCTTTAATTTATTTTGATTATTTTTATGTTTTATTTTGTTTTTACATTTTATTTTATTTTTGGCTTAATTTGATTTTCGCACTTTATTTTTCAGCTTTAGCAGTCTGCACGGAAACGATCATAACTGGAGTTTCGGGAATCCGTTTGAGGCGTTCTAAAAATCGCCGGAAAGCTAGAGAGAGCTACGACTTTCGTGTTGGAGTCGAAGTCATATTCGGAGCGCAAAATTCCAGAATTTCGTTTGAAGTTACAACATTAGAATTTTATTTTAGTGTTGGGTCATGTATTGGGCCTGGGTTATATTTTCGACCCAGTTGAGTTTTGAACCGGATCCATTGTTTGCCTTTTTAAGGAGAACTCATGTTACTGTTCACATTAGTTACTATTCACGAAAATATTGTTGAAGCTTTTACGATTGGAATGGAGAACTAATTCCTTAGAATCAATCTGCTGTAATCGCGTTCCAACACTTTGAGGTTTATACTTTATCAATTTAATTTGTTTCTCTTTCAACACTATTCTATGAATTGCATTTGCTTAATCTGTTAGTTTATAGAATTTTTTTGATTAAATTTGTATGATTGCATCCTTAATTTTTATTCGCCGTTACGTCACTTTGTCGTTAATTCGCGTTTATAATTCGTGTTTGCTTAATTCACGAAAACTTAATCTGTTTGCTTAATTCGGAATTTAGGATTGTCAATATAGTTTATGTCTTTTGCGTTTGTCAATTGACATAGGAATCGGATAGAGATCGAATTCGCTTAGGAAATTGGTAAGGTAGAAACCCGTGATAAGCCGGAACCGAAAACAGTAGATTGACTTATTTTGATAATCACTTATTTTAACCGCTTAATTGTATTTTCTTTATTGAATCGATACTAAACCAAACAAATCCCCATTTTTATTCGATTAGTAATAATCAAGAATCTTTGAGAATGGTATTTCGAGTCATTGTCGCTGTTAAACTGCATTTTTACAAACTACTCGTTTTGATCTGCGCGCGACAGCGGATCATTTATGTTGCTAAAACTCTTCTTGTGTATAAGTCGATTTGAATGTAGGAAAAGATGCTGATGTATACACTTGTGTTCTGAAGATAGGAGTTGTTAAAAGTTGTTCTTGGTTGCTTGCTGGAGTTTACGACTATGCTGTGCTAAAACACAGTTGTTGCTGTTTTTGGTTTGGTTTATACTCGTGTAGCTTTGACATATCTTTTGTTATGTCGTTAATGATATGAGGCATGCTTAGGGTTTAACATATTTGCTCATAACTTGTCATTGATTGAAGAGTCTTCACTCATATGTTGTATGTTTGGCTTATGTGCCAATTCAATTTATGTTTTGGTTTCGTTTGCTACCATTTCATCATACTTTGTGATGAACGAGGAGTCACTCAGTTTTGTTCCTTAGCTGAGATCATGACATCGTTCATTTGGTGGGGGACAAGGAGTCACTCAATTTTGTTCCTTAGCTGAGATCATGACATCGCCCCTTTTGTGATTGATCAGTGAAATGTCTGCTTATATTGATCACATGATCCTTTAGGATTCTTAGCTCGATTCAATTTCCGATTAAACTTGAGGTAAGAGAGACATTATATTTTCAATCCCTCGTACAACGATATTAGGAGTCAGTTTTCCCTAGTTGTTTTCTGTTCAACCTTTGAGTCTTGTTTCTCCTTGTTTCAAAACAAAGTCGATTTACTTTGATTAATACTTTTAAAACTATCTTCTTGTTTAAATATTAGAGGTAGTGGGTTTTTGGAGTCTAGCACTCCTTGGATCCTTGAACGAATGCTTTTGAGGCGCACGCTTTGGGATGTGTTCGTTTCATTCTCCGATTATAAGACACTTAACTCTTATCAAAAACTTCTAATCCACGCAAACCCTAATTCGAGTGCAACACTTAACCTAACTTTCTCCAAATACATTTTCTTAATTAATATTGGAGATATTGAAATCTTGAGGTCTAGCACTTCTTGGATTCTTGAAAGATCACTTTTGGGATGCACGCCTTGGGTTGTGATCCTTTTGATCTTGCATTTCTAAAGTACCTAACACGTCTAATCAGGATACCTTAGTCACATTCAAATATTTTTTTCCTAATTAAAATATGAAAGAACTGAGTTCTTGGAGTCTCTCATTTCTTGAATTCTAGAGTGACCGTTCTTGGGGCACACGCCTGAAGTCGTGGGTTGCTCAACCTTTCGTCCCTAAAATACTTGTGTTAATTATTTGGACAAGGCGTTCCTTGTCCATCAAACACGTAATTTCATAGTTAATTGAATGAAAAAGGTGTCGTTGGGGTCAACCATTCCAATAATGCCCCAATTAATTGGTTACGAGGCTGACGCCTCGTTTATCGAGTAGTCGTCATTCTCCCTCTAAAACACTCAACCAATCAAACCCCGTCTTCTCGCCCTCATGCGATCGAAACCCTAAACCTACATGAATCAAGCTCTTTTCTCAATCTAAAACCCTAGTACACGCTAATCTATTCAAATCATTTCCTTAATCAAATTGCAAAAGAACTGAGTTCTTGGAGTCTAGTACTCCTTGGATTCTTTAGGGCGCACGCCTTGAGTTATGGGTTGCTCAACCTTTCATCCCTAAAATACTTGCCTTAATTATTTAGACGAAGAAATGCCGTTGGAATCTATCATTCCATATGGTACTTTCACCGTCCATCAAACACAAATTTTGTAATTAATGGAATGAAAAAGGTGTCGTTGAAATCTAGCATCCCAATAGTATCCTGATTAGTTGGTTGTGAGGTTGACGTCTCGTTTATCGAATAGTCGTCATTCTCCCTCAAAATACACATTGAAATCAAACTCTCTTTTCTCGTCCCCATGCAATTGAAACTTCTCAAACACTAATTCCTCGCCCCCGTGCGATCTATAACTCAAACGACTTTCCAAAAGAACATTATTTAGTCTCTTCTTTTACGCATATGAACTAGTGCTTCAGCCTCCCTAGCGAGCAGATAAGCCAGTGTTTAACAGTTAGAATGCGACCTAAATACTCATTCATTTACAAACCAACCAACCGTAGTAGTCTGAACTACAAACCCTCTGATTTCTCATTTGTCAATGAGAATACGTAGGCATAGGATTGCGAGATCCTAGCGAGCTATCTTTTTCTTTTTACCTCAAACCTTTACATGTAGTCCGACGAACTATAATGCTCTGACTTTCCCGTTGCACAAGGGAGTACGTAGGCACAAGGGCCCCAATCCTTGGCGAGAACCCTAATATAAAAGCCACCCATTTCCCCCTAATAAGAAAATCTTTAGAAGAAAACAAACAACCTAGCTAACTTTTCTCTCGAATTGAATCAAGAGGTTCCCGTTGAGTACAACGGAAGTAGAGGGTGCTAATACCTTTCCTCTGCGTAATCGACTCCCGAACCTAGAATTTGGTTGCGATGACCATGTTCTTATCTTTTTAAAGGTTTTATCGATATTTCCCTATTCCTTCCTTGGAATGAATAAAGTTTGGTGGCGACTCTGCTCGAACGTTTTTTCCGCATCCATTGCGAGGATCGTATGTTTTGAGGTACGACATTACTAATGCAACTGTTATCACTCATGTTATCAATTTCGCTCTTGTTGTTACTTCTTCTTCTCTTATTGTTGAAGCACCAGTTGAGACAGTTGTTCAACCTGTTGTCGACCTACCAAGCGCCCAGTCTGGTCCGAATAGGAAGCCTACTGCCTTTGCAGGGGGAATGCCTCCAAATTTCACACCTCAGATTGCCAATAGTGGTACTTTTGTGCCTTATCAACCTTTTGTTGTGCCCGTGCCCGGTGGGAACTCTGCTGCCTACCCATGGGGCATGCCTACTCCACTCCCACCTTCTGTGATGATCCATGATGATCATGAGATTCCTCAAGTGCAGATTCGCTAAACTTATGTGCCGACTTATATCGAGACCCATGATGAAGATGAACATGTATATAGGGATCCTCCTATTCATGTTCCAGTTTTGTCTCAACCTGCTCAAACTCCTGTTCAGAATGTTCATTCTGGAATGCCTTACTCTAGGGCATCCTTAGTCGTTATGGTACCTCCTAGTTATCCATTTGTTGTTCTGATGGGTCATAATTCTGGTCAGATGGTAAATTTTGGGTTAGTGTATCCGTCTCAGTTTGCTTCTCTTCAACTTCCTACTCCATCTGCGTTGCAACTTCCAAATCCATAGACTCTTATTAGACCTGTTGATCATTACAAACCTACAGACTATAAGCTGTTAGATGAAAGGATTAGAGTGATTGAAAGTTATTCTGCTTTTGGCATGGAAGCCAAAGACTTGTGTTTAGTTCCTAATGCTGTATTTCCACAGAAGTTCAAGATTCCAGAACTGCCAAAGTATAAAGGGTTGAGTTGTTCGCGAAGTCACGTGACCATGTATTGCAGAAAGATGGCGTCCTACATTGACAACCATTGCTTCAAGATAGCTTGCATTGAGCTTCTTTGGATTGGTATATGTGTTTAGAGCGTAGCAAGATTCACTCATAGAGAGACTTGTCAGAAGATTTCTTGAAACAATCCAAGTATAATTTCGATTTGGCTCCGACCAGATTACAATTGCAGAATCAATCTCAGTGTACAACTGAAACTTTCAAGAAATATGCATATAGGTAGCACGATATGGCCTCCCGTGTGTGACCTGCTCTTTTTGATACTGAGTTGGTTGATATCTTTATGGGCACTTTACAAGGGCTATACTATGAGAAAATGATAGGCAGTTATTAGAAGAAAAAGGAAGGAGAAGAAAATGTTGCGATGGCAAAATCCTCTCCTCAATATCAGGTTCCTATGGCTCCCATGCCATATTATACTTATCCTTATATCGCTTCTGCCCAGTATCAATAACCACCATATAAATATCATTCGCAACAACAAGGTCAGAATTTTCTGAATCAACAACAACCACAATGTCAACAATCTCAACAAAACAACAGAAATCAACAATATCAAAACAAACAGAACAACAACAATCAGAACAATCGCAAACGTCCAAACTTTGACAAAATTCCTATGTCGTATGCAGAGTTGTTTCCCTATCTGGTCCATCAAGGGGAAATTGTCCCCAAAGAGATCGCACCTGCAATTCCTCCTTATAGCCCGAAGCATAATTCAAATGTATCTTATGCTTATCATTCTGGGTACATATGACATGCTACCGAAGATTGCATTGTTTTAAGACCAAGGTTTAAGAACTTATTGATCAGAAAATCCTTACATTTCCTAAAGAGCGTCCCAATATACAAACTAATCTCTTACCTACTCACGGTGGATTAAGGGTTAATATGGTTGAATACAATCAAGGGGCCGAGTTGATTAGAGATGTCGATGAAATGAAAACTCTGATGATTATTGTGACCAAAAAGTTAAATGAGCATGGGTTACTAAAAGATCTACATGGAACATGCCAGATTTGTAATGATAATCCTAATCAGTTCCGAAGGCTGAAGGGTTGTGTTCAGATCTTGATGAACTGAGGTGTGGTTCAGTTTTCCAGATCCAAGTCTGTGGAAGAGGTAGCTACCATCAAACTATTCATGATCATATATAAGAAGTTTTATATGGAAGCTCCTAAGAAGAAAGTACATCCCATCACTGTTTGTGTGCCAAAGCCTTTTCCGTATCAGAATTCAAAAGAGGTTCTTTGAAAGTTTGGTTCCACAGTGTTTTTTAGGGGTCGAGATATTTAGTTTTCAGAATCTGAGATTGTGAATGTAACTGTTGCTGGAGGCATGACTCATAGTGGACAAGTGTTTGCTCCAAAGGTCACATTTAAGCCAGTGCAAGTTCTAATCGTTGGTCCTTCCAAGGAGAAATCTACTTCAACAACCCCTGTTGTGCAACAAGGGGCATCTACCGCTGCATCAGTACCAGTTACTCCATCTATGGATTCTACAAAGGGTAAAGAGGAAATAGATGGTCAATAATTTCTCAACTTGATCAAAAAGGGTGATTTTAAGATTATGGACCAGCTGGGACAGACTCCTTCGAGGATTTCAATCTTGTCTTTGCTCATAAGCTCGCCCACATGCAGATTAGATTTGTTGAAATTTTTGAATGTTGCCCATGTAATGCATGATATCCCTATAGAACAGTTTGATGACGTGGTCACAAACATAATTGCAAGTCAATACTTGGGTTTTAACGAGTCAGAATTGTCTACTGAAGGAATTGCGCATAACAGAGCATTACATATATCAGTTACTTGCATGGACGCCTTGCTATCTCGTGTCCTTGTGGATACCGGTTCTTCTCTCAACATGATGCCTAAGGGAACATTGGGACAACTACCAGTAGAAGGGAGCAAGATGAGGCTGAGCGCTTTAATTTTTAGAGCTTTTGACGGTTCCAGAATGCATGTTATTGGTGAGGTGGATGTACCCGTCAAAATTAGACCTCATTTGTTTACCATTACTTTTCAAGTGATGGATATCAATCTTGCATATAGTCGCTTATTGGGTAGACTCTGGATCCAAGCCACAGGAGCAGTTACTTTCACATTGCATCAGAAACTAAAATTCATGTACGACGATCAATTGGTCATTGTATGGTAAAGAGGATTTGCTAGTAAGCGAGTTATCATCCTTCTGATATGTCAAGACTGATGAAGGCATAACTGAGGTGCCGCTGCAATGTCTCAAATTATAAGATGTCAGTTCCACTTCTATCAATCAAAGTAGATCACGAAAAATGACCATGTCATCTGCCAAGATGCTTAAGAGACCATTGAGAAAGGTGTTTTTCCTGGTTAGGAGCAAATATTGGATGTGGTAGAAAAACATGATCGTTTTGGACTGGGTTACCATCCCAACCAACAAGCTATCTCACGCGGTCGACCAAAGTGTAACTTGATCAAGTTCAATAGCATCGGTTTCTAGAAGGGTGACATTGTAGCAACCATTGATGATGCTGGTCCTAGTAATCAGAGTGCAAGATTCGTACGCAAGTGTCCTCCTGGCTTTAAGCTAAAAAATTAGACGTCTACTATTGTTCCCATGGTTTTCCCTACAAATATGTAATGAACTTTGCTTTCCTGTTCCCTCGTCCTTGCCCGATACGAATGGATAGTTTGTAAAGGGCCTCCCTCTTTTGATGTATTATGTGATCAATAAATAAAAGTTTTTTGCATTCAAATCATGCTCTATCTTCTTTCTTAATTTTACTTTTTCACAAATAACAAATGACAAAAGTTTTTTTTTTATTTTCACTTTTTTAAAATTGGCTCATTCTAAACAAATTCATAAACATGCAGAACAAATAAATGCATTGAGAGTAACATGGAAAACATCCATTGTAATTCTGAGATTCCAATCAACCAAGCCGAAGAAGACGGTGAGGAAAATTGTGAATTACCAGTTGAACTGACAAGGCTCCTTGAGCAAGAGCAGAAAGAGATTCAGCCTCATAAAGAGCTAGTGGAAGTTATCAATCTTGGTACTGATGACGTCAGAAAATAAGTCAAGGTTAGGGCATCCCTCGCTAAGCATGTACACTCTGAGTTGGTCAAGTTATTGCAAAAGTATGTTTATGTCTTTGCCCGGTCTTATCAAGATGTGCCTGGGTTGGATACCAACATCGTTGAACATCACTTACCACTCAAGCCCGAATGTCCTCTTGTCAAGCAGAAACTTAGAAGGACTAGACCGAACATGGCACTTAAAATCAGATAAGAGGTAAAGAAACAGTTTGACGCTGGGTTCCTAGCCACTTCCGAATATCCTGAATGGGTTGCTAATATCGTCCCGGTTAAAAGAAAGATGGAAAAGTCTGAATGTGTGTGGATTATCGAGATCTCAATAAGGCAAGCTCGAAAGATGATTTTACTCTGCCTCATATTGATGTCTTGGTAGACAATAATGTGCAATTCTCTGTCTTTTAATTCATAGACGGTTTCTTAGGATACAATCAAATCAAGATGTTCCCAGTTGACATGGAGAAGACTATCTTCATTACACCTTGGGGTACATATTGCTACAAAGTCATGCCATTCAGTTTGAAAAATGCAGGGGTAACATACCAACGTGCCATGACAACTCTCTTTCATGATATGATCCATAAAGAGATTGAGGTTTACGTGGACGATATGATTGCCAAATCCAGAACTGAAGATGATTATCTGGACCATCTTAGGAAACTGTTTAATAGACTATGAAAGTTTAGACTGTGTTTGAATCCTTCAAAGTGCACCTTTGGAGTTCGATCTGGAAAATTGTTAGGCTTTATTGTGAGTTAGAAAGGCATTGAAGTTGATCCTGACAAAGTTCGAGCAATTCAAGACATGCCGCCTCCCAAAACCGAAAAAGAAGTCGGTGGCTTTCTGGGTCGACTTAATTACATATCCAGATTCATTTCTCACTTGACGGCTACTTGTGAACCAATATTCAAGTTTCTAAGAAAAAATAAATCGGTTGAATGGAATAATGATTGTCAAGAATATTTTGGCAAAATAAAAAAATATTTGCAAGAACCATCGATCTTAGTACCGTCAATTCTTGGTAGGCCTTTAATCATGTATTTCACTATTCTCGTTGAATCTATGGGCTGTGTATTAGGTCAACATGATGAAACTGGAAGAAAAGAACATGCAATTTACCATCTAAGCATGAAATTCATCGATTGTGAGACCAAATACTCACTATTGGAGAAAACTTGTTGTCCTCTGATTTGGGCCACTCGATGCCTAAGACAATATATGGTTTGCCATAGTACTTTATCAATATCCAAAATGGATCCGATAAAGTACATATTCGAAAAGCCTGTTATCTTTAGATGAATTTCTCGGTGGCTAAATGTTGTTAACTAAGTATGACATCTAACATGTTACTCAGAAAACCATAAAAGGGAGTGTCTTGTCTGACTACCTTGCTCATCAACATGTGGAGGGTTATCAACAAATGAAATTTTACTTTCCAAACGAGGATGTTCTATTTATCAGAGATTATGAAACTCCAGACCCTGACATAGGACCCGAACCATGGGCGTGATGGACGCTCGTGTTCGATGGTGCCTCCAATGCTAAAGGTCGTGGAATTGGTGCTATCCTCTTCTCTTCAACATGTTTTCATCTTCCCTTTACCGCCAAATTATGCTTTGAATGCACCAAAAATATGGCTGAATACAAAGCATGTATCTATGGAATTGAAGCGGCAATTGACATGAGAATTAAGATTTTTGAATTCTATGGAGATTATGCTTTAGTGATCAGCCAAGTTAGAGGAAACTTTATGACTCTGGATTCCAAGCTAGTTCCGTACCAAAACAATATCGCAAAATTCATTCCCTATTTTGACGAAATCTATTTTCATCATATCCATAGGGAAAAGAATCAACTAGTTGATGCTCTTGCCACCCTGACATCCATGTTCAAAGTCAAGTGGAAGAACGAAGCACCTTCTATCCACATTGATCATTTGAACGAACCAACACATTTCCTAACAATTGAGGACAAGTCGGATGACAAGCCTTGGTTCTTAGACATCAAAAGATATCTGGAAAAACAGGAATATCCCAAGGGTTTCACTATCACTGACGAGAAAGCTCTCAGACGGCTTTGCACCTGCTTTTTTGAGTGGTGGTATACTGTACAAGAAGAGTTATGACTCTGTGTTGCTCAGATGCGTGGATAGACACGAAGCAAACACGATCATAAGGTCCATACATGTGGGCTATGAGGATGTACATACCAAAGGGTCTGATATGGCCAAGAATATCCTTCGAGCTGGTTATTACTGGATAATAATGGAGGTAGATTGTTACAACTTTGCCAAAATATGTCACAAGTGCCAAATCTATGGTGACAAGATCCATGTGCCACCAACTCCATTGAACATTTTGACTTCTCCTTGTCCCTTCTCTATGTGGGGTATTGATATGATTGGAATGATCGAGCTGAAGGCTTCTAACAGTCATCGCTTCATTCTGGTTGCTATAGATTACTTTACCAAGTGGGTTGAAGTTGCTTCTTACGCAAACGTTACACGACAAGTGGTTGCCAGATTTATCAAGAAAGGGATAATTTGTCGCTATGGAATTCCTAGCAGTATTATCACTGACAATGCAAGCAACCTGAACAACAAGATGATGAAGGAGTTGTGTCAAGAATTTAAGATCGAGCACCATAACTCTTCACCATATCGGCCCAAGATGAATGGCACCGTCGAAGTAGCAAACAAAAACATTAAGATAACTGTCCAGAAAATGGTCAAAACTTACAAGGATTGGCATGAGATTCTTTCCTTTGCATTACATGGCTATAAAACTTCAGTTCGTACTTCCGCTAGGGCAACTCCGTATTCGCTCGTGTATGGTAGGAAGGTTGTTCTTCCCATTGAAGTCGAAATCCACTCGCTTAGGGTCATCATGGAAGCAGATCTTGATGAAGCTGAATAGGTCCAATCCAGATACAACCAGCTAAATCTTATTGAAGAGAAGCGGCCTTGTTAGAACACAGATTGGTTCTTAATAATAACTCTTTGTTTTGATGATAACTGTTAGGAAATTTTATATTTAAGAATTATATACTCTAAAATTTGTTTGAGAGTTTTACTGCAGATTGAAATGAAATTAACTCTCTAGAAGCAAATCTGTATTGTATACAAGAAGTTATCCTGATTCTGAAGCGCCAGATGCATCTTACAGAAGATTCTGATTGCTCTTTATAGAAGATTCTGAGCGTAGTCTCCAGAAGGATCTGAAGCGAGAAGCTCCAGAACATTCTGAGTCAAAAGCATCTGAAGCTGAAGCATCTGAAGCAAAGAAGAATATTGTTTGAAGAGTTTCTCAAAGCATAATTCTACAGAAGTTTCTGAAAGTACCAACGCTGCCAAGTACTGAAGTTCTGTGTCAAATATGCTCTGATGATCAACACGCTGAAAGCACACATGCTGCACAAGACTCTGATACAGCAAAGTTTTGAATATCATTAGAAGACTCTGATCCATTCAGACTCTGAAGAACTTGCTAAAAACTGAAGAAGAAATATTCAAGAATATATCCGTTGGAGAAAATCAACGTCTCTTTCCTCTTTTGTGCTAGACACAATTACACAGACAAAAAGGATTTTTCTGTGTTATCTACTTCAAGGAAAGGTCACTTGATGTGAAGACAAAAAGGCTCAGACCTTTTTGGGACTCTCTTTTCAATACTCAGCATCCTTGGATCAGCTGCCTATAAAAGGAGAACTCCACCACATTTTTCAGTTACACAATTTGCTGAAAAGAAATCATATTATTCTAAGCTCTCATTCTTATTCTTCTTAGAATTTCTTGTACTTAAACTTAAGAGAAAAATCACTGTTGGGATAAAAGCTTTATAGAAGCATTAATTCTCTTGTATTTAATTTACATTGATTGTAAAGGATTTCCTTAAGAGGATTCAGTTGGAATCAGTAGCTCTTAAGAAGACTAAGAACAATTGTTCTTAGGTGTTACTATTGTAATCAGTTTGATTTAATAGTGGATTAAGTCCTTGTTGAGAAAGGCAAATCACTCTAGGAAGGGTGGACTGGAGTAGTTGTTTAAACGAACCAGGATAAAAATAATTGTGTGATTATTTTTTAAGTCTTAATATTTCATACTTATTCAACCCCCCTTCTAAGTATTATCTCACCTTCAGTTGGCATCAGAGCTCCGGTTCTGAGTGTGCTACCACTTAACAGTGTCAGTAAAGATCCAGAGAGAAATACTTTGATATATATTTATTTGTTACCATGGTTGATAATTCAATGTCCAATATTAACAATAAATATGAAGAAAGGGATAGGATCAGCACCAAACCCCCAATGTTTGATGGGGAGAAATTTGACTACTGGAAAGACAGAATTGAGAGTTTTTTCCTAGGATATGATGCTGATCTATGGGATCTAGTCATAGATGGATATGTCCATCCCACAGATGGGAATGGCAAGAAGATTGACAGAAAATCTATGACAGATGTGAAGGTGAGAAAATACTTAGAAGGGGGGTTGAATAAGTATGACAGAAAATAATCAAAGATAAAAACTCAAGTATTTTTATCCTGGTTCGTTGAACTCAACTACTCCAGTCCACCCTTTTCAAGAGTGATTTGCCTTTCTCAACAAGGACTTAATCCACTATTCAAATCAACTGATTACAAATAGCAACACCTAAGAACAACTGTTCTTAGTCTTCTCAAGAGCTACTGATCTAACCTAGATCCTCTTAAGGAAAACTTCCTTTACAAATTAATGTAATACAATGTAAGAGTAATAAATTGCTTCTATGAAAGCTATAAACACAACTGTGTTATTTCTCTAAGTTTAGAACAAAGTATGAACTATAAAGAATATGAGAGCTTGAGAGTTTCTTCGCTTGAGAATAAGTTTGTCAAAATTCGTCCCACTTTTTCTTTTTTTTTTCTTTCTTTTTAACTGAAGAAAGTGCTATGATATCCTTTATATAGCCACTTGAATATTGGAGAGAATATAATACCGTTGGAGAAGATATTTCCAATATCAAATAGTATTGTCCTTTGTACTATTGCAGCAGAGAGACGGCGCACAAAATGTGGGTGTAGCAATTGTCTGCTGAGCTGTGAATTTACCATATATGGAATGTATCAGAGGAATAATCTTCTTGCAGAGATTTATGTCTATCCCAATTAAGGAAAGATTTGCTGGCATATTCCAACGGATATATTAAAATAATCTTCTTCAAATAATTCTTCAGATAGTTCAGATCAACAATCAATATCAGAGTCTTCAGTCTTCAGAATCTTCTGGAAACTTCAGAGCCTAAGATGTTCTTCAGATGTTGCTGAATCAGAGTCTGGTGCAGCTGTGTGCTTGAAGCGTAACATGCTCTTAGATCAGAGTCTTCACTCAGATCAGAGTCTTCTCTCATTCAGAGTCTCTTCACTCAGAGTCTTCTTTCATTCAGAGTCTCTTCACTCAGAGTCTTCTTTCATTCAGAGTCTCTTCACTCAGAGTCTTCTTTCATTCAGATTCTTGATAATATATGCAGCGTGTTGTATCATCAGAATCTTGATGACTAAGCTCTTATACTTCAGATTCTTCTAATCTTCAGATGCTCTTGAGCCATTCAGAATTTATTGTTCACATCAAATTTGCTCTTTAAGATTAAAATCTTTTGTGCCTGTAGAAAACAGTTTAGAACAAATTTAGAGAGTATAATTCTTGTATACAAATTATCATTAATGTTATCATCAAAACATAGAGATATTACTAAGACACAATCTGTGCTCTTACAATCTCCCCCTTTTTGATGATGACAAAACATGAGAAATTTGTTCAATAAAAATATGAATTAAAATTACTCCCCCTGAGATTAACAATCTCCCCCTGAAATGAATACTCTAATGGAATCAGATACTTCCCTTTCTGGTTGAGTACATTTCAGATTCAGAGCCTGATTGAAGCCTGGTTGACATATGTTTGACTTCTAGAGTTAAAGCTTGATGCCATATTAAAGCTTGATGCCAGATGAACAACTTCAGAACACCTGGTTGTTTATCTTGCCATTTCCTGTCTTGAGTTATCTTTTAGATCATAGTACTCAAGGTTAGATATCAGAGTCTGGTCTACTCAGATTTAGCTATTTTTGATCAGGTTCTGAAAAGATAGATCTCAGGAAAAAACTTCAATGAAATTTGTCAGATTTTTTAATAATATCTGGGACACTTAAATTCAAAGAATGTTAGTAACATGTCTGACTTAGTTCAGATAATTGCTTATAGATTTGAACAATCAGATTCTATTTTGTTTCTCCCCCTTTTTGTCATAATCAAAAAGAATTTTAAAAGACAGTAAAGATGCAGAAGAAACACATATCCAGATAAGCAAAAAGATCATTGTCATAAAGTCAAGAGAACATCCAGATTCAGATAAAAGCAAACAAAACATATCAGAAGAAAATCAAAACAAAGCAAAACATGAAAAACTTGTGCAAAACATCAAGTAGGTTTAGCAGATGAGGCTTGTTGAGAAGCAATGAGTTGCAGCAGTGCTGTAATCCTTTCTGAATTTTCATCTTGCTTAGCCATCCAAGTTTTCATTTCTTCATTTGTTTTCTTTTGATCAACCATAAAATCCTTAAGTTCTTTGACATCCTTCTGAAGATCTGTAGATTCTGAAACAGTAGATTCTGAAACAGTCTGAGTAACATCAGGTGCAGGAATTTCTGGAGGTGGAGGAGCTTCTAGAAGAAGAATAGGAGGAGTGTTTCTCTTAATCCGTTTTTGATAAGCAGCAAACCTTACTTTTGACAATCTAAGACATTGAGTCCTGATTTTCAAAGCCTCCCTATTCAGTCTGTAAAGATATTTCTTCCAAACAGCGTCAGCAGCCTCTTTGTCCATAGTAGTCATGCAAACATCCATAATGTCAGCAAAGTCTGAGACATTATCCTTATCAAAATCTCTTAACAGAGTATAAACACGTGATCCCAATTCTGCTTCATCAGGGATTCTGGGTTTTCTTGGTTGGGTTAGTTGTGTTTGTGGTGTTTGTTCAGAAGGTTGAGGTTGTGAAGATGGATGTTCAGATGTTTGTGGTTCAGAAGGTTGAGGATTGATTTGTGGTTCAGATGTTGGTTGGTTGGTTTGTGGTTCAGATGTTTGTTGGTCAGAATGTTGTGGTTGAGGTATTGAGGGAATTGGTTGGGTTTCTGTTGGTTGTGGAGTGTTTTGGATTTCAAGAGGTTGTGGAGTGAGAGTTTGAGTTGGGGAATTTTGTGGAGAAGGTGGATGTTCAGAAGTTGGAGATTTAAACAGCTGTTTCCAAACACTCTCAGAACGAGGTTGTTTGAGATCATTCAAGCATTCATTAATGTAACCAGATGATTCATCATCAGATGATGCATCAGAGTGGTTAGATTTTTCAGAAGTTGAAGATAAATTGACAGACTGGTTTAAAGGTGTGACATCTAATATCTCATCAGGATCAATGAGATATTCAGGTTGGTCAGAGTGTTCAGGGTGAACATCCTCTGGAATGGTATATTCTGGGATAGTGTTTTGTGGTTGTGGTGTTGTTTGTTGAGTTTGTTGTGGAATTTCTGTTTGTATGTTTGTTGGTTGCTTGGATTGTGGTGTATGAGGGGGGACAGAAGATGGTTTAGAGATAAAAGTTTTAGAAGGTCTGGATCTTCTAAATTTAAGTGGGGAGTCAGAGGGTGTGGGGGTATCAGAATGATGAACAGGATTAGAATCAGTGTTAAATACCTGTTTCAGAGTATCTCTAATTTCTTCAAAAGTTGCTGCAGGAGGATTTGGTTGAACCTTCTTCAGCTTCTTCCTTTTCTTCTTCTTTTCAGCATCTGAATGCTTCCTTTTCTTCTGATGACCTTCACTATCAACTTTTCTCTTACGTCTTCTTTTCCTTGTCAAATCAGGAAGAACTTGGCCTTCCTTCTGCAAAAGATTGGCAGGAATCTCATCACCATCTCTTAGGCAGCGAGCAACATACTCAGCAATAATTTCTCTAGGTTCATCTGAGGTGAATAAAGGAAAATCCTTAACAGGAATCCTTCTTCCCCTAACTTCTTCAGAGTTAGTTTTCCTTGGTTTCTCAGATAAATCATCAATCAGTTTCATCCTTCTCAAAGTTAAACCGTTTATTTCAGAGCCAATGATATAAGTCAGATCTTCTGTCAACCCAGCCTCTTGCAGATGCGCCACAAGTTGGTTTTCTATCAGAATATCTGAAATCAGCCTTCCCATAGGGATCCATGTTCTGACTTTTCCAGATTTATCTCTGGCTGTTTCCCTTGTTTCCTTGACGTGAGACACCAGATGATTAAACAACAAATATGGAAGATCAATCTGAATGTTTTGGTGTAAACAATACATGAAGTAAAGTTGTTCAGCATTAACATAATCAGAAGAGTTTGAAGAGGGTCTGTGAAAGATGGTGCTCATGAAAATCTTAGCCCATATCTTGTAAGTGGGTTTCAAGAACTTAACCTTCTTACAAGGTTCACCAGTAGTACAGATTTCTTGACATACATCTTTCAGGTCTTCACGCGCAGAAGACAGAGAGGTTACTCCATCAGTTGCCTTAAAACCTATGAGTTTCCTTATCAGGTTTTCAGTGATAACTATCTTTTTTTCCCAGCACAGAGGAGTGAATGAACTTTGGAGTAGCATCTGCATGGATCCAGAACTCCTTCACTAACGTTGGATACACAGGACCCATAAGCCTGTCAAAGTAACCGTCCCAGCCTTGTGCTTTGATTGAAGAAATCAGATCAAACCCATGTTCAGCAAGATCTTCTAAGTCCACGAAACTTTCACACAGAACTTCTAGTGAATCAACAGCAGTTAGGAGAGTGCGTACTGGTTCTTCGACAGTGGTAGCATTCTTGGTAGTAACAGCGTTTGAAGTAGATGCCATTGTTGACGATGATGAAGAAGATGAAGGTTTCTGAGTTCTTTTAGGGTTTGCAAAGAGAGAGAACAACAAACAAAAGCGCATATGTGTTTGAGAATGTGAAAAGTGTGAATGTGTTATGAGAATGGTTTATATAGACAAATAAAGCAAGCATGGGAAACACAACAGACACACATAGGACACATACGCACGTTTGCATTAAATGAAAAGTAATCATTTTTAATTATGATATGACATTTGGGGGAAAATCAAGACAGATTGAGATTTTCAAAGCAATACCTTAAACGTCATAATCAGTAGGTGTACTCCATCTTTTCAGATTCTGAGTGACACGTGTTTGCTTGCATGTGATTCTATAACTCTTAAGAAATGAAACGTTTTCAACTTTCAGATCCTCTGAGATGGTCAGTTCAGAGTTTCACACAAAAAAAAAATAATTCACAGAAAAATTAAACAAGCAAGACAGATGAAATACTTCAGAGTGTTAAACACTTAGCATCTGAGAAGTTGACTCTGAGAAATATTACTCTGGACAAAAATCCATACAAATATTTTTCAGAATAAACTTAAACCTATCTTCAGCAAGGGGTTTTGTGAAAATATCTGCCCATTGATGATCTGTATCAACAAAGGCTAAATTTATTACACCCTTCTGAACATAGTCTCTGATGAAATGATGTTTAATCTCTATATGTTTGGCCTTAGAGTGTAAAATTGGATTTTTGGATAAACATATAGCAGAAGTATTATCACAGAAGATAGAAAGATTACTCTCATAGATTTGATAATCTTCTAGTTGACTCTTCATCCAGAGCATCTGAGTGGAACATCCAGCAGCAGCAATGTATTCTGCCTCTGTGGTTGATAGTGCAATTGTTGGTTGCTTCTTGCTGTACCACGAGATCAGATGACTTCCAAGAAACTGACAGCTTCCAGAAGTACTTTTGCGCTCAACTCTATCTCCAGCATAGTCAGCATCACAGAATCCAACTAGTGAATATTCGTCAGATCTTCTGTAACACAAACCAACATTAGCAGTACCTTTCAGATACCTTAGAATCCTCTTAACAGCAGTTAAGTGTGATTCTCTAGGATCTGATTGGAATCTAGCACATAAACAAACACTAAACAGAATGTCTGGTCTAGAAGCAGTCAAATAAAGAAGAGATCCTATCATACCTCTGTAGAGTTTCTGATCTACCTTCTTACTTACCTCTTCCTTACCTAGAGTGCTTGTAGGATGCATTAGAGTCTTTGCCATTTTGCTATCCAGCATGTTAAACTTCTTCAGAAGCTCTTTAACATACTTGGTCTGATGTATGTAGGTGCACTCTGGAGTCAGATTTACTTGGATTCCCAGAAAGAATCTCAGTTCTCCCATCATGCTCATCTCAAATTCTGCCTGCATACATTTAGCAAACTCCTTTCCAAGCATAATATTTGTTGATCCAAAAATAATATCATCTACATAAATTTGACAAATCAACAAATCTTTCTTAATGGTTTTACAAAATAGTGTGGTATCCACTTTTCCTCTGATGAAATTTTTCTTCAGAAGAAAATTACTCAACCTCTCGTACCAAGCTCTGGGAGCTTGTTTTAGTCCATAAAGAGATTTTTTCAGTTTGTAAACATGATCTGGAAAATTTTCATTTTCAAAACCAGGAGGTTGGTGGACATACACTTCCTCTTCTATAATTCCATTAAGAAAAGCACTTTTAACATCCATCTGATAAAGAGTGATGTTATGTTGTGCAGCAAATGAAATAAGCAAGCGTATAGACTCTAACCTTGCAACAGGAGCATATGTTTCTGTGTAGTCTATGCCTTCTTGTTGACTGTAGCCTTGAGCAACCAGTCTTGCTTTGTTCCTTTCAACTTCTCCTTTCTCATTAAGTTTATTTCTGAAAACCCATTTTGTTCCAATGACATTGAAACCTTTAGGTCTTGGAACCAGATCCCAGACTTCATTCCTTGTGAATTGATTCAGCTCCTCTTGCATAGCTAAAATCCATTCATTATCTTCCAGAGCCTCATCAACAGATGTTGGTTCTATAATTGACACTAAGCCACAGAAGGAAGATTCAAAAGTTCTGAGAAATGCTCTTGTCCTTATTGGATCATCTTTCTTTCCAATTATCACATCCTCTGGATGAGAAGCTTTCATTCTGGAAGAAGATCCTCTGACTGTTGGTCTTTCAGAAATATGCAGATTGTCAAGTTGGGAAGTTAGAGGCGTAGCATCTGGGTTTGCTTCAGAGTCTTTGTCTTCAGTCTTGTCTGCCTCTGAGCCTTCAGAGTCTGTGAGAATAACTTCTCTATCTGCAGAACTTTCAACTTGCTTTGGCTTTTCAGAGCCAAGCTTATCATCAAATCTAACATGAATAGATTCTTCCACAATCTGTGTTTCAGTATTGAATACTCTGTAGCCTTTAGAGCGTTCAGAATAACCAAGCATGAAACACTTCTGTGCTTTGGAATCAAACTTGTTCAGATGATCTTTAGTGTTAAGCATATAACAAATACATCCAAATGGATGAAAATAAGCAATGTTGGGCTTTCTGTTTCTCCACAATTCATAGGGAGTCTTTTCCAGAAGAGGTCTTACAGACACTCTGTTCTGAATATAACATGCTGTATTTATTGCTTCTGCCCAAAAGTATTTTGCCAGATTTGTCTCGTTGATCATGGTTCTGGCCATTTCTTGCAATGTTCTATTTTTCCTCTCTACAACTCCATTTTGTTGTGGAGTTCTAGGACAGGAGAAATCATGTGCAATTCCTTTTTCAGAAAAATATTTTTCAAAATATTTGTTTTCAAATTCACCACCATGATCACTTCTGACTTTAATAATTTTGCATTCTTTTTCAGTCTGGACTTGATTGCAGAAGTCAATGAACACAGAATGAGACTCATCCTTGTGTTTTAGAAACTTTACCCATGTCCATCTGCTGTAGTCATCTACAATGACTAACCCATACTTCTTGCCTCTGATGGATGCAGTTTTCACTGGTCCAAACAGATCAATATGAAGTAATTCCAATGGTCTAGAAGTGGAAACAACATTTTTTGGTTTAAAATGAGATTTTGAAAATTTACCCTTTTGACATGCGCCACACAGAGCATCTGAATTGAACTTCAGATTAGGGAGTCCTCTGACCAGATTGAGTTTATTAATCTGAGATATACGTCTCATGTTAATATGTCCCAATCTTCTATGCCAGACCCATTGCTCATCATTCACAGATAAAAGGCATTTTACATTTTGAACTTTAAGTTCTGAAAGGTTAATTTTGTAAATGTTGTTTTTCCTCTTTCCACTGAATAGGATTGAACCATTCTTTTGACATACAGCTTTGCAACATTTTTGATTAAAGATGATATCATAACCATTGTCACTTAATTGACTTATGGACAATAGATTATGTTTCAATCCTTCAACTAACAGAACATTAGAAATAGAGGGTAGGTTACCATTACCTATTGTACCAGAGCCAATGATCTTGCCCTTCTGGTTCCCTCCAAATTTCACGTCCCCTCCAGATCTAAGTTCCAGGCTTTGGAACATAGACCTTTCGCCCGTCATATGTCGTGAGCATCCAGAGTCCAGGTACCATGATTGGTGTCTGGATTTTGCTGCTAAGAACATCTGCAACAGGTATTATTTTACTTTTAGGTACCCAGATCTTCTTGGGTCCTTTGGGGTTAGATGTTCTGTGGTTTTGCCTAAACTTCTGTTTTTCAACATAGTGTTTATTCTGGCTAGCCCTTGGCTTAAACACATAAGTACTCTTTTCAGAGCTTGTATGTTTAATATCATTCAGATGACCAAACTTAAAATGAGAATACAGAGGAGTCTTCTTGATGAAGAGTTTATCAACAGATTTTGGATTGCTTCCAGAGGAAGATTCACATCCAATGCCTCTTCTGTTGTTCCCACTAACACCATAGATCATAGAAGCCATTTTGCTTCTGTCTATGCTTTTAGTGAGGAATCTTTTAAAACTGGAGTCATATTTTTCTAAAATATTTTCACTTGACTCTGTTTCAGTATCAGATTCTTGTTGAGTTGTTTCTAAATCATTTTTGAGTTTTAAATTTATTTCTTTCTGCTCAACAAGTTCTGTTCTCAGAAGATCAATCTCAGATTCAAGATTGCTTTTCAGCTTCTTGTATTTGAGTTTAATCTTGCTGTAGCTTTCCAACATGTCAGATAAACTTTCAACAAGTTCAGCTCTGGAGAGTTCAGAAAATACCTCTTCAGAGTCAGAGTCTGATTCTGACTCAGATTCAGATGATGACGTTCCTTCATCTTGATCATTTGTGTTGGCCATCAGCGCAACATTTGCACATTCTTCCTCAGATTCAGAAGATGATTCAGACTCATCTGAGTCATCCCATGTAGCCATCAGAACCTTTTTCTTTTTATCAAACTTCCTTTTGGGTTTTTCCTTTTGAAGTTTGGGACATTCACTCTTGAAGTCTCCAGGTTCTTTACATTCATAGCAAGTGACCTCTTTCTTGCCAGATCTTCTGTGTCCAGAAGATTCTCTCTTTTGATCAGATCTTCTGAAGTTGTTGAACTTCTTCCCTTTGTGCTTCCAGAGTTTGTTGATCCTTCTGGACAGCATGGATAGTTCATCTTCTTCTTCAGAAGAAGATTCCTCAGAGCTTTCTTCATTTACCTGCAAAGCTTTAACAGATTTGTTAGATTTAAAAGCTAAGGATTTACCTTTATCTTTCTTCTGGGGTTCATCTTCCTCCAGCTCAATCTCATGACTTCTCAAAGAACTGATGAGTTCTTCTAATGAGATTTTGTTCAGATCCTTGGCCAGCTTCAATGCAGTCACCATAGGTCTCCATCTGGTAGGAAGACTTCTGATGATCTTCTTGACATGATCAGATGTTGAGTAGCCCTTGTCCAGAACTTTCAACCCAGCTGTTAGAATCTGAAATCTGGAAAACATAGTCTCAATGTTCTCAGATTCTTCCATCTTGAACGCTTCATACTTCTGTATCAGCGCCAGAGCCTTTGTTTCTTTCACCTGAGAGTTTCCCTCATGAGTCATTTTGAGAGACTCAAACATATCATGAGCAGTGTCTCTGTTGGTAATCTTCTCATACTCTGTATGAGAGATTGCATTAAGAAGTATGGTTCTGGCTTTGTGATGATTCTTGAATTCTTTCTTCTGCTCCTCAGTCATTGATTTTCTATCAATCTTTTTGCCATCCTTAGTAGGATGTTCATATCCATCAATGACTAAATCCCAGAGATCAGCATCATACCCCAAAAAAAAACTTTCAAGTCTATCTTTCCAATAATCAAATTTTTCTCCATCAAACATTGGAGGTTTGGTGCTGATTCTGTCTCCTTCATATTTGTTGCTTGATGTAGGAATATCACCCATATTAGCAACCAAATAAATAACAGAGTATTCTTCTCACTGGATCTTTATCTGTCACGGTTAAGTGAATGCACACGCAGAACCGGAGCTCTGATGCCAACTGAAGGTGAGAAAATACTTAGAAGGGGGGTTGAATAAGTATGACAGAAAATAATCAAAGATAAAAACTCAAGTATTTTTATCCTGGTTCGTTGAACTCAACTACTCCAGTCCACCCTTTTCAAGAGTGATTTGCCTTTCTCAACAAGGACTTAATCCACTATTCAAATCAACTGATTACAAATAGCAACACCTAAGAACAACTGTTCTTAGTCTTCTCAAGAGCTACTGATCTAACCTAGATCCTCTTAAGGAAAACTTCCTTTACAAATTAATGTAATACAATGTAAGAGTAATAAATTGCTTCTATGAAAGCTATAAACACAACTGTGTTATTTCTCTAAGTTTAGAACAAAGTATGAACTATAAAGAATATGAGAGCTTGAGAGTTTCTTCGCTTGAGAATAAGTTTGTCAAAATTCGTCCCACTTTTTCTTTTTTTTTTCTTTCTTTTTAACTGAAGAAAGTGCTATGATATCCTTTATATAGCCACTTGAATATTGGAGAGAATATAATACCGTTGGAGAAGATATTTCCAATATCAAATAGTACTGTCCTTTGTACTATTGCAGCAGAGAGACGGCGCACAAAATGTGGGTGTAGCAATTGTCTGCTGAGCTGTGAATTTACCATATATGGAATGTATCAGAGGAATAATCTTCTTGCAGAGATTTATGTCTATCCCAATTAAGGAAAGATTTGCTGGCATATTCCAACGGATATATTAAAATAATCTTCTTCAAATAATTCTTCAGATAGTTCAGATCAACAATCAATATCAGAGTCTTCAGTCTTCAGAATCTTCTGGAAACTTCAGAGCCTAAGATGTTCTTCAGATGTTGCTGAATCAGAGTCTGGTGCAGCTGTGTGCTTGAAGCGTAACATGCTCTTAGATCAGAGTCTTCACTCAGATCAGAGTCTTCTCTCATTCAGAGTCTCTTCACTCAGAGTCTTCTTTCATTCAGAGTCTCTTCACTCAGAGTCTTCTTTCATTCAGAGTCTCTTCACTCAGAGTCTTCTTTCATTCAGATTCTTGATAATATATGCAGCGTGTTGTATCATCAGAATCTTGATGACTAAGCTCTTATACTTCAGATTCTTCTAATCTTCAGATGCTCTTGAGCCATTCAGAATTTATTGTTCACATCAAATTTGCTCTTTAAGATTAAAATCTTTTGTGCCTGTAGAAAACAGTTTAGAACAAATTTAGAGAGTATAATTCTTGTATACAAATTATCATTAATGTTATCATCAAAACATAGAGATATTACTAAGACACAATCTGTGCTCTTACAAGATGCTCAGAAGAAAGATTTCAGAAATCACCATAAAGCCAGGACTATATTATTGAATGCAATTTCACATACAGAGTATGAGAAAATTACAAACAGGGAAACTGCTTTTGATATGTTTGAATCCCTAAAAATGACTCATGAGGGAAATTCTCAAGTTAAGGAGACAAAAGCTCTGGCTCTGATCCAGAAGTATGAGGCCTTCAAAATGGAAGACTCTGAATCTGTTGAAGCCATGTTCTCCAGATTTCAGATACTCACTGATGGGCTGAAAGTTCTAGACAAGGGATACTCTACATCAGATCACGCAAAGAAAATCATCAGAAGTCTGCCTACCAGATTGAAACCAATGGTGACTGCCTTGAAGATGGCTAAAGATCTGAACAAGATCTCTCTAGAAGAACTCATCAGCTCACTAAGGAGCCATGAGATTGAGCTTGAGGAAGATGAACCTCAGAAGAAAGAAAAAGGTAAATCTGTTGCATTAAAATCTAACAAAACTGCTAAAGCTTTGCAGGTCATTCAAGAAAGCTCTGAAGAATCTTCTTCTGAAGAAGAAGATGAGTTATCCATGCTGTCCAGAAGGATCAACAGACTCTGGAAGCACAAGGGAAAGAAGTTCAACAACTTCAGAAGATCTGATAATAGAAAGGAATCTTCTGGACACAGAAGATCTGCCAAGAAAGAAGTTGTGTGCTATGAGTGCAAAGAACCTGGGCACTACAAGAATGATTGCCCCAAACTTCAGAAAGAAAAACCCAAGAAGAAGTTTAACAAAAAGAAGAAGGTTCTGATGGCAACATGGGATGACTCAGATGAATCTGAATCATCTTCTGAATCAGAAGAAGAATGTGCCAATGTTGCACTGATGGCCAGCACAGAGGATCAAGAGGAAGGTACCTCAGGATATGAATCAGATTCTGAATCTGATGATGACGCAGAAGAGGTAATGGCTAAACTTACCAAAGAAGAACTCATAAAAGTTATAACAGAAGTTCTTAAAAGTTATAACAATATCAAACTCAAATACAAGAAGCTGAAAAGAAATCTTGAATCTGAGATTGATCTTCTGAAGGCAGAACTTGTTGAGCAAAAAGAAATAAATCTGAAAATCAAAAATGACTTTGAAATAACTCAACAAGAATCTGAATCTGAGACTAAGTCATGTGAAAATATTTTAGAAAAATATGACTCTAGCTTTCAGAGATTTCTTACTAAGAGCATAGACAGAAGCAAGATGGCTTCTATGATCTATGGTGTTAGTGGAAACAACAGAAGAGGTATTGGATATGAATCTTCATCTGGAAGCAATCCAAAACCTGTTGACAAACTTTTCATCAAGAAGACACCTCTGTATTCTCAATTTAAATTTGGTCACTTAAATGACATTAAACACACAAGCTCTGAGAAGAATACTTATGTGTTTAAACCCAAGGCAAGTCAGAATAAACATTATGTTGAAAAACAGAAGTTTAGACAAACCTACAAACCAACTAACCCTAAAGGACCCAAGAAGATCTGGGTACCTAAAAACAAAATAATTCCTGTTGCAGATGTTCTTAGCAGCAAGGTCAGGACACCAATCATGGTACCTGGACTCTGGATGCTCACGACACATGACAGGAGAAAAGTCTATGTTCCAAAGCCTGGAACTTAGATCTGGAGGTGACGTGAAGTTTGGAGGGAACCAGAAGGGCAAGATCATTGGATCTGGCACTATTGGAAATGGTAAACTTCCCTCTATTACTAATGTTTTACTTGTTGAAGGGTTAAAGCATAACTTATTGTCCATAAGTCAATTAAGTGACAATGGTTATGATATTACCTTTAATCAAAAATGTTGTAAAGCTATTAGTCAAAAGGATGGCTCTATCCTATTTAGTGGTAAGAGGAAAAACAACATTTATAAAATAAATCTTTCAGAACTTAAAGTTCAAAATGTTAAATGCCTCTTGTCTGTTAATGAAGAGCAATGGGTCTGGCACAAAAGATTGGGCCATATTAATATGAGACGTATATCTCAGATTAATAAACTTAATCTTGTCAGAGGACTCCCTAATCTGAAGTTCACTTCAGATGCTCTTTGTGAAGCATGCCAGAAAGGGAAGTTTTCAAAAACATCTTTCAAATCAAAAAATGTTGTTTCTACTTCTAAACCACTAGAACTACTTCATATTGATCTGTTTGGACCAGTGAAAACTGCATCCATCAGAGGCAAGAAGTATGGATTAGTCATTGTAGATGACTTTAGCAGATGGACATGGGTAAAGTTCTTAAAACACAAGGATGAGTCACATTCCGTGTTCTTTGACTTCTGCAAGCAAGTCCAGAATGAAAAGAATTTCAAAATTATAAAAGTCAGAAGTGATCATGGTGGTGAATTTGAAAATAAATATTTTGAAAAATATTTTTCTGAAAATGGCATTGCTCATGATTTTTCCTGTCCTAGAACTCCACAACAGAATGGGGTTGTAGAGAGGAAAAACAAAACTTTGCAAGAAATGGCCAGAACCATGATCAATGAGACAAATATGGTAAAACATTTTTGGGCAGAAGCAATCAATACAACATGTTACATTCAGAACAGAGTGTCTGTTAGACCTCTTCTGAAGAAGACTCCTTATGAACTGTGGAAGAACAAAAAGCCCAACATTTCATATTTTCATCCTTTTGGATGTATTTGCTATATGTTAAACACTAAGGAAAATCTGAGCAAGTTTGATTCCAAAGCACAGAAGTGTTTCATGCTTGGATATTCTGAACGCTCTAAAGGCTACAGAGTATACAACACTGAGACACAGATTGTGGAAGAATCCATTCATGTCAGATTTGATGATAAGCTTGGCTCTGAAAAGCCAAAGCAGGTTGATAACTCTGCAGATAGGGAAGTAGTCTTTATTGACTCTGAAGTTCCAGAAGCAGACAAAATTCAAGTGAAGGAACCAGAAGCAACTCCAGATGCTACTCCCTTAACTTCTCAGATGAATAACCTAAACATTTCTGAAGAGTTAACTATCAGAGGATCATCATCCAGAATTAAAGCTTCTCATCTAGAGGATGTCATTATTGGAAAGAAGGATGATCCCATCAGAACAAGATCCTTTCTAAGATCATCTGAAGCATCACTATTTGGACTAGTGTCAGAAATTGAACCATCTTCTGTAGAAGAAGCTCTGCAAGACAATGATTGGATTGTTGCCATGCAAGAAGAGCTAAATCAATTCAGCAGAAATGATGTATGGGATCTAGTTCAAAGACCTCAAGGATTCAATATAATTGGTACAAAATGGGTCTTCAGAAATAAACTAAATGAGAAAGGAGAAGTTGAGAGGAATAAGGCAAGGCTGGTTGCTCAAGGGTACAGTCAGCAAGAAGGTATTGATTACACTGAGACATATGCTCCAGTGGCAAGGTTAGAATCTATACGCCTTCTTATTTCCTTTGCTGCACAAAATAACATCACTCTGTATCAGATGGATGTTAAAAGTGCCTTTCTTAATGGTATTATAGAAGAAGAAGTTTATGTCCACCAACCTCCTGGTTTTGAAAATGAAAAATTTCCAGATCATGTTTTCAAATTAAAGAAATCTCTATATGGATTAAAACAAGCTCCCAGAGCTTGGTATGAGAGATTGAGCAATTTTCTTCTGGAGAAGAATTTCATCAGAGGCAAAGTGGATACAACACTATTCTGTAAAACAATTAAGAAAGATCTTCTAATTTGCCAAATTTATGTAGATGATATTATTTTTGGATCAACAAATATTATGCTTGGAAAGGAGTTTTCTACATGTATGCAGGCAAAATTTGAAATGAGCATGATGGGAGAACTCAGATTCTTTCTAGGAATCCAAGTTAACCAAACTCCAGAATGCACCTACATACATCAGACAAAGTATGTTAAAGAACTTCTGAAGAAATTCAACATGTCTGATAGCAAGCTGGCAAAGACTCCAATGCATCCTACTAGCTCACTTGGCAAAGAAGAGGTAAGTAAGAAAGTAGACCAGAAGCTCTACAGAGGTATGATTGGCTCTCTTCTTTATCTTACTGCTTCTAGACCTGACATATTGTTCAGTGTTTGTCTGTGTGCTAGATTCCAATCAGATCCTAGAGAATCACACTTGACAGCTGTCAAGAGGATTCTAAGGTATCTGAAAGGTACTTCTAATGTGGGTTTGTGTTACAAAAAATCTGATGATTTCAAATTAGTTGGATTCTGTGATGCTGACTACACTGGAGACAGAGTGGAAAGAAAAAGTACTTATGGAAGTTGTCAATTTCTAGGAAGAAATCTAATCTCCTGGTACAGCAAGAAGCAACCCACAATTGCACTTTCAACCACAGAGGCTGAATACATTGCTGCTGCTGGATGTAGCACGCAGATGCTCTGGATGAAGAGTCAACTAGAAGATTATCAAGTTTTTGAAAGTAACATTGCTATCTTTTGTGATAATACTTCTGCTATATGTTTGTCCAAGAATCCCATTTTACATTCTAAGGCAAAACATATAGAAATTAAGCATCATTTCATTAGAGACTATGTTCAGAAGGGAATCATAAATTTAGCCTTTGTTGATACAGATCATCAATGGGCAGATATTTTTACAAAACCCCTTGTTGAAGATAGATTCAATTTTATTCTGAAAAATACTGGTATGGATTTTTGTCCAGAATGATATTTATCAGAAGCAAATTGTTACAGATGCAAAAATGCTTAAATGCTCTGAAGTATTTCTTCTGTTTGTTTATTCTATTCTAATCAATATTTCTTTTGTGAAACTCTGAACTAACAATCTTTAGAAGATCTGAACGTTGGCTAACGTTTCATTTCTTAAGAGAATTCAGAACAACATGCAAGTAAACACGTGTCACACAAAATCTGAAGAGGTGGCGTGAACATAACTGAAGAGACGTTTGAGGTGAAGTTTGAATAGTAAGAATCTTGGTTTTCCCCCCAAATTGTC
Organism: Lathyrus sativus; assembly: GCA_963859935.3. Taxonomy (NCBI): domain Eukaryota; kingdom Viridiplantae; phylum Streptophyta; class Magnoliopsida; order Fabales; family Fabaceae; genus Lathyrus; species Lathyrus sativus. The sequence goes on along the minus strand of OZ012738.1, from coordinate 449,901,138 downwards.
AGAAGCATTTAATGTTTTGAAATGATTTTTATTCTCTTCATTTAATGCTTGTCCAAACGTGCATTTTTCTGACTGTTGATGTGCCTAAGTGTTTTAGTATAAATACTTGTCTTGTATTCACTTTCACACTTTTCACTCTCTCAGAATTTACATGCGTTTTCATCTCCTATTTTCTCTGCATAAAAACCCAAAACCTAAGTGTTTGACTAAGCATTCTTCAATGTCGTCTTCATCATAAACAACTGCTCAATTCCAATCTACTATGGCTGTTGTGACTTCAGAAAACTTGGGTGTTGCTCCATATTCTCCTCCCAAAAGAACACTTCTAACGCCTGTTGATAAACTAGAAGTTCTATGTGAATCTATGGTTGAGTTTGATTCTCTGGCAGATAATGGGTTTGAGTTTTGTTCCATAATTAGAGCTCAAGGATGGGTTAAGTACTTTGATAGGCTTTTTGGACCAGTTTACCCTCTCCTTGTGAAAGAATTCTGGATTCATGCATCAGTTTATCCCAAGTTCATCTTATCTTCTGTGCTGGGAAAAGATATTATTATCACAGAAGATCTGATAAGAAGATTGATAGGATATGAATAAACAGATGGTGTTTCCCACTTGCCAGCTGGGCGTGTGGACATAGATGAGGTTTAAGAAGAAGTAATGACTGCTGGTCAAGCTTCTAACAAATTCAAAGATCTGAAACCTGATTACAAGATCTGGGCCAAGATCTTCATGGGATGCATCCACCATAGGAAGTCAACAAATTCTCCAGACTATGTCAATAATGAACAGCTCTATTTCATGTATTGCCTTAGTCAGAGCACCAAGGTAGATCTTCCATACATTCTGTTTATGCATCTATGGAATCATATCCATGCATCTAGAGAATCTGTGAAAGAGAAAGGACAGAAGATCAGACCTTGGATCCCCTTTGGAAGACTGCTTTCAGATCTTCTTACTGAAAATGGCTTGGTAACTGCTCTGTATGCTGCTGGAGTTACAGAGGAATTAGAGTTTATAATGGGAAAACCTCTGAACGCTAAAAGTCTTCTGAGACTCAAAATTGTTGATGAACTAACTACTGCTCCCAAGAGGCTGAATATGTCTGAACTAAATAAGAGGGTTCCTGTAGATGACTTTCCTCTATTCTTTGCTGAAGAACCCAGACGTATAGTGCTTATGTATATTGAGGAATGCAAGAAGGAAGGAATACCTATTCCTGCCAATGTGTTTCAGCTAGTTAAACAACCACTACCAGATGCAGGAGAAGAAGAAGCACCACTTCAGAGGAAAAGGACTCAGCCTGTAGAAGAATCTGAACCTGTCCAGAAGAAGGTCAAGATTGCTGAGAAGCCCAAGAAGCTCTTGAAGAGAAAAGATTCTGAAGAAGCTGCCTCTGTCCCTGCCAAGAGGATTAAAGTAATTGGTACTAAATCATCTGTAACTTCTACAAATCTTGTTATTAATGATTCAAATATTAAGTCTATTCCAAAACCACCTGCTACACAAACCACTTCAGTTACTGCTCCCAGTTCTGTTTCACCTCAAAAACAAACAACTGTTTCTGTATCAAAACCATCTCAACCCAAAATACATATCAAACACTTTGTTCCACGTCAACAACCATCTGATCCACAACCAACAAATCAATAACCATCAGAACAACAACCATCTGAAAAACAAACATCTGTTCAACAACAAACCTCTGAACATCCAGAAAACCAACCAAAAGAAGTTCAACCAGAAAAAGCCTCTGACAATCCACCATCAAATAATCCACCTTCTGAACCCATTGCACCTGTTACTTCTGAACCTACAAAAGTAACTTCTGCTCCTGTTTCATCAGAACCACCATCCAAACAATCTGACATTCCTTCAGAACCTACCAACACTTCTGAACCTCACATCCCTGAGACAAAAGTTCTTGATGTCACACCTTTAAAAACAGTGTTTCAAGTATCTTCTACCTCTTGTACACCTACAACATCCTCCAACTCATCAGAATCAGAAATCCACCCAGATTTTCTAATCTCTCCATCTGCCAAATACTCTGAGATAAACCAACCTGAACCTGAACCTCAACCTGAACCTGAATTAACCATACCTTCTAAAACTCCCATTCCAGATCCTATGCCTCCTCCTGCACCATCATCTGAGATATTAATCCCCAATTCCAATCCAACATCATCTGGTATATCTTGTGCACAAGTTTCTTCTCTTTTTCATAATCTATCTTATGGTTTCAAACTGAAAGATTTTTATGATAGAGTTGAACCTTCTGAACCTCTCAACCCTCTGAAACCAAAACTCAGACAGGCCTGTCCATCTGTGATTCTATCATATATTCAATCAATGACCAATATGGGATCTTTAGCAACAATATCTGCAACATCTGGTAAAGTTGTTGTTTCAGCTCTGCAACTTGCATCTGATAACACAGTTGCATCTACTGAACCACCAAAATCTGCTTTCAAACCATACTCAAATGCACCTTTTGATGTCGTTTACCTTCACACAAGACCAAAACCCCACTTGCTTAATGCTTTAGTCAGATCTAAAGAAAAAGCTCCTGAGATACCCTTCATTCCATATTATCCTCCTCCTCTGATTTCCATCCAAAAATCACTTTTTCCACCAACTCCTCAACCTAAACCTATCACTCTGGAAACCTTGCTACGACCATTGCCCAGACTTAATATTGATCATTTATTTCAAACATTTTTGCAAGAAATACAGATGTCTTTAGGTACTGTTCAGAAGAAATGCTCAGAAACAATGGATGCCAATGAATCTGACATCATCTGGAAAGGATTCATCAACAGATTCAACACTGTAGCTTCCAATCTGAAGAACGTCTGTTCTGATGAGGCAAAGCTCAGAGCTGAAAGGACTCTATTTTGGACTGTCAACAAAACTGCACCTCTGCTTCGTTTAGATGCTCCTCCACCTTCAACAGAATCTACTGCTAATGCATTGACTATGACTCTGGTAGAACCCTCTTCAGGATCTACAGAACCAATGGCAATTGACTCTGTTCAGGCTGCAGAACCTCCAAATTCTTCATCTGAGATAAAGACAGAATATCCAGACTTTGAAGACAAGATTGCTGCTCTGGAGGCTGGACAGTCAGAGATAAAATTCTGGATGGCTAAGCAGGATAAGAAGTCTGAGGATATGACAGAATGGATGTCAAAGCAAGATGAGAAAAATGAAACTATAACTAAGTGGATGTCTAAGCAAGAGCAATCCTCCTCTAAGATTACAAATCTATTGAAGATGCTTTTGTCCAAACACTCTTAGATTTTTTTTCATTCTAATGTTTTTGCATCTGTTGTTTGCATCTGTACCTTATTGCTATATCTTCTGATGATTACCTATGTACTCTTGCTCTGATATTTTGAATGAATCAAGTTTTCTCCATTGAATTATCTTATTTATTGTTCCTTTTATTTGTCTTTTTAAAAGTTTTTACTTTTTGCTTATGACAAAAAAGGGGGAGAAAATATAGATCTGAACTGTTTAATATAACTTCACCAGAATGAACCTTCAGACATATCTATTCTATCTAACATTTAACTTGACTATTTCAGAACATTTGATAAGTACACTCTATAAAAGAAACTCTGAGTCTCTCAGATCATTTGTCTCTTATCAAACTCTGAATCTTATATCTGCAAGACATTCTGACCCTAAAATGTTATAAGAGCAAACAAGATCTAACTCTGAAGATTACTCAAGACAAAAGGGAAGTTTCTATTCCTTTTTCATATTTAACTCAGGGGGAGATTCATCATCTCAGGGGGAGTTATAATTCTATATGTTCAGTTAAATAAAATTTCTGATACTTTTTGTCATCATCAAAAAGGGGGAGATTGTTAGAACACAGATTGGTTCTTAATAATAACTCTTTGTTTTGATGATAACTGTTAGGAAATTTTATATTTAAGAATTATATACTCTAAAATTTGTTTGAGAGTTTTACTGCAGATTGAAATGAAATTAACTCTCTAGAAGCAAATCTGTATTGTATACAAGAAGTTATCCTGATTCTGAAGCGCCAGATGCATCTTACAGAAGATTCTGATTGCTCTTTACAGAAGATTCTGAGCGTAGTCTCCAGAAGGATCTGAAGCGAGAAGCTCCAGAACATTCTGAGTCAGAAGCATCTGAAGCTGAAGCATCTGAAGCAAAGAAGAATATTGCTTGAAGAGTTTCTCAAAGCATAATTCTACAGAAGTTTCTGAAAGTACCAACGCTGCCAAGTACTGAAGTTCTGTGTCAAATATGCTCTGATGATCAACACGCTGAAAGCACACATGCTGCACAAGACTCTGATACAGCAAAGTTCTGAATATCATTAGAAGACTCTGATCCATTCAGACTCTGAAGAACTTGCTGAAAACTGAAGAAGAAATATTCAAGAATATATCCGTTGGAGAAAATCAACGTCTCTTTCCTCTTTTGTGCTAGACACAATTACACAGACAAAAAGGATTTTTCTGTGTTATCTACTTCAAGGAAAGGTCACTTGATGTGAAGACAAAAATGCTCAGACCTTTTTGGGACTCTCTTTTCAACACTCAGCATCCTTGGATCAGCTGCCTATAAAAGGAGAATTCCACCACATTCTTCAGTTACACAATTTGCTGAAAAGAAATCATATTATTCTAAGCTTTCATTCTTTCTTATTCTTCTTAGAATTTCTTGTACTTAAACTTAAGAGAAAAATCATTGTTGTGATAAAAGCTTTATAGAAGCATTAATTCTCTTGTATTTAATTTACATTGATTGTAAAGGATTTCCTTAAGAGGATTCAGTTGGAATCAGTAGCTCTTAAGAAGACTAAGAACAATTGTTCTTAGGTGTTACTATTGTAATCAGTTTGATTTAATAGTGGATTAAGTCCTTGTTGAGAAAGGCAAATCACTCTAGGAAGGGTGGACTAGAGTAGTTGTTTAAACGAACCAGGATAAAAATAATTGTGTGATTATTTTTTAAGTCTTAATCTTTCATACTTATTCAACCCCCCTTCTAAGTATTATCTCACCTTCAGGCCTAACAGATGTTTGCCATGGTCAATTGTATCAGAGACACCTCAAGCGAGCTTTTGACAAGAAAGTTCTCCCTCGAGCATTCCACGTAGACGAACTCGTGCTCAAGAGGTTTTCTCCTGTTCACTCGGATCCACATGACAAGTGGACTCCCAACTACGAAAGACCCTTTGTTGTCAAGAAAGCCTTCTCAGGCGGAGCCCTGATCCTCACTACCATGGATGGGAAGGAGTTGCCATTACCATGAACTCCGACGTAGTCAAAAATTATTATGCCTGAAAAAATTGAATAAACAACCCGCTAGGTTGGCATCCGAAAGGACAATCTAGGCAAAAATGGGCGTCTTGATGGACAAATAAAAAGAAATGTCCATGCAAAAGTTAGGAAAAAGCAACCAAAAAAAAAGAATAGCTGATGGACGAAAAACGGGTATCCCGGTGGATGAAAAAAATATAGAAAAATGTCCAAGAAAAAATTAGGGATAAAGACATTTGACTATGAACATTTGAGCCTATCTTCGTCATAGCTGGATTTCAGACAGTAAGAGAACAATCAAGTCATCGTCGACTAGTGAAAAATGTTGGAACCTAGACTTACAGTGGATGGTAGCCAATATTATAATCAATGCAAAGTTTAATTTCCCTTTGCCATTTACTTTTTTTTCTTCAATTTATTGCAGATTTCCTCATCAAGGATTTTGCATCCTGGTACACACCTTATGTACAAATCTTTTTGTATTCAATAAAATCATAATTTGATTTCTCATTTTCTCTTTTAGTATTTTGTGTGCAAAAATAATCGATTATTTATGATCACATAATACCATAAAAGCATTGAGAATAATAAAGAGCTAAATCAACAGTGAAAGCATTATGCATTGCATGATGTACTAGAAGTCCCTAAGGGATGATCGGTAGTCTTCTTTTACAAGCTTAATCCCCGGTGAACACCATCATGGTTGGTTAGGAATGTTGTTTGCTTTCCTTTTCCCTAATAGTACCATGTTTGTTCCCCAAGAAGAGCCATGTTTATCCTCTTTTCCCCAGCAGGAGCGGGATCATAACAACATCCTGAAGCCGTTATTCCTCAGCAGCAGAGGCGTTTCGATTTTCAAAAGCAGTAAGAAACGTCCTAATCATGTTGTTCTCCAACCAGAGTCGGTTGTTTTAAGATCATCCCTTGTTTCTTCATCCCCAACTGTAACATTGGTGGTAGTTTGGAAATATGAGATTCTAAGCTCATTCCTCAGCGGAGTCGTCGCCATCTGTGGTATTCTTTCCCCAGTTGAAGATGTCGAATATATTTTGCTACAATCCTTACCTACCTACAATACAAACCCTTAACCTGCATCGCATAATCTCAAATATCATGTAAGATCAAACATACATAACATATGCATTAAGCATACTCCCCGTTGACTGATTCATCTTCGCAGCAGATTTTAGCCAAACTTTTCTCTTGATCATCTCTATGTGTGTTCACCTTTTCATCTTTTGTCGTTGTCGAACAAATTCTCGAGCTACTCTTTTATTTAATCCCTTTCCACCTCAAATAATTGAAAAGTTGGCGCAATTCGAACATTCAGGTCCAAGAGGATTAAATAGGGGCAGTTGTCGTAACCCGAGATTTGACCTCCCCTTTTGCCTTTTTTGCAATAGCATGTGCATTCACATTGTTGGCACATGCATTAGCAATTTTTCTCTGTGCTTTTGTTGCAGGATTATTCAGAATCTCAGAGCCTGATTAATCGCATCCTCACAAAATCATCACAACATCAATACAAGCAAAATACAAGGATTTCCATGCCTATTTATCTAAGTAAAGAGTCAAAGATCAAATCCATGGACGTATCACCTTGTTTCAAACCAATTTGGGCAAGTTTTGGTTGTGTTAATAGATTAACCATTTGCTAGGTAAAACGTGTTAATCGATTAACACATGTAAATTGGCAGATTTCCGCATTTTTCATGACATCAACCTTTCTTCTGCTTCTTTGGGGCCTACTTGGTTCTAGTGTCACATGGAATATTCTAGATAATTCAAGACACTTCAAGAATTCACTTGCATTTGCTACAATACATCATTTCCAATTAAGACCACCATACACCTTTGTTTCCAAGCATGTGAACCATTAGATTTTGGACTTGCATTGGGATGCTCCCATCGAGTTAACAAATAAATAATTGAGTCAACTTATGACTTAGTGAGTTAGATGTAACTATCTCTTAATCAAGCTCCAAAGCAAACTCCAAACCTATCCTACTCCAAAGCTAGCTTCTATTTAAGCAAACCTTCACATTTTCACTCTTCTCTCTTACATTCTCTATGAATTTTCTACAATTCATCTTCATCTTCTTCACCAAACCACACACAAAAGCTCAATTTTTACCATTAGAGTGTAACAATCTTCATATAAAAAATTTTATTCTCTTGAGATAAACCTCCATTTCATTACATTTCTATTGGATTTACAGTAGCTTCTACTCCAATTCAAGTAATCATCTCAAGCTTCTTGGTGCAAATCGGTATTTGGAGCATTTATCGTGTTTTTGTCGGTTTCGTTATGATTTGATTTCAAGCTTGGAATTCTCTAGTTTTCCTTTCTTATTATCACTATATTTCACTTACAAAAAATCACCAAGGCAATCCTCCGCCTTGTAGGTTGGTAGTTCTCACTCGATTTACTGTTTTTGATCACTTTCGCATATTTACGATGTATATTCAATAGCTTTTTTATGTGAATTGATCATTCTTTTGTTTGATTCTCGATCTTGATGATTACTTGATTCAATTGATGCTATTAAACTTGATTTTCGTGCACAATTGTATGCCTTAACATGTGAGTGATTGAATAATTGATAAGTTGCTGGAAGTGCTTTTGAAAAATTGATTTTCTGCCACTGTCACAGTGTTAATCGATTAACCAGTTGCTGTGCAAAATGGTTAATTAATTAACCAAACATTTTTTCACGTGTTGCTGAACTGTTCAAAGGAGTAATCGATTAGCCATATATGGCTAACCGATTAACACTGTAGCAGAAGCAAATTTTAAAGCTTTTTCATGCTTGTTTGGTTTGCTTTCCTCATTTAACTTTTGTGGCTTGATGTGATTGATATTTGTGGATGTTTTAGGATTTTTTAGCCTCTGTTTGAAGCATGTATGCCAACTTTTGATGCACGATTTTATCGTTTTTGGAATTGTTTGCATTCAGGAAGTTGTGTAATCATGTTTCTTTTTTGCATACTCTTGTTTACATGAACATGATTAATGATGCATGCTAATTGATTTTTGATTAGTGTTTGGCATTTCCTTTCTTGATTGCATTAAGTTTGTTCTTTATTGAACAAATTTAATTTTGTATAATCATTAATTCACATGCGTGCTTTAATGATCTTTCGACTCGCTCGGAAGATTATTTACTTGTTCTTTCCCTTTGATTGGTTGATCGAAACATTGTTTCGATTAATTAATGCTCCCTCTTTCTTCTCTTTAGGCTTCCTTTAGAGTTTCTTCTTCTTGGTCCCCTGCGGAGCCAGAGGTCTACACAATGCATTGGAACATTGTACAACTTGCGTCGTTCCTCTGTGGGTTTCAATTTCTGCATTATCCTCTGAGTGCTAGAGAAGAGATGAGAGTGGAGAGTTCCTACACTCATTTTGATTATTTTGGGTAGGGGACGAATGACCCTGTGCCTGGAATAATCGTCTCTATCTCCAGACTATAGTGTCTCCCAATCCCCAGCCGAATCGATCCTTGATCACTCTTACCCTTTTCTCAATCTTTCCTTTGATCAATCACCATTCTCTTGATTCAAGATCAATTATCCTTTGGGTTAATCACCTTCTCTTGGTTAATCACCCGTTCTTTGGTTGATCACAGTCTATCTGTTAAAACCAGATTTCTTTATTCCCCATCAAAGTCGTAATCCTTTTCTTTAGTTTATCACAATTTATCTGTTAAACACCAAATCCCTAGCGGAATTCGCAACATTCTCTTGGTTCCTCTCTCTTTTTGGTTGGTTAGTCACAATCCGCCTGTTAAAACCAATCTTCTTTAAGTTAATTGCCTTCTCTTGGTTAATCACCCGATCCTCAGTTAACCACAATCCTTCTATTAAAACACTGAGCTTCTCTTGAGTTAATCACCGTCTCCTGGTTAATTACTCTTTCTTTTTGGTTAATCATAATCCTTCTGTTGAAACCAATATCCCCTACACTTAGCAACCTTTCCTTGGTTCAAATACTCACATCTTTGGGTTAGTAACCTTCTTTTGGTTCAAATACACTTTCTTGGGTCAAGTACTGCTCATTTAGTCAGTGTACCGAACTCTTTTGGATTACAACCTTCGCTTGGTTCCACACCCGTCCTTTGGGTCACAACATTCGCTTGGTTCCACACCCGTCCTTTTGTTCACAACCTTCGCTTGGTTCCACACCCATCTTTTGGGTCACAACCTTCGCTTGGTTCCACACCCGTCCTTTGGATCACAACCTTCGCTTGGTTCCACACCCGTCCTTCGGGTTGATCACCGTCCATCGGTTAAAACCAACTTCTTTCTCTTTTCGGTTAACCATTGTTTATCAATTAACACCGAGTCCCCCAGAGAGTCAGACACCTCCTTTTAGTTCAATACTATCCTTCTGGTTCATCACAGTCCGTCTGTTGACACCAACCTTTATTTTCCCCACAGAGTCATGCTCTTTTATTGCTTCAGTTAACCACTGCCTGTTAATTAATATACTGAATCCCCAGTGGGTCTTACTTTGTCTCAAATCAATTCCCTTGCTCCTTTATTCTCTTGGTTTCAACATCATTCCTCTGCCTTTCTCTTGGTTTCGACACCATTCCTTTGCCTTTCTTTCTTGGTTTTAACACCATTCTTTTTTCTTCCCCAGTGGAATCTTTCCCTCTACTTTCGCTCTTGGTTTCGACACCGTTTTCCTTTTCTTTCTCCGTCCTAGTTCCCCGAACTACGGAGATCTGACTTCCTCATTGCACTGTGAGGATACGTAGGCACAAGATCGCGAGATCTTGGTGAGCTACCTTCTAACTTCTTCCATCTTTCTTCAACCTTCTTCTGTCATTTTTATTTCTTTCTTGGTTCCATGAACTACGGAACTCTAAATTCCTCATTGTGCTATGAGGATACGTAGGCACGAGGGCCCCAATCCTCCGTGAGCACTTTCTTTCTGTCTTCCTCCTTATCTCTTTCTCTCTCTCTTGCTTTCTTTAGCTAGAAGCCTTTAGATAGATAACCCATCCAAGCCTAGAAGTAAGCAAAACGGTTCCCGTCGAGTACAACGGATACGTGAGGTGCTAGTACCTTTCTCTCGCATAACCGACCCCCTTACCTGTTTCTCTTCTCTTTGAATTTTATCAATATTTCCCTGCCCCTTGGGACTAAATAAAGTTTGGTGACGATTTTATTGTATCTTTGAGTGTGCGATCCACTCAGTAGTTCTCTTAAATAATATTGAGAAATTTTATATTACTCTTATTGATGAGAGAATTTTGTTGGATAATTTTAAAATTTAAGGATTTGCTATCTCTTTTTTTTTAAAGTCAAATGTAATGTTGATTGTTAGTGACATGACGTGTCACATCAGTTTTTGTTAGAGTAAATAAATGTCTGACAAGAGTGAACGGAAAATTTTAGGATAATTATTCTTTAAAGAAATTTTTTATAAAAATTAAAATCGTATTTTGAATTATTTATAGGATTGAAAAATTTATTTAACCTTACAAAAATTATAAAAAAACTACGAAATTTGATTTAATACAATTGATTTTTACAAATAATCGTCTATAAGATTTTTATGTTTTTCTTTTATATAGATGTGAATATCTTAATGTATAGACTAGGAGCATATGTTCCTATAACAATCTTCATTTATTATAATTTGAGATATTTAATGAATTATGGTTTTGTAAGAAAGTTTAGTGGACCAGCACCTCTCTTGACAAAGTTTGAATTGAAAGAGAATGTTAACCTGAAATCTTTTAACTTTCATCAGATGTTAAACCAAACAATTCTCTTCACACAAGTTTAAGAAGTTAAATCAAAATGAAAATGTTAGAAAGGAGAGGTCGAAGATGAGATGAAGTGAAATTTCATACAAAAATCTCAAAATAAATTTTAAAAGTTTGAGAGAAAAGTGTTTTTGTTTGTGTTGTGATTTTTAAAATCATTTATAAATTGAGGAAAAAATAATTTATATGTGTCGGAAATGATGCACAAAAATATGAAAAATTGTTAGAGGTGTGCAAAATATCTGGTTGTGAGATCTAAATTCATAATCAAATTCAAATCCATTTAAAATATTCGGATATAATTAAATAATTATTAATGGTTGATTATTCAACCATATTTTATTTTTAGATTCGGTTATAATCTGGTTATTATCCAAAACCTGAATGTTTCAACTCAATTATATATATATTTTAGGAAAAAAAATTTAATTTTGTGGAAAAAATAATAATAATTTTTTTAAAAAACTAATTAAAATTTTTGGAAAAAAAAATTAATACACCGGTTTAAAACCGGTCATATAACCATAACCAAATTTATATCCAGTTTTGATTGAAATGTGATTATGGTTATGAATCCAAACAATTCAAGTGGTTTAAAAGTGATTATCGTTTGGTTTTTAAAAATACCCAACCATGCACACTCTTAAAATTGTCTATTTGATTCGAGTAAAAAACTATGGTATATTTAGAGTTGAGTGAGTAAATAATTTGAATCAAGAATTAAAAACCCATAAAACTGCTTATATGATTCTAATTAGACTATTTTGTGATTTAAGTCATTGAATCGAGTAAGAGAAGTTCGTAATTCAAATCAGAAATACAAAACCAAAATCCAAAATATGCCTCTAATTTTTTATTCAATTCAAGCTATATTGTAATTCAAATCGAGACCTCCATGATTTTCAGATTCAAGTTTTTCTTCGAGCCATCCTTTTTCATGATTAGAATCAGAAATAGTTAATCAATTTCTGATTTTTATATTCAATTATTTATTCGAGTCAGCCAATTCAATGATTTGAATCACACTTCAATAAATCAAATTAATAAAAATAAAGTGTTTATTTGAATCGAGACTTGACACAATTTAAATCATGCTTTCATATATTTTTTTAATTCAAAATTCCAATTAATTGACTAAAAACATATTACATTAATTTTAAATAAATAATTTGATTTATGCACGCGCAAAAACGATTTAACACCTAACTTTTATTCAAAATCCTATATGTTCCTACATTTAATTATTTATACTCTTGGAATAGAATTTGTTGACCATATGTTCCTATAACATACTTCATTTATTATAATTTGAAATATTTAATGAATTATGGTTTTGCAAGAAAATAATCAAGGGAACATATATACACTTGTTCATTTTTGTGTGCTCAATCACTATGGACATTGAAAAAACATTTCATGTGCAATCCTAACCAAATACATCAACCACTATGTGTATATACCTAAAATCCACGTTTGGATGAGAATAAAAGAAACTTAGGGAAGGTGAAGACAATAAGTTGTTACTTGTCCCCATGAGTTCATGCAGATAGAAACCAAAGTTAGATAGATCATTTTGTTTGAATTTTGGTATACATGTATTGGTAAATGAATTTTAGGACACATACTTATTGTTTCCATTTTATTTAAATATAATTTCTTTAACAATATGCGCACGTGCAAATGAAATGGTTTTTTTTTTTGTTACAAATGAAAATGATCTTTTGAGTCAACAATAAAAGATTTTAAATGTATAGGTTTATTGTGATTTAAATTGTTTCAGAACAAAAAATAAAGCTATATAATGTTCAATAGAAAATAATCTTTATATCCCAACTCATTTGTTTTAAAATCTTTTTAAATAGTTTCTTTATAGATTTTTTTCTATCTATAGTAATTTTGACTATTCTATTTCAGGTATATTCTTCTTATGGTTAGATATGACAATGAGACGGAATAAAGAGGGACGAGTTTAATTAGTCTCGCACCCGCTTCTCTGTTACAGATCTGTCTCCACTTCTAAATTCAGTCGGAAATAAAATTTACCATTTAGACATGTTCTCGATAGAAACGGGTTTGCCCCCATCCGTTACTCGTTTCCACTCGAAAAAAATTAAAAATTTTAAATAGTAATAAAAATTAATAATTTTATTAAAAACTTGACCATTTTAATAATAAACTTATTTCTAAATACGAGAGCTTGAGTAAATATGAGAGTTTAAGTGAATGATGAGAAATAACTAATGAGAATTTTTAATTACTTCTCCAAAAGTGGAAAAATATGTAATAAAATAATTTAAATATGAATATTAAAGTAAATACCATAAGACCGGACGGGGCAGGGGTGAGTGCGGGGCGGATAGTAGCATCCCCGCCCTGCACCCGCAATTACAAGTCAGATTTTCCCGCACCCAATCAAATTGGGTTTCCTCTGTTAATTTCGAAGTGGGTCCGGGCATACTCGGATTTTCTTGCCATGCCTACTTATGGTAAAATCTGCATGTATTCTTTCTACATGCTCAAATCACCTTACATCTAGTTTTCACAATCTTCTAAATCTGTTTGGTAAGACAAAAAAAAAGAGCTTTTAACTTATATCTTGTAGCTTTTCAGCTCATTTTGATTAAAAAAACTCTGTTTGTTATGTGTCTTTTAGCTTTTAGCTTACATCTTTTAACTTTTAACTTATGACTTTTTATTTCAATTATACCCATATTATTTTAAATATATATATATATATATATATATATATATATATATACTATTAAAAAAATTAATTTTAAAAGATTGAATTTAGGGAGATTTTGAAGAATGTTATAGAAGATTTTATTATTTTTCTCTACTTTATTAGCCATTATTTTTATTTATTAAATATAAATTGTATAATTAATTTAGAAATAGTGTTTATAATTCTCAAATTTGGAGAATTAATGAAATCAACGAAGTTGAAGAAAATCCAAAATATTATTACAGTTCATTGTAAAATATTAGATGATAAATTTATTTTTGTTATTATTTTAGATTAATAT
>OZ012738.1:449832160-449886532 GCA_963859935.3 Lathyrus sativus | reverse complement strand
AAATCAGGCATTGGAAAATAAATAAGTATGCTTCAAACAAAAGTTAAAACATCCATAAAATCAAACATATCAATCCATGGGAGTTGAAAGAGGAATAAAAGCCAAACATACATGAAAAATGCACAAAAATAGCCTTCTGGACCAGTGTTAATCGATTAACCCTTTAAAAATGGGCAGTTTTGCCTGTGCATAAGTGTTAACCGGTTAACACTGAGACAGAGCCTAAAAAATGTGTTTTTAAAAGCACTTTTATCCAATTTTGATTTGTGCAATCCCTCACATGTTAGGTAAAACAATCATGCACGAAAATCAAGTCCAAAAATAGCAAATAAGAACTTATGTGATTAATTAATATATCAAGATTGAAGATCAAATCAAAGCATAATCAATTCACAAACGAGAAAAACATCGAAACTACATTGCAAACGATACGGTAACGATCAAAATAGTGAAAAGAGGGAGAATTAACCAACCTACAAGGATGAGATTTTGCTTGGATGTTGTTTCAAAGATAATGTGATGAAGTTACTCAAAGAAATCCAGAGAAAACAAAATTTTCTTGAAGTTATAACGAATAAAATCGAGCAAAATTCGACGAAAACTCCAAAATTGAAATTACACCGAATAAGCTTGAAGTAATCGCTTTAGATGAATCCGAATGCAATATAACTCTAAAAAAGCAACAAGAATTTGATAGATACTGATGGCTAAGATCAAGAGAAAGCACTTCCAATGAAGAAGTTTCTACTCTTTAATGGAGGTTTTGAGCTCTAGTGAGGTTTTAGATGAAAGTGAAGAAGATTATGAGTAGAAGTTGCAGAAAATTCAGAGAGAATGTGAGAGAATTGAGAGTGACCAAGTGTGAGAATTTGGGAGAATGATTGAATCTTTTGTGAAATGGTGTCGTAAAGAAACAACACCATAAGAAAATAAACATGGTAATCAACCACCAACATAATAAAATATACAACATTTCATAATCCCAGTGTTACATATCAGAGTAGACGTTATCTAAAAGAATAAATGAAAGACTTCATCTTTCAGTCACATCTGAGCTCCTACTGCGGATTATCTGCATGTTATTCCCGTGGAGGAAACATTCAAATAGAAGGGGTGATATATCATGATAATATGAAGGAAAGCAAGATAAAAAGTAGGCAACACATTATATCATGCATATCACCCATTCCAATACATATCATAATAATATCCAACATACAATACAATATTCATACAACGACAGATGCAACAATTATTCAATGCAATGAGACTCACAACCAAACTCAATGCATGTGGTACCATACAATTCATATTTCAGAACCCGACCTCTCTTTCATGGTTAAATCTCACTGATTCCATTCAATCTCAACAATCAGCTACCGACATACTATCCATTCATAGGATTTATGCTCCAATTCGTTATCATCATCAACGATAACATCTCACTGGTTCCATTCACCCTTGGCAATCAACTATCGGCATATTATCCAATCATAGGATTAATGCTCCAACAACGGACCGAAGTCCCAACACCATAAATGCATGCAACATCATACACATGCAACAACAATATCAAGCATAATGACCAACACCATAGTTAAGGTACTCCGCCAATACTGGCCACTATGCACCAAACACATGCTATAACAACGCAACAATAACATAATAATTCAACAATCAACAACAACAACAATGCAACACATAATGATATTTATCTTAATCATTATACCATACCAAAACTGGTCACCATGCAACAACAACGCTATAACAGCTCGTCAACATCATCATCCAACATAGCAGACGAAAATAATGCAAACTTGAATCTAAGGGCTCACAAGCTTGGAAATGAAGCAACATGGTGGTCTTAATCCCAATTAATGTATTGTATCAAATGCCTTGAAGTGTGTAGAAATGTCTTGAAGTGTCTAGAGCTATTTAGAATGTTCCATATAATGCTAGAACAATGTAGACCCCAAAAATGAGAAGTGGAAGTTGTTGTCTTGAAAATGCAGCAGATTCTGCAAATTTTGCAAGGGTTAATCGATTAACCCATTTGCACTAGAAAATGGTTAATCGATTAACCAAGCTAAAACTTGCCCAAATTTTCCTGAAAATGATGTTGTGGTCACAGTTCTGATTTTCGACCTCTTGCTCTCATGAATAGGTGTAGAAACCTTCATTTTGTGCTTGTTTTGATGATGTGATATCTTAAAGTTCTAACAACAAAGATTACAAAGAAAACATGTCAATGCGTATGCCAGTGATGCGAATGCACATGTTTATGCAAAGGGAAAAAAGGGAGGTCAAATTTTGGGTTACAACAAATATGTAACACATGTTCTTTTAAAAAAATATTTATAATAACATTATCAATAAAACAAAACTAGAGGTTAATTCATATAGCAGCAGAAATAACATTTAATCATTTAAGTTAATAGCTCAAAGTATAGCATAACTGATAGTGTCGTAAAGAAACAACAATCATAGAAAATAAACATGGTAATCAACCACCGACATAATAAAATGCACAACGTTTCATAATCCCAGTGTTACATATCGGAGTAGACGTTATCTAAAAGAATAAATGAAAGACTTCATCTTTCAGTCACATCTGAGCTCCTACTGCGGATTATCTGCATGTTACCCACGTGGAGGCAACATTCAAACAGAAGGGGTGATATATCATGATAATATGAAGGAAAGCACGATAAAAAGTAGGCAACACATTATCTCATGCATATCACCCATTCCAATACATATCACAATAATATCCAACATACAATACAACATTTATACAACGACAGATGCAACAATTATGCAATGCAATGAGACTAAAACCAGACTCAATGCATGTGGTTCCATACAGTTCATATTTCAGAACCCGACCCCTCTTTCATGGTCAAATCTAACTGATTCCATTCAATCTCGGCAATCAACTACCAACATACTATCCATTTGTAGGACTTATGCTCCAATTCGTTATCATCATCTACGATAACATCTCAATGATTCCATACACCCTTGGAAATCAACTATCGGCATATTATCCAATCATAGGATTAATGCTCCAACAACGGACCGAAGTCCCAACACCATAAATGCATGAAACATCATACACATGCAATAACAATATCAAGCATAATGACCAACACCATGTTGCACCCCAAATTTTGACCCCTTAGATCTCCATCATCATTCTAGGATCATGTTCATTTGATTATCTAACCATAACCTATTTCAAGCTTGTCTTTGTTAAGATACAGGTGAATTAGAGTTCCGTACAGTCGAGAATCGAGGTTTCAACGGTTTAATCAGTCAATGTATTAGATTAATTCTCCATGAAACAAGTTTCCACATCATCAAAGACACTCCAATGGGTCAAGTATGAATCCAATTTGAGGTTGCCACCAAAGATTAAAGACAGTGCAGTTCAGGATCCCCGATTAGGGTTTTCGGCCAGGAAAAGTCAATTGTAGTTTGACTTTTGATTTAAGAGGTGTTCCAATGATGGAATTATGGTCCATGAAGTTCACATGCCTTATTGAATTCCAATAAATAAGTTTCAAGGTCTCAGAAGACCCAGAATATCAACAGTCGACTCGGTAGTCATCGATCGATTGTTCGGTTGACCAAAAAGTCAACTCTTCAACCATTAGAAATTTGACCTCAAGGTTTGAAGCAAAAATGTTCCTAATAACATATTACACCTATCTATAAAGTTTCATGACCATTGGATCAAGGATTGGGGAGTAATCGAAAAAGTCGGGAATTAGGGTTTTGAAAGGGGCAAGACCATAACTCCCTAACCACACATCCAAATGAGTTTGTTCAAAGCTTGTTAGAAAGGTCTTGGAAAGCCCTACAAAAGTGTAAAAATGACCCATGGGCAAAAAATGCATAGATTTGGAGTTATAGCCAAATTCATCACAAGAGGGAGAAAACACTTAGAAAATTTCTAAGTTTCTGGCCTTTCAAATCATGTTTTTAGTCAACTTTGAGAAGTTTTTTTGACCTAGTTCCAATTGAAATTTGAAGATCATAAAAACATGAAAGTTTTAGAGCTCCATGAGAGCTTTCCAAAAAGTACTAGAACTCCTCCATAGCCCTTGTGAGTTAAGAGTTATGAATCCAGCAAGTTGGGGTTTCAACACTTGAATGCACCATTTCAACTTTTCCATAAATTCACTTTTCAGCCACTTGAATCATTCTCAATTATTGAATCGTGTCTTTATCTGGTATTTAGAGAGGTTGATGGTTAGAAAATGCAGAAAGAATGAGAGTTTGAAGGCTTTGCAAGTTGGCAAGACAAGTTGCCATTATTATATTCAAAGAAATCCAAGAGGAAAGAGAAACTTTTTTGAAGAGAAACTTGTAGCTGCAGTCCCCTACACACTAGCCTCACTTGAGTCACCTCCATATCCTTCATTCCACTTGAGTTTTTCCCTGCATTGAGCCAAGGAACTGATATGCACAGCTGCCACATGATCTTCGATGGACTTTCTTCCAAAATTTCCCTCAAAAGGCAAAAAACCTAATATGCCCCAAACACTTCTCTTAGCCTATAAATAGAGGCTCCACCCCAATCCATTCTTAACACCAGATCTATCAAAAACATCACAAATACATAACTTTCTTTCTTTCTCCGTTTGCTTGTAAGTGAAGAAATCTCACAAAAC
Organism: Lathyrus sativus; assembly: GCA_963859935.3. Taxonomy (NCBI): domain Eukaryota; kingdom Viridiplantae; phylum Streptophyta; class Magnoliopsida; order Fabales; family Fabaceae; genus Lathyrus; species Lathyrus sativus. The sequence continues at coordinate 449,881,856 of OZ012738.1, read as the reverse complement.
CACAGATTTCACCACTTTGCATTTTTCACACCAGTTCTTGTTCCCAAACCAAAAACACTTCAAAGACCATATACACACCCTAAAAGTGATCATTTGAAGCTATTCCCACCATTGGTTTCCTCAAAAAACACTTAGAACAAAAATTCAACTTTTCATACACCTCACTTTGACTTTTATGCATTTTCACACTAGATTATTACACAAACCATTTCCTACCATCACAACCCTTGGAATACTTCATATTTATGATTTATTAGTTGTTCATAGTCTCAAACAATAGATGGAATCTCATTTGCTCCAACTGTCTATTAAGGTTGCTTATTTCTTCAAGAGGAAGTAACCCTCATAAGTGTGCTCAAAAGGGAAGGATCTCTGGTTTTCTTGGCTGCTAGCATAGTGAGGACTACAAGAGGTATGTTATTTTGAAATCATTCACTAGTATGCATTATCATGTGTTGTTTTGTGGTTGAGATTGGTTTGTACATTATAATGTTAAAGTTGTTAAGTATGCTGTCAAAATGTGTGAAATCAATACCATGAGTAGTTGCTGTTAGAATGCTTTTAGGTTGGTGTGTATTGCCTTTGTAAAGGTATGTTGTTGACCACTTGTTGAGTTTTATTAATTTTGACATTGTTATGTTGAAAAACCACAAGAGCTGTTTTTGGAAATCATTAAATATTGTCATGTTGTTGTTCTTTGCTTGTGAATCTTAGCTTTGTTCATAGTTTGGATTTGTCCAACATAGTGTGGCTTGCTTTGAGGATTGTCTTTAGAGCTCTTTGTTGGAGAACTGCTATGGGAGTTTGAGTTGGGCATGAACTCTTCATTTAGTTTGCATTTTCTATTGGCCTTGGCTTTGTAGCATTAGGTTTTGGTTTCTGTTTAGGTCTTGGTCTAGTATCTTCAAGCTTTGAATCTAGGCTGTATTTTAACTTGGTGGTTAGAGTAGAGGTCTAGCAAGGTCTGGTGTAGAGTCTTTCCTTTTTTGAAGTGGTAACTTCAGTTGGTGAGATGGTTTGGATGAGAGCATTGCTTAGTTTATGACTATTGAAGTAAGGTTGAGTGCTTCACATCAGGCCTTTTAATTGCTAAGTTTGGTTGTATTTTGTCTTAGTAGGGTTGAGGGATTTCATCTAGCACTTTATGGACATAGTGTATGGTTTTGTAAGATCAAGATTGGTATTTTCATGAGATAGAGGGTCTGACTGGTGCCATCAAGTCTTGGACCTATGATGCATTAGAGTTGGTTAATCCATGATGGAAAATCTTAGACAATCTAGGAGAGGCTGTTTTAAGGTTCTAGGTTTGTATGCCTCATTTCTGTTTGGAACCATGAGGGCAGTTTGGGTGTGGTTCAGGTTGAGATCCTTTTAGCCATTAGGTTGTTGTTGGTATTTTAGGAGAGCTAGGTAAGGCTAGGATAGTGGACCTCTTTAATATTCCTTGTTTATGTGATTTTGTAACAGAGGGGGCTGCCATTGTTTAACTAAGGCCAAATTTTGATTTGGATGACCATTTGATGTTGAGTTTTGGTTCATTGCTGCCCAAGCTTTGCTATGTATGTTCAGTTACTCCGATAACTTGTTTAGTAGCAACTGTTTATCATGTGTGATTAAAACAATTTGTAAGTTCATAATGTTGCCAAATCATGAGATCTTGCTTTGAATTTAAATGTTGAGTCTGCAACTTTTTTCTGTCTAAACTTGTTCCAAGATTGGCTTGTCCTAATACCTGTTATTTGCATTGAATGGATGGTAGCCTTTAGAGTAAGATTGATGATTGGTTGATGGTTGATGCTGAGATGATCCATATGAGGGGCTGATGATAAACTTGGTCTTGGTTGTATCTTTTCTACCTTAAGTTTTTTTTGAAGTAGCAATCTTTCATTGGAGAGTTGTCATGACAAACCTGTTAAAAACATCAACTTGGCTATGGTTAGAAAACTGTTTTGGTTCTGTTAGGATTTATTTTTTAGCTGAGTTTGTTAACTTGTTTTAATTAACAGCAGGGCAAGGCTTGAGATTGTTGTTTGGTTGGTGTGTGGTAGTTTTAAGTCTTGATGTTTGTGTTCTAAGCAAGTATTTTTGTTTGAATTATCTTGATCTCTTCCAAAGTGATTGTCATGATTATGTCTTTAAAAAGGTATGTTGGTTGGAATTCATCAAATTGGATTGAAATACCAAGAATACTTTGCTTTAACCATGCTGTTTTGTTGATGTTCAACTCATGATTATGTTGCAACTCACATACCATTTTCTTGTTCTAAGATCCTTTGAATGAATTTCTTGTTAGAACTCATCCAACATCATATTTAAAACTTGCTCAAACCCTTGCTTGCACCAAAATGCACATGTTTTGATCTTTTGAGTTCCAATTGCACTTTCAAGTTTTCTTTTGCATGATCATTTGAGTTTTATGATGTATCCATTATTTCACAAAATTGTTGATACCATTCTCGTCTTCATAAAAAATCAAGCATGATGGACTTTTATTTTGTCAAAATTGGTCAAGAATTGGTGAAGTTCGATTGAAATCGTTTTGACAAAATTCTCATTTGGCTTGCCTTGAAGCCATGCCCAGCTTGCGCGCCATTTTTAGTACATATGCACATGGGATGGCTTGATACAATGGATGTATCGCCACCCCAGTGGTTGTAACCTTGCCCATAAGAACTTTTTCATGCGCGTGAACCTGTGTTTGACCCTCAGTGAGGGCATTTTTTGCGCGTTTTCATAATTTTAACACATTTTGATATTTTATTTTCTTTTTCCATTCCCTAACATACGTGTGATTTAGTTGGCGTGGCTAAGTTTTAAGCCCATGACCCCAAGGTCTTGGGTTCAAGCCTTGGGTGAGACATTCCTTTCTTTTTAGCATTTGATTTTATGTAATTTTATTTAATTGTCATTAAATTTCAAAATTCCATAACTCCTTCATTCTTTATCATTTTTGAATGATTCTTTTTGACAAATTCTCGTATTAATGCATACTTTCATATGATGTCTAAAGAATCCTAAAATGTTTTAGGAACACTTTGCATCATGAGAAAATGGCGTTTCATTTTAGGGTTTTCACCCTCTTACCTTTCCTTTTTCATTTCCAACTTTACCTTTCATTCTCTTTTGAGTTTTATTTATAAATTTGTCTTGTTAGCTTCCTTGTACGATTGAGTTTGAATTTAAAATCTTATTTTTAAACATCTAAGTGAATATTCTCATTAAACTTGAAAGTTTTCCCCAGGAAGTTTTGAACTTTTCCTTTGCATTGTTGTGACATTGCTTGATTATGCTCGATGATTTGTGATTACATATGACATTTTATAAGCTCTAAGAGACTACATCTTTGTCAAGATACATCCCAATCTTTGTTAAGATACCCTTCCATCTTTGTTAAGAAATATCCCCGTCTTGGTTAAGATATGCCTTTGGTTTTTACCTTTTCATCATTTTAAGTCTTGAAAGAACTTGCCCCTTCATGATATTATAATATCTTGATACCTTCTTTGGTTGTAACCATTTATCTTGACTGAAATCATTGCTTAATGTTGTAATATGCTTGCTTATTATTGGTTGTAACCATGCCTCTTGTATCCATCATGTTTGAATGTTTATGTTTATTGCTTTGTCATGTTACTTCCCCAAGTGATGAAACTTGTTAGTTCTCATCAAGTTGTCTCCTCTTTTCCCATTCCAAATGAAAGTCTCTCTATTGACCCTTGGGTCATAGGTAGCTCTTTACCCCCTCTTTGACTTTGTTAAGTCATTTTGAACCCAACTTAGTTAAGTTAGAACCCCATATCCATTTAGATTTTGCTTTAAGTCTAGAAGACCTACCCCTTGTTAGGAGGATCTTTCAACTAGAACTTGTAGGATAGAGTTTGTTAACTCTATGTAAGAGTCATAGTAATGATTACTCACTCCCTTTTCTTGAGTGTTTAACTTAGATTAAAGAGTTTGGTTAAACTCTACACAAACATTGTTATGTTTGTTCCCCTTTGAACCTTGATCATAATCAAGTGTTTATCCATCCCTAGCGAGGTGAACTACGATTGCTCTGATTTTATCCTAGTTAGGATACGTAGGCAGAGGATGTGATATCTTTTCGAGTAAACTTAGGAACTATCCTTAGGTCTTTACCTACATTTTTTACCCAATTCCAAACCATAGAAAACGTTTAGCAAGTATTAGCATGCAAATAAACAAAAGGTTCCTGTAGGGTACTACAGATGTTTAGGATGTGAAATACCTACCCTAGGCATAACCAACCCCCGATCCCCGAATCTTTAGCGTTGTTGTTACATCATGCAAAAAGGTCTTTCTTTCTTTAACCTTTCCTTTGGATAAATCAAAGTCCGGTTTTGAAGTTTAAGAATTAAGATTCAAGTTAATTAATAGCTTGGTATCACGATTCTCACCACAACCCACCATAGTCAAGGTACTCCGTCAATACTGGCCACCATGCACCAAACACATGCTATAACAACACAACAATAACATAATAATTCAGCAATCAACAACAACAACAATGCAACGTATAATGATATTCATTTTAATCATTATACCATACCAAAATAGGTCACCATGCAACAACAATGCTATAACAGCTCATCAACATCATCATCCAACGTAGCAGACAAAAACAATGCAAACTTGAATCTAATGGCTCACAAGCTTGAAAATGAAGCAACATGGTGGTCTCAATCCCAATTAATGTATTAGAGCAAATGCCTTGAAGTGTGTAGAAATGTCTAGAGCTGTTCAAAATGATCCATACAATGCTAGAACAATGTAGACCCCGAAAATGAGAAGTGGAAGTTGTTGTCTTGAAAATGCAGCAGATTCTGCAAATTTTGCAAGGGTTAATCGATTAACCCATTTGCACTAGAAAATGGTTAATCGATTAACCAAGCTAAAACTTGTCCAAATTTGCCTGAAAATGATGTTGTGGTCGCGGTTCTGATTTTCGACCTCTTGCTCTGATGAATAGGTGTAGAAACCTTCATTTTGTGCTTGTTTTGATGATGTGGTATCTTTGAGAGGATGTGATTAATCGGGCTCGTAAAACCTGAAAGTTCTTATAACAAATATTACAAAGAAAACATATGAATGCGTATGCCAGCGATGTGAATGCACATGTTTATGCAAAGGCAAAAGAGGGAGGTCAAATTTCGGGTTACGATAGCTTCCCCTATTTAATCTTCTTGGACATGAATGTTGAATTGCGCTATCTCTTCAATTATTCGAGGTGGAAAAGGATTAAATAAAAGAGTAGGTCGAAAGATTTGGCCGACAACGACTGAGGGGAAAAGTGACAAGAGGCTTAAGAGGAAAGTTTGGCTGAGATCCGCTGGGGAGATAAATCAGTCAAAATGGAAGTATGCTATGATGCACATGCTATGATGCATATGCTATGATGCCTAACAGATCATATGATGCTTGATATTATGCTATGTTGCGGAAAAGGTTGAGATGTCGTGTTGCAGGTAGACATACATAGCTTGTAGCAAAACAAACTCGACATCGTTCAATGGGGAACAAAAACCCACGGATGACGCTGCCGCCGCTAGGGAAAGAGATTAGGAATCTCAAACTTCCAGGAAATTACCAATACTGTTGCTGAAGAGGAAAGAACTTTCTAACCATAGCTGACTCTGGTTGGAGAATGAAGGAATCATGATTGATCTTCAACTACCCAACTCCTCATGGGGAAGAACAAAGTCAGGATGATCAAAACAAAACGAATCCATCACTACTGGGGAATGACCACCATAATCTTCTGGGGATGTTGCGAGAAATTCTGCTCTTACTAGGGAAAAGAAAACAAGTCTCTGCTCGGAGAATATGGCTCTGCTGAGGATGTGAAAGATAAATCTTTCAAAAGAACCAATCTGATGGCCGCTGGTGAAATTATGGCCCTGCTGGGGAGAGGAAAAGTACACAATCCTTTCAAAGAATCATACTGGTACTTGCTGGGGAAAAAAACAGTTTTCTCAATCAACCATGATATTGTTCACCGGAGATCAAGGTTGCAAAGGAAAACTACCAATCTTCCCTTGATGATTTTCGGTAAAGCATACAATGCATAATGTCTTTCTGGTTGATTTTAGCTTTTTGTTATTCTCAACGCTTTATAGCATTATGTGATCACAAATAATTGTTTAATTTGCAAACAAAATACTGAAAAGAGTCAAATGAGAAATCAAAGGATGAAAGGTCAAAAGATGGACTTTATTGAATATGAAAATATTTTATACATAAGATGTGTACAAGGATGTAAAAATACTTGATGAGGAAATTTACAATAAATTGAAAAACAATGTAAATGATAATGGGAAATTTGACTTTGAATTTATTACAACATTGACTACCATCCCCTATAAGTCTTGGTTCCAACACTTTGCATCCGTTGATGATGATTTGATTGATCATTTACTGTCTGAGGTCTAGCTATGACGAAGATAGACTGAAGTGTTCACAATCAAATGCCTTTATCCCTAATTTTTTCCTGGACATTTTCTATTTTTTTTCGTCCATTGGGATACTCATTTTTACCACAGTCGCCCTTTCGGGTTTTCAACTTAGCGGATTGTTATTATTTTTTTATTTAATCCCTAATTTTTGCATGAACATTTCTTTTTTTTGTCCATCAGGACACACATTTTTGCCAAGATTTCCCTTGCGGACGCTAATCTAGCAAGCTTTTTATTCATCATTTTTTTAGGCGTAATATTTTTTGACTTTATCAGAGTTCACGGGATGTGGCAACTCCTTCCCATCCATGGTGGTGAGAATCAGGGCTCCGCCTGAGAAGGCTTTATTGAATACACGTGATGTGGCAACTCCTTCGCCTGCGTGGAATGCTTGAAGGAGAACTTTCCTGTCAAAAGCTCGCTTGAGACGTCTCTGATACAATTTCCATGGCAAACGGATGTCAAGCGCTTCTCTTTGATGAGATTCAGCTGGTTGTATCTAGATTGAACCCATTTAGCTTCATCAAGATCTGCTTCCATGATGACTCTGAGCGAGGGAGTTTCGACTTTAATAGGTAGAACAACTTCCATACCATACACAAGCGAATACGGAGTTGCCCCAAGTAGAAGTACGAACTGAAGTTTTGTAGCCATGCAATGTGAAGGGAAGCATTTCATGCCAATCCTTGTAAGTCTTGACCATCTTCTGGATAATCCTCTTAATGTTTTTGTTTGTTGCTTCGACGACACCATTCATCTTGGGCCGATATAGTGAAGAGTTGTGTTTGCTCAATCTTAAATTTTTGACATAACTCCTTCATCATTTTGTTGTTCATGTTGCTTGCATTGTTAGTGATAATGTTGCTAGGAATACCATAGCGACATATTTTCTCTTTCTTGATGAATCTGGCGACCACTTGTCGTGTGACATTTACATAAGAAGCAGCTTCAACCCACTTGGTGAAATAATCGATAGCAACTAAAATGAAATGATGACCATTGGAAGCCTTCGGCTCGATCATTCCAATCATATTTATACACCACATAGAGAAAGGCCAAGTAGAAGTCAGAACATTTAATGGAGTTGGCGGCACATGGATCTTGTCACCGTAGATTTGGCACTTGTGACATCTTTTGGCAAAGTTGTAAATATCTACCTCCATTATTATCCAATAATACCTAGCTCGAATGATCTTTTTAGCCATGGCATGACCTTTGGCATGTACACCCTCACAACCTTCATATATGAACCTTATGATTGTTTTTGCTTCATGTCTATCCACGCATCTGAGAAACACATAATCATAATTCCTCTTGTACAGTACACTACCACTCAAGAAAAACATGGCACAGAGTCGTATAAGAGCTTTCTTATCAGTAATAGTAATACCCTCGAGATATTCTTGTTTTTCCCTATATATTTTGATGTCGTAGAACCAAGGCTTGTCGTCAGACTCGTCCTCGATTTCTAAATAGTGTGCTAGTTCATTCAAATGATCAATGCGGGTAGAAGGAGCTTTGTTCTTCCACTTGACTTTGAACATATATGCCAGAGTGGCAAGAGCATCAGCTAGTTGATTTTCTTCCCTAGGAATATGATGAAAAGATATCTCATTAAAATAGGAAATCAATTTCGCGATATGCTTTTGATACGGAACCATCTTGGAATCCCAAGTCACGAAGTTTCCTCTAACCTGGCCAATCACCAAAGCAGAATCTCCGTAGACCTCAACAAACTTGATTCTCATGTCAATTACCGCTTCAATACCATAGATGCATGCTTCGTATTCAACCATATTGTTGGTGCATTCAAAGCATAATTTGGCGGTGAAGGGAAGATGAAAACTTGTCGGAGAGATGAGGATAGCACTGATTCCACGACCCTTTGCATTGGCAGTACCATCGAACACGACCGTCCATCACGCCCCTGGTTCTTGTACTATATTAGGGTTTGGAGTCTCATAATATCTGATGAATAGAAAATCCTCATCGGGAAAGTCAAACTTCATCTGTTGATAACCTTCCACAGGTTGATGAGCAAGGTAGTCGGACATGACGCTCCCTTTTATTGCTTTCTGGATAACATGTTAGGTATCATACTTAGCCAACAACATTTACCATCGAGCAATTCGTCCAGAGGCAACAGGCTTTTCGAAAATGTACTTTATCGGATCCATCTTGGATATCAACAAAGTAGTATGGCAAATCATGTATTGTCTTAGGCGTCGAGCAGCCCAAGTCAGAGCACAACAAGTTTTCTCCAATAGTGAGTATTTGGTCTCTCAATCATTGAACTTCTTGCTCAAATAGTAAATTTCATGTTCTTTTTCTGCGAATGTCGTTGTGTTGACCTAATACACATCCCATTGATTCATCGAGAATAGTGAGATACATGATTAAAGTCCTACTAGGAACCAGAGGTACTAAGATTGGTGGTTCTTACAAATATTTTTTATCTTGTCAAAAGCTTCTTGACAATCATTGTTCGATTCAACCGATTAATTTTTTCTTAGTAATTTGAATATTGGTTCACAGGTAGCCGTTAGATGAGAAATGAATCTGAAATGTAATCAAGTTGGCCCAGAAAGCCACCAACTTCTTTTTCTGTTTTGGGAGGTGGCATGTTCTGAATTGCCCGACCCTTATCACTATCAACTTCAATGCCCTTCTGACTTACAATAAAGCCCAAAAGTTTGCCCGATCCAACTCCAAAGATACAATTTGCAAGATTCAACTGTGATCTAAACTTCTGGAGTCTATCAAACAACATCTTCATATGGTCTAGATGATCATCTTAAGTTCTATATTTGGCAATCATATCATCCACATAAACCTCAATCTCTTTATGGATCATATCATGAAAAATGGTTGTCATGGCACGTTGGTATGTTGCCCCTGCGTTCTTTAGACCAAATGGTATGACTTTGTAGCAATATGTTGTCATACCCTAAATTTTGACCCCTAGATTCCACTTATCATTCTAGGTACATCAAGCATATGCTATCTAACCTTAACCTCTTTCAAGTTGGTATTTGTCAAGATGTAGAGGAATTAGGGTTCCACACTGTTAAAATCAAGAATCCTATGGACTGATCAGTCAAGGTTTTGGATTGATCTTATACATATCAAGTCTTTATATCATCAAGAGGTTCATATCCTACCAAGAAAAAGTGCTATTTGAGGTTTTTACCAAGAGAATTGAAGCAGTGTTGTGAAAAACCCTGATTAGGGTTTCTAGTTGGAAAAGTCAATTGTAGTTTGAATTTTGGTCTAAAGGGTTTCCGAAGCTTGAACTATGGCACATGATGTTTCTATGACTTATTGAAGTCCCCTGAAAAAGTATGAAAGGATTAAGAAACCCTAGAGTACCAATGATCAATCCTAAAGATTTCAACTGTTCGGTTCGTCTGTCTAAAAAGTCAACTCTTTGACTTTTAGGATTTTGACCTTAAATTGAAGCAATTAAAGTTTCCAACATCATTTTATACCTAAATAGTGAGTTTCATGAGGATTTAATCAAGAATTGATGAATAACTTGTGAATCAAGAAATTAGGGCTTATGAAAAACCCTAATTACAAGCTAATTTGGATTGGTCATAACTTTCAAACCACACATCCAAATTGAGTGATCCAAAGCTGGTTGGAAAGCTCTTGAGAAGTCCTACAAAAGTGTCCTAGCGGGTTGAGGTCCAAAAATGAAGCTATTTGGAGTTATGAGCTCATCAAGTTGTGAAGGATTTCCACACAGAAAATTTCCTTATTTCTTGGCTTGTAAGTCAGCTTTTGCAACAAACTTCATTAGGATTTTTGACATAGTTCCCTTTGGAATTTGAACTTTGGCCAATCATGAATGTTGTATATTATATTTGGGACTTTTTAAAAAGTACAATAGCATTTTCTCAACCTTTATGGTTAGGAAGAATCGAAGAGGACAAGTTAGACATTTTTCATGTCACAAAACCAAGTTTAGCACTTGCATTTTGATGCATAAACCATTCAAACCTCTTCTAATCACTTTCCTAACTCATTCTTTGATGCTTAGGGACTTAGTTTATGAGACTACAATGCATTGTCACGAGCCAAAACAAGATTTAGATTGTTTTGAATTGTTTATTCTTGCAAGTACAAGCAAGTGGCAATGAGACAGAAACTTTATGCAAATTCTGCCACAACTCAGCTACCACATCATCTGCTCTCTTCCTTCACCTCATGCCAACTATTTGTAGCCTATTTATGATGATGAAACACATAGGGAAGTGGCTCATGCTCAGAAAAGAGATCTCAAAATAGATTTGCTCATTTTTTCCTCCAAGAAGGGCAAACTTGGAAAATTTGCAAAATCTACCCATGCCTCTCATTCTCCAAGCTTGCTTATAAATATAATACACTCCTCACATCCAAACCACACCAGAATCAACTAGAAACCAAGTTGAATATCCTTCATTTCTCAGATCAGAACCTTCTTGCAAGTATTAGAAGTGACCTCCTTGTGAAGCAAAAATCTGTTTTGCATAAACTCTTCCAAAACTCTTTCCAAACACAAAACCACCAAGAAAATCACTCTATCACATCAAATAACATGTGATAGAGGTACTCAAACCCTTATAACCATCCAAAACCTGCTAGAGCAGAAAGTCAAGTCTCATACTTTTGATTTTTAACTTTTCTGCATTTTCAAAGCTAACTCACTGCCTAAACCATTTCCAATCCTTTCAACACTTCAAACACACTTCATATAAGTTGTTTGAACTATCCAAAGCATTACCTAAGTTCTGTAACACCATTTCCTAGAGGTTCACTTTGAAACTCTTGGTGTTTTCTTGCAAAAAGAAGCTATTATATCAAGGTAGTTGTCATACCCCAAATTTTACCCTTGGTTTAGTCGATTCATGTAGCATGACATCCAAATTTGATAGCTGTAGTGGGAGGAGTTTTGATCATTTAGACATGTCATTTGGAGCACATTGGAGCTATTTAGATCATCATCCATCAACTGTATTTCTTGCTTGGAGTTTTAACTTGAAAAATCTACAAGAGGTAAGTGTTTCAACTTGCTACATTTAATATTATGTGATGCTTTGAGGTACACTGAGTTTGAACATGCTAGACATCATTTATGGGTCATGTTTGAACCTTTTCATGATCACAAACTTATGTATTCATGATTGCCCACTTGCTTTAGCTTTCTAGTTCGCTTTTCATGTCATTTCCATATGCAACTTTCTATTTCTGCTTAGGCATAGGGTATTGATGCTTATAGATATCATTTATAGATCATATATGTTATGTTTGACCATTTGGTTAATGTTGATTTGAGGCAATTTTGTCTGTCACTTCGTTTTTGCATAAACTTGTCATTTGGATCACATCATATGCTATTTGTTAATCTAGCCTATCTATTGGTGTATGATGCTTGTAAGCATTCTCTGTATGTCACATATGATGGGTTTTAATAATCACTTACTGCTTAAAACATGTGTATTGGACTGTCACTTTGCTTTTGCACATAACTTGCCATTCTCAATGATGTCTTCGAGTTTTCCACATAGTGCATGGTTTGAGAAAACCACCATCACCATTGGATTCCTTGTGAAAAAAAATACACAATTTGTTATTTTATTTAACTCAATTTCATTAAGTTTTGAGCAAGTTATTGTCCTTCTTGCAAATATGCCTAAGCCTTGGTCGATTTGCCTTGATTTTTGCCCTAGTTTGCCTCATTTTGAACATAGTTTTCAAATATGCATAACTTCCTTGATTTTTATCATTTTGAGGCCACTCTTTTTTCATAATTATCCTTAATATGTCTAGTTTCAATTTGTGAAGAAAGAATTCAAGAATTTTTATTTTTGAAACACTTTGGTCCACTTGAATGATATGGTCTTTTTAGGGGTTTCCCTTTGTTTTCATGAACTTTCTTAACATGATAGTTTTTTCTCTTGTAAGATTGATCTTGTATGAATCATTGTTGAATGTCTAACATGTTTATATGTTTTTAAAAAACTTGGATCTTTTCTTTAACATGATCATATTTGCCTTTGTGAATGCATGAATGTGAAAAGTATGCTTTGAAATTTCTTTGTGAACCATGACTTGCTTCTTGATGTTGTAACCTCATGAACATGATCCCTCACCCTCATCTTACTTGCTCATGTGTCTTTTTAGAACCATAACATGTTTAGGTTGTTCCTTGCCTTGGTTGTTACCATGAATCTTGTTAATCTTTCCCTTTGTGAAGTTTACATCCATGCTTGAACTATTGTTACTTCATTCCTATCCATGATTGATTGTCATCAATATGTCTTGAATGTGTTTGAATGTTGTTACATTTATCCTTAATTAATTCATATACCATGTTTGATTCAAGTTGTAACTTGCTTGAATGAGTGTTGTTTGAATACCATTGATGAAATGCCATTTTTACATACATCGGTAGTCACCTCTTTGTTGTTTGAATACCATTGATGAAATGCCATTTTTACATACATTGGTAGTCACCTCTTTGTTTAACATGATTCACTATAAGTTACATGTTATTGTCACACATGTCACTCCCTTGTTCAAAGATGTTTTGGTTGTTACCTCTACTTGATTTGTGTCCATGCTTAAATGTTATCATGATTTGTACATGTTGATTGTTGAACTTTGCCATGATAAGTAATGTCTTGACTTATGCATGATTCACTTATGCTTTTGATGTTTGATCTTGTAAGAAATTTATCATCATCCCTTTTAAAATGTTGTTACATATATGCTTACCTTTGGTTTAATTATAGCTTCTTGTTAGTAAATGCTTGGTTGTAACCGTTGTTCCTTGCTTGATGTTGTTACATGCTTGCCCTTATCTGTCTTGGTTGTTACCATTAATTTTGTATCTTCATCATGTTTGAATGAATGCATATGTGTGCTTAGACTTTGTTAAGTTCCCCAAGTGGTGTAGCTTTTTAGCTCTCATATAGTTGCCTTGTTATCCCTTATTCTAAAGGAATGTCTCTCTATTGACCTCACTGTCATAGATAGCTCATTGCCCCTCCCCTTGACTTGGTTAAGTCATTATGTCTTTTAACTTAGTTAAGTTAGAGCCTATATCCATTAGACTTTGCTTGAAGTCTAAAGACCTACCCCTTGTTAGGAGTATCCTTCAATTATAACTTTAAGATAGAGTTTGTTAACTCTATGTAAGGATCATTGTCATGATTACTTACTCCCCTCTTGGGTTTTGTCAAAGTCAATCCCCTTGAGTGTTAAACATAGATTTAGAGATTTTTGTCAAACTCTATACAAACATTTTTATTTTTCTTCCCCCTTGGAGTCTTGACCATGGTCAAGTATTCCTCAAGCTTAGTGAGGTGAACTACGGTTCCTCTGATTCCATCATAGTAAGGATACGTAGGCATAAGATGTGATATCTTTGCGAGAAAACTTAGAACTATCCTTAGGTCTTTACCTCAACTTTACCTTAACCTTGATCCCATGATCCTAGAAAATAACAACTTAGATAACTTAGCATACACATACACAAAATTTTCCTGCAGAGTACTATAGATGTTTAGGATGTGAGAACTACCCTAAGCATAACCAACCCTCGATCCCTGAAACTCTAGAGTTGTTGTTACATCACGCAAAAGGTTTTTCTTTCTTTAAACTTTCCTTTGGATAAATCAAAGTTCGATGGTGAATTTCAAAGAATTAAGATTCAAGTTAATCAATAGTTTGACATTCGATTCTCACTGCAACATATGTACCCCATGACGTGATGAAAGTAGTCTTCTCCATATCAGCTGGGGACGTCTTGATTTGATTATATATTGAGAAACCTCCCATAAAGAAAATAAGAGAACTGCGAGTGTTTTCTACCAAAACATCAATATGAGGCAGAAGAAAATCCTCTTTCGGGCTTGCCTTATTGAGATCTCAATAATCCATACACATTCGGACCTTCCCATCTTTCTTCAGAACCGAGACGATGTTGGAGATCTATTCAGGATACTCGGAAGTGGCTAGGAACCCAACATCAAACTATTTCTTTATCTGTTCTCTGATTTTAAGTCTCATGTCGGGTCTGGTCCTTCTGAGCTTCTTCTTGATAGGAGGACATTCAGGCTTGAGTGGCAAGTGATGTTCAACGATGTTGGTATCCAACCCAGGCATATCTTGATAAGAGCAAGAGAAAATATCAATATACTCTTCTAATAACTTGACCAACTCGGAGTGTACATGCTTAGCGGGAGATGCCCCAATCTTAACTTCCTTCCTGACTTCATCAGTACCAAGATTGATAACTTCCATTGGCTCTTTGTGTGGCTGAATCTCTTTTTTCTCATGCTCAAGGAGCCTTGCTAGTTCAGCCGGAAATTCACAATCTTCCTCACCATCTTCTTCGGCTTGGTTAATTGGAATCCCAGAATTACAACAGACGTTTTCGAAGTTGTTATCAATGCAATTATTTGTTCTGAATGTTTATGAATATGTTTAGAATGAGCTATTTGAAAGGTGAAAAATAAAATAAACTTTGCCATTTGTTTATTTGTGAAAAAGTAAAATAAAGAAAGAAAAGAGAGCATGATTTGAATGCAAAAAAATTTTATTTATTGATCACATAATGTTTCAAAAGCACAACGCCCTTACAAGCTATCCACTCGTCTCGGGCGAGGACGAGGGAACAGGAAAACAAAATGCATTACATGTTTGTGGGAAAAACCACGAGAATCACAGTAGATGTCCAATTGTTGAGCCTGAAACCCGGTAGACATTTATGTACAAAGCTTGCACTTCGATTGCCAGAACCTGCATCGTCAATAGCTGACACATTATCCCCTTCCTGGAATCCAGCGCTTGTGAACTTGATCAAGCTGCTTTTCTGATGACTGCGTGAACTAGCTTGCTGATCAGGATGGCAGCTCAGTCCAAAGTAATCATGCTTTTCAACCACATTCAGGATTTACCCCCAGCTAGGCAAGGCACCTCTCTCAATGGTCTCTTTAGCACTTTTGACAGATGATATGGCCATTTTTGGTAATCTACCAAAATTGACAAAAGCAGAGCTGACATCTTTGAACTCGAGACATTGCAATGGCACTTCAGTTATGCCTTCATCAGTCTCGACATATCGGAAGGATGATAACTCGCTTACTACAAAATCTTCTTCACCACAAACGATGACCATCTGATCTTCAAACATGAATTTCAGTTTCTGATGTAACATGGATGTAGCTGCCCCTGCAACGTGAATCCAGGGTCTACCCAATAAACAACTGTATGCAGGATTGATATTTATCACTTGGAAAGTAATGGTAAACAAATGCGACCTGAGTTTAATGGATAAATCCACTTCGCCTATGACTTGCCTTCGAGAACCATCGAAAGCTCTGACAATTAAAGCACTTGGTCTCATCTCGTTCCCTTCTGCCAATAGTTGACTCAATGTGCTCTTAAGCATCACATTAAGAGAAGAACTGGTATCCATAAGAGCACGAGATAGAGAAGAGTCTATACACGTCACTAAGATGTGTAATGCTTTGTTATGGGCAGTACCTTCAGGAGGCAACTCTGCTTCATTGAAACCCAAGTATCGACTAGCAGTTATGTTTGCGATGACATCATCAAATTGTTCTATAGGAATGTCGTGCATCACATGAGCAGTGTCCAAAACTTTCAACAAAGTTGGTCTATGCACTGGCGAACTCATGAGTAAACACAAGATTGAAATCCTCGAAGGAGTTTTCCCTAACCGATCCACAATCTTAAAGTTGCTCTTCTTGATTAACTTAAGAAATTCTTGATCATCCATGACTTCTTTGCTCTTGTTGACATCCATAGATGGAGTGGTTGGAACTGATGCAACATTTAATGCCCCTTGTTGCATAACAAGGGTAGTTCAAGCAGATTTCTCCTTAGGAGGAACAACAGTTGGAACTTGCACTGGCTTAGATACAACTTTCAGAGCAAACACTCGCCTACTACGAGTCATCACTCTAGTGGCAGTTACGTTGACAAATTCAGATTCTGAGAACTGAATTTCCCGACCCCCAGAGAACACAGTTGGACCATACTTTCAAAGAACCTCTTTTGAGTTCTAATATGGGAACGACTTAGGAACACAGACAGTGATAGGTTGTATCTTCTTTTTAGGAGCTTCCACAGGAACCTTCCTATATATGATCGTGAATGGCTCGATAGTAGCTATCTCTTCCACAGACTTGGATCTAGCAAACTGAACTACACCTCGGTTCATCAAAATCTTAACACATCCTTTCAACCTTCGGCACTGATTGGGATTATCATCACAAATTTGGCATTTCCCATGAAGACCCTTCAATAAACCTTGTTCTTTCAACTTCTTTATCACTACAGTCATTAGAGTTTTTACTTCAATGACATCTTTGGTCAACCCATCCCCTTGATTATCCTCAATCATATTAACCACAGGTCCACCATGAGTAGGCAAGGGATTAGTTTGTAAATTAGGACGCTCCTCAAAAAATGTCATGATTTTCTGGTTGATAAGCTCTTGAACTTTGGCCTTGAGGATAATGCAATCTTTGGTAGCATATCCTATGTACCAAACATGATAAGTACATGATGCGTTTAGATTATGCTTAGGACAAAAAGGAGGAATTACAGGCGTAATCTCTTTAGGAAAAATTTCCCCTTGATGAATGAGATAAGGGAACAATTTTGTATAAGGCACGGGAATTCTGTCAAAATTCATCCGCTTACGATTGTTCTGATTGTTGTTGTTCTATTTGTTCTGATGCTAATTAATGTTGTTTTGCTGAGACTGTTGACATTGAGGTTGATTCTGATTCTGAGAATTCTGAACTTGAAGATGATACTGATATAGAGGTTGTTGATATTGAGCGGCAGCACATAAGGATAAGGATAATATGGTATGGGAGCCATGGGAACCTGATACTGAGGAGAGGCCTTTGCCATCAGAACATTCACTTTGCCTTCATTCTTCTTGGAATGACTGCTCTGAGGTTTCTTGGTTGGTTGTTGAATAGCGGAACCAGTAACCCTACCAATTTTCAACCCATTCTCAATTCTTTCATCAATAGTCACGATAACAGCAAAATTTGTAGACGAACTACCCACCATTTTCTCATAGTACAGCCCTTATAGTATGCCCATGAAAATGTCAACCAATTCGTTGTCAAAAAGAGCAGGTCGCACACGAGAAACCATCTCGCACCACCTTTGTGCATATTCTTTGAATGTTTAAGCTGTATGTTGTGATTGATTCTGTAACTGCAATCTGGTAGGGGCCAAATCAATATTATACTTATATTGCTTCAAGAATGCTTCTGGTAGGTCTATCCATGAGCGAATCTTGTTACGTTCTAAACTCATATACCAATCTAGAGAAGCTCCAGACAAGCTATCTTGGAAACAATGCACCAGCAGTTCATCATTATTGATATAGGATGCCATCTTCCTATAGGACATGGTCACATGACTGCGGGGACAACTCAAACCTTTGTACTTAGGCAACTTTGGAATCTTGAATTTCTGCGGCAGCACGACATTGGGAACCAAACACAAGTCTATGGCTTCCATGCCAAAAGCATAATAACCCTCGATAGCCCAAATTCTCTCATCTAACAATCTATACTCAGCTGGTCTGTTATAATCAGCAGGTCTGATGAAAGCTTGAGGATTTGGAAATTGTGATGCGGCTGGAGCGGGTATCTGCGGAGAAGAAAACTGAGACGAATATACCAATCCAGAATTCACCATCTGACCAGTATTCTGACCCTTTTGAAAACCATATGAATAACCGGTAGGAAGTATCGCAGCAGCAGAAGATGCCTCAGGGTAGGGCATTCCAGCATGAACATTCTAAACCATAGTTTGAGTAGGCTGAGACAAAAACAGAACATGTATAGGAGGACCCCCATACACATTCTCATCTTTGTTAGGAGTTTCAACATCAGTAGACATAGGAGTCTGGCGAATTTGCGTCTGAGGAATCTTGTGACCATCATGATTCACCACAAGAGGTGGAATTAGAGTATGCATGCCCCAAGGATAAGCAGCAGAATTACCATTGGGAATGGGTGCAACAAAAGGTTGATACAACACAAAAGCACTAGCACCGGTAACCTGAGGCGTGAAATTCGGAGGCATTCCCCATGGGAAAGCAGCAAGCATTCTATTCAAACCAGGTTGAGCAGAAGGTAGATTGACAGAAGGATGAACAATAGTCTCAAATGGCGGTTTGACAACAGCAGGAGAGGAAGCAATGACAGGAGCATGAGTTACCATAGAAGTGAATACAGTAGCATCAGTAATAGTTGCAACAACAGAAGTAGCAACAACGACGTCCTTCTGAGCGTGAAGGAACTCCATAATAACATCCATGTTAGTCTAGCTAGAACTGATCCATCCAACCCTGGAACTGAGCCAAAGTCTCCTTGTAGGCAGTGTTCTCTTCTTCGATACCAACCATGATCTTGGTCTTGTTTGAGCGAGTGAAATAGCGATGTCGAGTCATCGTCTTACTACAAAGCGGAGACAGTGTAAGCACATGGTTTCCGGATGAAGGACATGCATATGAATATGATCGAATGCAATGTATGCAAAAAATAAAGTTTTAAATTCCAGGAATTCGTGAGCTTTATCTTTGTTATCAATAATCATAAAGTAAATAAGTAAAGGCACAAGATAAATTGACAAGGTAAATCTTCATTTGTTGCGGTGGAAATAGGATATCAAACTATTAATTAGTATGAATCACAATTCTTGATTCACAACCGCTCTTTGATTTATTCGAAGGAAAATGTCAAAAGAGGGAAAACCTATTTTTGCATCGTAAACACAATGCGGGGAGACCTAGGTAAGGGGTTGGTTAAGCTTAAGGAAGGTACTAGCACCCTAAACTTCTGTAGTACTCTACAGGAACCTTTTGTTTATTGTATGCTTTTTATTTTATTATCTGCTTTAATATATATACTGAACTAAGGGATAAAGTGACTTAAAAGACCTAAGGGTTAGTCCTAAGTTTACTCGACAAGACGTCACATCTTGTGCCTACATATCCTGACGGGAGTGGAATCAGAGTAATTGTAGTTCCCCTCGAAAGGGAGGTTAGAAACTTCTTGACTATGTGTTGCACCCCAAAATTTGACCAACAATTATTTATTCATTGAGTGTTTGAAAGTGGATACCTTCATCAGAAAGTTCATGAGATCCTCAGAAGAAGTGGTTTGAAACCAGGGTTGTGTGCTTCATAGCTTGAGGGTTGTGGGTGCCCCTCAGATGATTCTGAGACTTTGAGAATGAACTTGATGTTTTGGGAAAGCCTATGAGATGTCTTGATAGCCTTCATGAAGTCCAGAGAAGTCATTATGCAAGAGTTCAGAAGATTCAACCATGAATGATAGAATTAGGGTTTTGACTGGGTCAACCCTAAGATAACTGAAGATTTGGGAAAGGTTGAGACCCAATCCAAGGGCCATGAGATCATGGAATGATGCATAGAGATGATATAAAGATGATTCCTTGGCCAACTCATCATGAGTGAGGAGTTTGAGAAGTTTCAAGTCAGGGTCCCCAAGGATTGTCAGTGAAAAACCCTAATTTGATCCATATCTTCCAGGAAGTTTTAGCTCTAGATGTGATTGATATCTCACCTTCCCCACAACATGAATGTTGTAGAGCTTGTTCTTAGCTTTAATTTGAGTGGTGGAAGTCCTTGATAGGATTTGTGGAACTCAACTTATGGTTTGAACAAGACAAGGGTATTTTGGTCATTTGTCAGTTATAGGTCATTTTAGCCAATGCCTAAAACTCCTATTTCCAAGCCTCAAATGGAAAAACTCAAAACATGAAAGTTGTTCAAAATGGGATTTTAAGTCTAGAAAGAAGGTCACAAATTGTTGGAAAAGCTCATAGCATGAAGTTACATGATTGGTCAAAAATGAACTAAAAATGGCATATAAGTTTGAAAAGTTGAATTTGAAAATTGGTTTGGAGGATCTACAAATCCAAAATAGGTCATCCAATATATCATTTTGATTGGAAACATTATTTTGAGAACAATGGTTTTGGCACAATTTCCATTTAAGGCTTTAAAATGGGGGTTGCTTTGAAAACTTGTTACTTGAAAAAGAAGGCAACTTGAAAAAACCTTACACAAGGCAAGGAGGAGGCTGGTTTTCACTCATCCACACTCAATATCTCTCATAAGGAGAATTTGACACTAAAAAGAAGGATTTGGTGCATGAGATGTAGCTTGTTCAAAGTCTCATTAAAGGAGAAGTTCCACACTTTTCTAGATGATTCTAGAAGGATCTAGCTCCTTCCATCCATCATTATATAAACAGTGATCCACAAGGAGTTCAAGGTTGGGTGATAGAGAGAGATTTCAGAGAGAGAGAGAGAGAAATAGCCATTGAAGCACTTTCTTCAAGTTCAAGCAATTCAAGAAATCTTCCTCTACAAGCCATCTCTTTCACAACAAGTGCAAACAGAAACTTGTGCATCACAAGAGGATCTCATTGCAGCCATTACAAGCCTTGAATCCATTCCCACGAGCACCTACCATCATCACTTGACAGGTTGGTTTCTCTCCATAATTCTCCTAATTTATGCACTTTTAAGTAATTCTTTAGGTGTAGGATTAATGTACTAGGTTAGGTGATCCTTTCCCATGAGTTTGAGAGCTCTGTGTGAGGTTTCATGGCAGGTGTTAGTTTCTTTAAACTCCAAGAACTAGCTGTTTAGGGAGTTTTAACTAGCATGGATTAGGTTAGATTAACTAGGGTAGCATGTAGAGCAAGTTCAGATCCTTAGGTTGAAGCTTTACCATGGTTGATCTCAGATGAACATGGTGGAACCATGATCTTAAGGTCCTCTGTTTGAATGATCTAGGGGGAGTTAATGAAAACCACGCGTCCAGTTTTGTTCCTTGTAATCAATAGATCATTTTCCTTTTTGGAAGTTTTGAATTTCACCAAGTATCGAGGGAGATATAGGAGATGGAAGGTCTGCGCATGGAGGAGGGGGTTTTTGAAAACCCTAGAATCATTTGGGACGATGGCCAGATGCCGTTGGATGAGCCCCATAATTTGACCTTTTATGTTAATCCAACGGCCCAGATTAATTCACGAAAGCGGAGGGAAAAATTCAAAAAGTGAAACGATGCCGTTTGGTTTAATGAAGCGCCTGGGCTTGGTGGATCCAACGTGCTATCCACACCCCCCCCCTATTCTGGCCCAACTAAATTCAACTGGCGTGTATTCCTATTTCCACCCCCTCCCTTTTATTTGTTTTAAGATTCCTTTTATTTTCTTTTAATATTTTTCTTGTCTTTAGAAATTCATGAATAAATGAAAAATAACTCTTTTTTGTCCATTCTTTTTTCTATGTTGAGAAAATTTTGTGTAGAAAAATATAAAAATAAAAATGGAATTTTATTTTTAATGTAGAATTTTTAGTAGTATTTTCTTTAATATAGTGTATTTTCTTTCTTTTAGTTGATACCTCATTTTGCAAGAATTGTTTTAGGACCTTCCCTTAGGTTTTTTTACTCATTCTTTTTTGTGTAATTAGATGATGAATCATAGTTCCCCATAGGATTTATTCTAGAATTTTAGAATTAAATTTTGATTAGTTTAATTAGGGTAGATTTAGGGTATCCTAATTAGGGTTTAGGTTGTGCTTAGGTGAAGAAATTCATTTTCTTTAGATAGTTTTGTCTTGATTTTTGGGTAGAGGCCTATGTGGATGTTATGGGTAGATGTTGTAGACCCTTGTGAATAATTGTTAGATTTTTCCCCATTAGTTTAGCATTTCTAGGTATTTTCTGAAGTTGCCAGATGATTTTGTCTGTCCAGTGGTTATCTGTTCATCTTTGGGGTTTCATTGTGGGGAATTTGTTGTGGGGCTTATGTTGTCTTGAAGAGCTTGTTGGAGAGCATCATGAAGAGAGGATTGTAGATCAAGACTCAGAGACCCAGAGCTTGGCTTGTTCCCTGTCTGTGAGGTTTGAGATCCTGAAGTTTGAAGGAAGTTCATGGTACTTTCCTGAGGAAGGCACTATGAATGACTTTCATTCTTTCTTCTCACCTCTTTCTTAAGTATCCAATGATGTTGGAGCCCACTTGTGAGTTTAATTTCTCCTGAGGAGGAATGTAAACTGATCACAGTTGTTGAGCCACATGGGATACAACTCCTAAGTGGAAGCCTCCTAGTACTTTCCTGAGGAAGGTCCTATGGGTCTATTCACTTAGTTCCATTAGTTTATCTAGGATTTCTCAAGTATCCAATGATGTTGGAGCCAACTTGTGAGTTTAATTTCTCCTGAGGAGGAATGTAAACTGATCACAGTTGTTGAGCCACATAGGATACAACTCCTAAGTGGGAGCCTCCTAGTACTTTCCTGAGGAAGGTCCTATGAGTCTGTTCATTTAGTTCCACTAGTTCAGATAGGATTTCCTAAATATCCAGTGATGTTGGAGCCTGCTTGTGAGTTTAATTTCTCCTGAGGAGGAACGTAAACTGATCACAGTGGTTGAGCCACATAGGATATGATTCCTGAGTATACACCTCCTAGTGCTTTCCTGAGGAAGACACTATGAGTCTGCTTACTTAGCTCCCTTTCTTTGGTAAGCTTGTTCTGAAGCTTGAAGACTGGGATTGTTTTCTCTTGTTTAGGGTTTTGCTTTAGGGCTTTGCTTAGATTTGTTCAGGATTCTGTGTTAGGATTAGGATTAGATGTAGATGATTCTTTCTCAAGTGTGTTTGTTTGCCTGATGGCACTTCCCTTCTTTTATCTGTTATTGTTTGATAGCATGTTGTTTATTTTCAGTATGATTACTGTTATTTCATGACTGGCTTGAGGTCGAGACGAGCTTGTGGAGGCTGAAGCCCCACACACATTTCCTCCCTCACTTGCATTGCATGCATTTTACTGTTAAAGCTGATGCTTTTGTCTGTTTTGGTGTATCATTGACATGATCCCTTAGGACTCTCATTTCCTCTGATGAGGATTTGATGATAGACTTTTAGGTTGAAACCTATGCATGACAACATCTAGGAGTTCCCTGTTCAAACCTCAACCATAGGATGAATCCATGGCATGATAACAGTAGGACTTGATAGTCTCCCTCCTAGTTGGGTCTGTTCTCTTCTCATCTCGAAACAGTTTAAGATACAGTAATCATGAATGATTTCTTTCGTACGTTACGAGCCTTAAGCCATCTGAGGATGGATGTTTAGTATGGTACCCTTTGGGTGACATGCGACGCATTCACTCTCAGGTCATAGTCTCTAGTGCGTCGAGATCGCAAACATAATAAAAAACACTTCTTTCAGGAGATAACCCGTAGTTTCCCGAACTACGTTTGCTCTGATCTTTCATACCAGATGAAAGTACGTAGGCATAGGATGCGATATCCTAGCGAGCAACCTTCCCCACCTTCACCCGTAGTTAGGCGAACTACGTTGACTCTGATTTCTCATTCCTGATGAGAATACGTAGGCATAAAGTGCGACGCTTTGCCGAGTCATTTTTCTTTTCTTTTTCAGCTAGCCTTGATAGGTAGATAGATTATAACCAACCCGTCCAAGTAAACAAACAAGCGAGGATCCCGTCGAGTACGACGGACGTGAGGGGTGCTAATACCTTCCCCTTGCGTAACCGACTCCCGAACCCAGACAATGGTTGCGATGACTTTGTCTTACCCTTTTTCGTCAGGTTTTTCCGATCGTTTCCTTTCCCGCTCTGAGGGATAAATAACGAAAGGTGGCGACTCTTCTGTCATGCCGGCACCTTATTTTCGCGCAAGCGACACTATGGTCAAGGTTTCAGGGGGAATAAACGTATCTTAAAGACACGCTTACATGGAGTCTTGAAACTCCTATTTCTATGTTGAAATGTTGAATTGAAATTAGGGTTAAATTAGGGTTGACTATATGTTACACGGCGAGAAACCCTAAAACAGAGTACGGCGACTCTTTGACCTAAAGCTAGGGTAAAGGGCATTTTCGTCCACGGCGAGACGCCTAGGCTATTAGGGTTTGAATGGTCAAAAATCAGGGTTATTGACTCGGCGGTCAAACGGCTAAACCTAATTCCTTCGGAGGGGAAAATAACGGTAAAACATGCAAACATGGCAAAATATTATATGGCAGAAATAAAATGAGGAAAGTAAAGAAAGTGTCGCGACGATCACTCGCGTAAATTACAAATCCCCAGAAAAAAATGCGAAATAAAATAAACCGCGACCATGGCCTCGCGTAAATTACATCCATGGAACAAAAACAGGTATGACAAATTATTAATCGGTGATAAACAAAAATCAAATACAATCTGGCGGGGAAAATAGAGAACATTAGTAATTGGCACACAGAGAAATGTTAGATATAAATCAAAGGCCAAGAATATAATTTTGGATTTTCTGTTCGTTCTATTTATTTATTTTTTATTTTTATTTTTATTTTAAAAAAAAAGGGCTCATGTTAGTTTCTTAATTATTTTTACGAAAGAGTTAATTTCAATTTTTTTAGAAGTCGGTTATTGGTATTAAATATTAAAACTAATTTAACTTATTGAAAAAAGATTTTGAATAATAATTATAAAAAGGTTAGTTTAAAGGGAAAATATTAGTTAACTTATTATTATTTTTTTGAGAAAAAGGTTAGCATGTTTATTATTTTTTAAGACCTGTACTAATCATGTAAAACCTAAATTTAAATCAAAAACGTGTTAGTTATTATTTTATTTTTAAAATAAGATTTGTATTAGTTAAAATTTTAAGAGGGGGACGACCCTTTTATTTGTGAAAAGACACAAATTTTGTTCTCTGTTTCCCTGTCAACTATTTACTTAACAATAACTAATTACATTTAATTAGTTATACAAGTTTAAATGACCGAATTATGATCTTATGTTACTGTTTTCTCCGCGATTTTGTTTGATCTCGTAGGTCTTTTCGGGGGTTTGACATTTCCTTCATGCTATTGAATCTGTTGGATTCTTTTTTTGTGATTTCTGGCCACTTTTTCGGCTGGTTTGTTGCTGAGTTCGGTCAACCTTGTTGATTGGATCCGTGGGTTTGGCTTGGATTTACCAAAATATCTACATATTTGATTTGTTTCTGTAGGTGGATTCGTTTATGAATTTGTTTGGATTTGTTCAGATATTTACTTGATAGAATGGGTATTTCATTCTGGATTGGATTTTCGGTTGGCTTTGAAATCTGGATATTTTCGGTTGTCATACCTGTTTTAAACTTTTTTTCAAGGAGTGAAACATGTGGCATTTTTGCTTGCTGATGATTTTTATCACATAATCTGCTCATGTCTCAAACCATGCGCATGGGATGCTTTACATTGGGAGCCACCAAACTTTTCCCAAAATGAACCAACATCCATTGTACCATTTTGCCCCATTTTTGAATCCTTAGCCAAAAAAAGTAAAAAGACAAAGTAGCTGTGCTTTGTTCTGATCCTTGCAGCCACACTATGCAACTCTCTTCACCCACAAGTAACCCACAATAAGATAAGAGAATGCAACTGGCTGATGGATCTTGAAGATCAACCATTGATTCAAAAAAATAACCATGGAATGCAAATCTGGCCATTCAATCTTTACCATGGTGAAACTCCTCCAAACCTGATTTGATTCCATATTTAAGCTAGATATCAGTCCACATAAAACCCTAGCCACTATTGTTGCAAGGAAAAAACTAGAGCTTGTATTTTGGAAATCCTTCAAAAAAACCACAAAATCAGTCCTATGCAAACTACACACCAGCATCATTTCCAATCATCCAACCACCTCAAAAACCATATGCACAACCTATAAATGGCCTTTTGAAGGTGTTCAAACCTCTAAACCAGTCCAGGACTTCTTGTATCCAAAAGTCAACTTTAAACCTAGAAAACTTTGACTTTTCATACAAAACTAGATAACTCTTTGCTTAAGCTTGTTTCAACCATCTCAATACTCCAAACACCTTTGGTTTGAGTTGTACTAGCTGTCAAAAACATCCAAGAACCTCTGCATCACTTATTCTTGGGTCTGTTACATTGTTTCCTTCATTTTCCTCAAGTGCAAGAAAGTTGTTGGTTCATCAAGGCATTGTTGGATATCAGCTGGAACAACTCTTCAAAGTCTTCCCTACTAAATAGATTGCTTGGAGGTCTACAAGAAGTAGGTGTTTTCTAACGTTTTCTTCATCATGCTTCACGTTTTGATTGGTTTTGGGTGAATATGTTTATGCATTGCCATGAGGAATTAGTTTGTCAATCATGCTGTCAAAAAAAAATGTCATGAATTTAGTTAACTTTCACTTAAAGTTTGGATTTGGTGTTGTTATGTAAAGCTTGCTTTTGTTACATCATTGTCATGTTTGTTTTTACAACTGAGCTGTTGAGCTGTTTTGAGTTAGGTTGGTTCAAACTTGGGTTTGCTTGCAAGAGGTTTTGAATTGATGTTTGTATTGTGATAATAAGAAGCTTGTTGTTGTTTCTGTTTTTTTTCAAAAGATACTTTATTGGTTATTTTTTGTTTGTTGTAAAAAACTGTCAGGTTGGCTGGTTAGGATGTTGTTTTATATCAACTTGAGTGTTGGTTTGAGAAGTTTGTATGTCTATGTGTTACTTTTTGTGAAAACACTATGGAATTGAATTATCATGATTGTTGTTATCCTTGATATGATGAGTTGGTTTGAACAATTTGTGTAAGGCCTATTGTGAGCATGTCCATGTTTTGTGTTTGTTAACTTTTTGATCATGATTATGCCTTGATGTGCCTTTAACATGTTCTTTTTATGTCTTGTGAACCATGAGAGAAATTCTGCCTTGAGTTGGTCTTTATTTGTCATTGCAAATCACAAATGTTCTTGTTACTTGTTGTTGGTAATATCATGTTGTTGAAACTCATTATATCATGTGGTTAGAATAGGATACATCAGCCTGCTGTCATGAATTTGTAATGTTAGTGTCCATTTGTTGTTCAGATTTGGTCCTCATGCTAAAATTGATTGTGCTTGTTGTCATGAATACTAACTTTCTTTTGAAGCCATACTTAAAACTAATGCTTGATATTTCCATGTCCCAAAGTTGATGTTGCTTCTGTTTTAACTCTATGCTGAAAGTTGATCCTTTGTTTGCTTGCTAAGTGTAGCGGTAAAAATCGTGAGCGTAAGCTATTGATTAGCTTAACTCAAAGAAAACAAGAGTCGCCACCGCACTTTTATTTTATCCAAATAAAGGAAAGGAAAAAGAGCGAACAAAACCAAAGAGTTTTAAAATAAGAACACGAGACAGAGATCGGGGTAAGGGGGTTGGTTACGCAATGGGAAGGTGTTAGCACCCAAAACGTCTATAGTACTCTATAGGAGCCCTTTGAAATATTTACGCTTTTTGGTTTGAAAATGGTTTGTTTGAAAAAAGATTGGGGAGATGAGAAGAGAATATATTTTTAGATTTTTGTGTTTGGAGAGACTTATCGTCTCATGCCTACGTACCCATAAAGTGCAATATGGAATCAAAACCTCGTAGTTCGTGGTACAAATGACGAAAATTTGTTGGTTTTGATTGATTTTAGATGTAAAGACAAGTCGTCATTTCAAGGAGAAAACTGCGACTATCCACCCACGAATATTAAGACAACATCTGCGTCACATAAAGATGGAGGATTTGCTTGGATTATCAACAAGACTATCACTCAACATCAACGTGGAAAATGTCAAAGTCTTAATAATATGGGGAATAGGAGATTTACATCTCAACTATAGAAATGAATCATGTCTAAACTTTATGAAAAGTTTTAAAGTGAAAAAAGTGCATAAAGGCACGAAAAGAGTTGATGAGTTTTTGTATTTTTTATGTCTTTTGAAATTGGTCAAAGCATGATTAACATTGATTGACTTTTATTAAGGAAAAAAAACAAAGTTTAAAAATCACTTGACGAAAGTCAAGGTTTTATTGCGAAAGCGGTTTTGAAGTTTGAAACCAAGAAGGTTTTGAAAGAGGGAGAAAGTTTTGAAAATTTAATAAGGGGAGGAGATGAAGTGACTATCTTAGAAACCAAAATAAGAGCTAGAGGTAAGAAAGATCTAACCGACTTGTAGCACACTCCATAGCAAGCAAAAAAAGAATTCCATCCGATTTAAAGCATAAGCTAATGAGCGAGCCAAATAAAGGCTAAGATCCACAATACTCCAAGCATAGGAATGAGAGTCCTAATTCTAAGTCCAAAGGTCCATGAAGTCCAAGGTCTAAGAGTAGTCCAAGAGCATAACCACAAAGTTAATAGCACCAAATTTTTTAGATGTTTTATCCTTTATTAGTGTTTTGAACAAAGTATGGTCCAAGTGGACAAAGAGAAAATGACATAAACACAAACAAAGATATGATATGAAATGATAATATGGAAACATAAAAGTAAGAAATAAGGAGTAAGAAGAGAATATAAACAAAAAATTAAACAAGGATATTGTTAGTGAATTAGTGGTTAGTGGTTAGAACATATGATCAATGATGATTAATCCTTGCACTTAGACCAAGATTAATGTAAATTCATTAGAGGATTGATAGAATCAAAGCCTCCTAACAATGATTTTCATAGGTATTGGAGTTAAGACAAGCAACTAAACATACTTGGACTTTTAAACGTAAGTTTGAGCCACGAATGATCATTTTCCGATTAAGGGACACTTTAGCGCTATGTTAAGCAATCGTAATCGGGTTTATGTAGAAACCACGACTATCTGAGGCCGGTCAATAAAATGTTAATGTTAATACATGTTAGAGAAGTGATATGTAAATCACTCTCCTAAAACATGCCACACAAAAAGAAAAGAGGTAGTGATCTCATCATAATCAAGATTTTTAATTAATTAATCAAAGGTAATCTATCACTATTCCAAAGTACGGAGAATTATCTCAATGATTATTCATCCATAGATTTGAAATAATGAAGATTAAACAACCTTGATAATCAACAATCTATGATCCATAGATTTCATCGATCAAAAATAAAAAGAAGAAGAAAGAAAAAAAATAAAAATAAAAAGAAATCACAATTTGAATCTTAAATCGATTAAATTATCATCAATATCAATCACCTCTCTTGGTGGATAAAAATCAACACCCAAAGTCCATTGATATTGATGAAATCCTATCAAAATTCAAGATCCAAGACAACCAACAATTAATCCAAATCAAAATATTTTTAAATGATTTTTTTTAAGAACTTTTTCTTTAAGAATATAAAACTATTAACAAGAAAAAAAGTTAACAGGCCCATACGGCCCAAATCTTTAAGAAAAAGAATAAAAAAATTAAAAAAAAATAAAAATAAAATAAAACAAGTGAAAGAAAAAAAATAGAAATCAGAAAGAAACAGAAACACATCGTCTTCTTCTAGCTCTCACACGCGAAAACGTTCACGGCCATGGATGCTCGCTTAAATCACAACGGCGGGACGCGAAAAATACGCGGTTGCAATCGAAATCAAGAGCTCTTCACAATGGTACCAACAATTCAAAGAAACACAACAAAAAGTAACGGATCGAAACTGACGGTGAAGCTCAATCTACCTTCAAACTCAGGTGAATGATGAAATCGAAACTCTCTTCTTCTTTCTTCTTCTTCTGGACTGCGAAATTCTGATTGTTGTGTTGAAGAAGTTGAAGTATGGTGAGTTTTTATGTGGAAAGGTTGTGAATGAAAAGAGAGTTGAATCTGATGAAATTTGAAGAACGGTTGAAGGTGATTTTTGAAAGTGAAATTTGAAGGAAAATTGAGGAGTTATGATGAAAATTCTGCAGGGATTAATTGGCTTGAAAAGCTTGAAGAATAGAGTGAGGTAGGTGTTCTATTTATAGATGAGAATGAGTGAAAATGATTTGCCGTTTGTGATATTTTTTTTGCGTTTTGGTTATTTGATGTGGGTTGTGCGTGAACTGTTACTGAAACTTTTTCATGTCGTTTTGGACTTTTTCTTCTTTTAGCTCACTTAAGTGACGTGGAAGGCTTGTGGGGTCAGCTTGGAGTGTAACATGACTGAGATTATATTCACATGGCTTGCAATATGGCTTGGATAAGTGATGAATTGTTTCTTCAGCTCAACCTCAATTTTGAGCCGTTTTCGCTCTGTTTTCAAGTACGTGACGTGGATTGGCTCTCATGGCTTAATTACGGTTCGGCTTCAATTTCGTTTGCATCAACTTTAGCCTGTTGCGGATCAATTGAACAATTAGCAAAATCATCCTTTGAGCCAGTTCCAAATCTATTTCCATCAGGAAAGAATTTGACAGAATTAACATCTCCCTCATGCCCGTGAAATGTCCGTACCGCTCGACTTGCCACACGAATGGCTCTGTACAACTTCTCCAAATGATGATGCCTCTGCAATTCAACCTCATCAATAACCATAACATCTGAACTCTCTACTCTTAAGATCGTGGCCATTTGAAGTAGTTATTTGAGGAAACATAAAACTGCTCTGCGGAACGATACAACTTATCTTCCTCTACAAAATGACCTATCATCCCAAATTCTGTTTCACTTTTGCTTCATGTATCATCCTATTCAACTTGTTGAGATGTGCCAACAGTCCCTTGATCAATATTAATATTATAGCTCTCCCTGCCATCTTCTGCCAGATTGATGCTTTTATCATGTTGCTGTAGGGGGTTACGTCCAGATGGAAGTCGCGCTTTTACAACTGCGGCGTCTAGCTTGTTGGTCAAAAACTTCAACAGATCCACAACTGGCTCATCAGCTATCGTATTCTCTTGCTTGAATGTCAAATTGGAAATCATCTTAACCCCAGCCTCTCCAGTGAATGGCATATCAAAATCATGTAGCAAATTTATGTTTCCTTTTGTTCTGAAGCTTGCAACGGCCAAGCTCCCCATTTCGAGTTGAGACACAGCGCGACATACTGTAACCAAAGCTTCAACTGCAACATCACCACTGCAGGTCTCTGACATGCTATGTGAATCATCAACAGCAATCACGACTTGGTAATCACGTTTGTTGGGTCTGGTCCGTCTAAGCCATATTTTATCCTTACGATAATAACTTGCTATGTATTGTATAACCTTTTTCATATTTATTCTTTTTCCGGTTTTATAATCCCCTTGGAGCTTGCTGGCCACCGTGGGTTCCAATACAAGACGCAATTGCTCAGCCAGTTCCTGAGACAACTTTGTAGTGCTAAGTTCATATCTTCTCCACAGAGCATTAGCATTATCTTTCACATGATCAGGAGCCTCACAAGGTTCATGGTATTGTCCCATTTCCTCATCATGCACAGAAAGTTGACTTATTTTATGTGTGTTCTCATTCAAGTATGATCTGCTGAAAGAAACTTCATCTTCCCTTCGACTTTCAGGATCAAAATTCTCACTAACAAGAGGTTTTCCTGATCCATCCTCTTGAGACTTCTCTATGGCTGACATATTCACTTGATCCCTTTTTTCATTTCTGGGGAGTAAAGAAGAATTACTTACAGAATCTATTTCTGATTTTTCCTTTTCAAACTGCAAATTTACATCATCTCCAGCACGACATTCTGTATCAAGCTTATCATCATCAATTTTTCTATCAACCTGTTCCAGCGTTGCAGGTCCCAAAGCCTGAGTTGTCCCCTTTTCAAATTCAGAAACATATCCATACTCATCTGCATTATCATCATCCATTTCACCATCATTCTCTATGTTATCCTCAGGGAGATCACCAGAAACATTTATTCTTTCTTTCCTGAAATCAAGCGCATCACCTGTACTTCGGGAAGGATTAGTTTGTTTTTCTTGAGGAAATGTGTGCTCTTGCTGTGGAAGATGTGATTTAGGTTGAGTTTTACAAATTTCCCCAGTATTTGATGAGTCTGGCATCGTAAGATCCATCTCAGACATATCACTAGAAGGAAAGCCTCCCGTGAGAGCAGGGTTGTCAAAGTCCTGATGGCTATTTGATAAATTTAACTCTGATGTTGTATTTTGGGAACCAGATGCCTGCAAATCACCTTTGGACTGTGATGCTAAACCAACTGTGGAAACTTGTGCATTAACCACATCAGAAGATTCAGATGTATCTTTCTCGGGTTCCATGGAATCATTATCACCATTCTCTTGATGTTCCTGACCATGATCATCTTTTTCAGAGGATACATCAAAATCTTTATTTGCTTCTTCCATAATTTCATCAGGTGAGCATTTCTCACCATCCTGGTTCTCATTCTCAGCAGAATCTTCATGCCCTTCTGGATCTCCTTCTTCAACAGGATCCAAATCTTCATTTGCATCAAAATCCATCTCCAAGTCAGACGAGTGATCCGGTTCATCCGGCTTTAATCCAGTAGCATCAGAATACGCTTCTTCTTTGTCCATGTTTACCTCGTCGGCATTTTCTTCATCTTCAAACTCATCCTGGGTAGCAGCTTCATCATTTTGGGCATTGCCTTCATCACAACTAGCATTCCCAGATTCATTGATGGCAGAACCATCCTTGGCTCTTAACTCTTTGTTGCTTTCGTCTTTATCCTTAACTGAAGGTCCAGATTCATACTTTTCTCTTGTATCATTGGGAGTCTCATCTTCATTCTGATCCCAAATTTTCTCTCCAACTGCTTCACCATCTGGTCCTGTGGGACCCATTTCAGACTCAGGCTCCTCATTCTGTTCAATCAACATTACAGTTTTCATGCATGTCTCGCAAAATCCCTTGTTTCCCCTAACACATAAAATAACAGCATCTTTGATACAACCCTTGCACAAAGAAAATGTACATGTATAACAGAAGTAGTGTGGAGTCTTCTCACAGTTGCTGCAAAGATGCCAACCACAATTCCACTTTCCCTTGGCTCGGAAGAAGGCTTCGTCCCGATTAATGCAGGAAGGGTGGTAAGCCTTGGGACAACCCCTGCGGTCACAGAGCACAAGGTCGCCTCCATCGAAGCAAATGAAACAAACGTCTTCTTCCAAATTTAATTGGAATCAAATTCTTGAATAAAACAAATTCTTAAGAAATTGATGTCATAATGAACTCAAAGATTAATCTCTAAACATGCTTTTAGAAACACT
Source organism: Lathyrus sativus (assembly GCA_963859935.3). Taxonomy (NCBI): domain Eukaryota; kingdom Viridiplantae; phylum Streptophyta; class Magnoliopsida; order Fabales; family Fabaceae; genus Lathyrus; species Lathyrus sativus. Next base: position 449,848,339 of record OZ012738.1, on the reverse strand, counting down.
TGGAAATTGCACACTTGAATGAACACTTTGGACTTGCATCCCAAAACAAACATCTTGATTGAACATCCACCAAACTTGACTTGTACAGACAAAACTCTGAATCTTCGATTAAAACTGGAATAAAACTTCTCATAAAACACTGCTCGACAAACTGATGATTCTCCATAAGACCACTTGACCTTGAACAATCATCTCTTGAGAAAATAGACCACTGATACATAACTTGCAAATGAAGTAATCCCTTGATAGTTTGACCAAGATGAGGTCAAACTTCCATCTGATTTAGACTCGAATGAATGTCCTTGCCATCAATCCCTTTTGCAAAATCCTAAACACACAGAGAAGAAGAAACAGACAAATTGAAAAATATTTTTGGTATTTTGGTTAGATGTTAGTAAACAGAAACAAACATAAAGTAAATAAGAAACACAAGGGTGAAAGAACCACAAAGTATGATCTTGTTTGTGGAATGATATGCAAATGAAATGTGGGATCTTAGGGGTAAAAATTTGGGTATTACACTAAGTTGTGACTATCACATGAAGTAGGTTAGACTAGTTGTTGGATGATTTTGAGCATTGCCATGTTTGAACTCATAATCTTGTTATTGGAACTGTTTTGATTTTGAGTTTTCTCAACTTGTGCTACCTGTAATACTTGGAACTGGTGTGGCATTTAGATAACAAAGTGTGTGGTTTCTATTTTAGCAAAACATTACAGTCTGATTTTTGTTTGTTAAGGTATGTTGCTTACTTGTGTACAAGTATGGCTGCTAGATTTCTATGTGTAATGTTTGATTGTTTTTACCTGTTGTCCAGTTCCTTTTGAGGTTTGTCAAACCTCTATTCTTATTAGAATCTCAGCTAGTTTGTAGAGTTTACATGGTTTAGGTTCATGTCATGGCTGTTGTCTGCTTGAGGTAGGTTGGACTGTGAGTTTTTTTTATTTTAGCGTGTTGTTGCAATCCTTGGCCAGGATGTTAGAACAAAGTGCATAGGTATGTTTGGTTTTGTGTTGATACCATTTTTTTTTAACATGTTTATGTTTGGTATTTGTCAACTGTTTGAACACATATATGTCTTGCCTTGTGTTTCTTATGTCTTGTGAGTCATGTTTGAGTTCTTCCATGAACTACTTTGTCATTCAGGTCTCTAGTGCTGTACAAACTACAGACAACCATAAAAAATACTTCTTCCATAAAAAAATAGAAAACAAAGATCAAACCTCTTTTTGTCCTCTGGGACCTTTAATCCTTGGAATCCCTTTTTTCTTAAGGAGAGTTTTGTTAAATCTCGGTTCTACTGCAAACGGTAAACGCCTAAGTCTCCGACGAGCGAGCTGCATACACCAACTGCTGGAACCGTCTGTTAACCCTACTCAGGTAAAACGCGTTGAACAAACATGTGTTCCCTTTTATCCCGAACTACGTTTGCTCTAATCTGTCACGCCGTGTGAAAGTACGTAGGCACGAGATGCGATATCTCGGCGAGCAACCTTCCCCCCGTTTCACCCGTAGTTAGGCGAACTACGTTGACTCTGATTTCTCGTTCCAGACGGGAATACGTAGGCATAGAACTGTTGTGTTCTGCCGAGTCATTTTCTTTTCTTTTTTAGACCAGACTTTTAGAGTAGATAGATAACCAACCCGTCAGATAAACATAACAAGCGTGGATCCCATCGAGTACGATGGACGTGAGGGGTGCTAATACCTTCCCCTTGCGTAACCGACTCCCGAACCCAGACATGGTTGCGATGACCTTGTCTTATACCTTTTCGTCAGGTTTTTCCGATCGTTTCCTTTCCCTTTCTGTGGGATAAATAACGAAAGGTGGCGACTCTTCTGTTTTGCCGGCACCTTATTTTCGCGGTAGCGACAACCAACATCATTTCCAATCATTCAACCACCTCAAAAACCATCTGCACAACCTACAAATGGCCTTTTGAAGGTGTTCAAACCTCTAAACCAGTCCAGGATTTCTTGTATCCAAAAGTCAACTTTCAACCTAGAAAACTTTGACTTTTCATACAAAACTAGATAACTCTTTGCTCAAGCTTGTTTCAACCATCTCAATACTCCAAACACCTTTGGTTTAAGTTGTACTAGCTATCAAAAACATCCAAGAACCTCTGCATCACTTGTTCTTGGGTCTGTTACAGTGTTTCCTTCATTTTCCTCAAGTGCAAGAAAGTTGTTGGTTCATCAAGGCATTGTTGGATATCAGCTGAAACAACTCTTCAAAGTCTTCCCTACTAAATAGATTGCTTGGAGGTCTACAAGAGGTAGGCGTTTTCTAACCTTTTCTTCATCATGCTTCGTGTTTTGATTGGTTTTGGGTGAATATGTTTATGCATTGCCGTGAGGAATTAGTTTGTCAATCATGCTGTAAAAAAAATTGTCATGAAGTTAGTTAACTTTCACTTAAAGTTTGGATTTGGTGTTGTTATGTAAAGCTTGCTTTTGTTACATCACTGTCATGTTTGTTTTTACAACTGAGTTGTTGAGCTGTTTTGAGTTGGATTGGTTCAAACTTGGGTTTGCTTGCAAGAGGTTTTGAATTGATGTTTGTATTGTGATAACAAGAAGCTTGCTGTTGTTTCTGTTTTTTTCAAAAGATACTCTATTGGTTATTTTTTGTTTGTTGTACAAAACTGTTAGGTTGGCTGGTTAGGATGTTGTTTTAGATCAACTAGAGTATTGGTTTGAGAACTTTGTATGTGTATGTGTTACTTTTTGTGAAAACATTATGTCTTGTGTTTGTCAACTTTTTGATCATGATTATGCCTTGTATGTGCCTTTAACATGTTCTTTTTATGTCTTGTGAACCATGAGAGAAATTCTGCCTTGAGTTGGTCTTTATTTGTCATTGCAAATCACAAATGTTCTTGTTACTTGTTGTTGGCAATATCATGTTGTTGAAACTCATTATATCATGTGGTTGGAATATGATACATCAGCCTGTTGTCATGAATTTGTAATGTTAGTGTCCATTTGTTGTTCAGATTTGGTCCTCATGCTAAAATTGATTGTGCTTGCTGTCATGAATACTAACTTTCTTTTGAAGCCATACTTAAAACTGATGCTTGATATTTCCATGTCCCAAAGTTGATGTTGCTTCTGTTTTAACTCTATGCTGAAAGTTGGTCCTTTGTTTGCTTGCTAAGTTGTGACTATCACATGAAGTAGGTTAGACTAGTTGTTGGATGATTTTGAGCATTGCCATGTTTGAACTCATAATCTTGCTATTGGAACTATTTTGATTTTGAGTTTTCTCAACTTGTGCTACCTACAATACTTGGAACTGGTATGGCATTTAGATAACAAAGTGTGTGGTTTCTATTTTAGCAAAACATTACTGTCTTATTTTTGTTTGTTAAGGTATGTTGCTTACTTGTGTACAAGTATGGCTGCTAGATTTCTATGTGTAATGTTTGATTGTTTTTACCTGTTGTCCAGTTCCTTTTGAGGTTTGTCAAACCTCTATTCTTATTAGAATCTCAGCTGGTTTGTAGAGTTTACATGGTTTAGGTTCATGTCATGACTGCTGTCTGGTTGAGGTAGGTTGGACTGTGAGTTTTTTTGTTTTAGCATGTTGTTGCAATCCTTGGCCAGGATGTTAGAACAAAGTGCATAGGTCTGTTTGGTTTTGTGTTGATACCATTTGTTGTGAACATGTTTATGTTTGGTATTTGTCAACTGTTTGAGCACATATATGCCTTGCCTTATGTTTCTTATGTCTTGTGAGTCATGTTTGAGTTCTGCCATGAACTGCTTTGTCATTCAGGTCATAATGCTTTGTATGCAACTCTTGACATGCTGAATTTGTATTGCTTAATGTTGTTCCATCCTGTTTTGGTTATGTTCAAATCATGTTCATTCCTTGCAACTCACATGCCCCTTTTTTTTATCTATTTTATTTTGAATAAATTTCCTGTTGGAATTCATCCTATACTGCATATGAAATTTGCGCAGACCTTTAAGGGATCTCAAACTCATCAGTTTTGGTCTAGATTCTTCAAAATGCATTTTAAAACCTCTTATTGCATGTTCATTTGAATTGTTTTGTGTGTGCAGTTTTTGAAAAAATGAATGATGCCATCCACTTCCTTATGAAATTTCAAGTGAGATAGACTAAAATTTCATCAAATTTGGTGGAGTTTTGAGAGAGTTATGTCGAAAACGTATTTTGATTATTTTTCCTTGAAGCTTGCCTTGCATTTTTGCCCAGCCAGATGCGTGTTTTAAATTATATATTTATGAGGTGGTGTTATACAATGGATGTATCGCCACCCCAGTGGTTAGTACCTTGCCTTTGTTAGAACACAGATTGGTGTTTAATACATCTCATTGTTTTGATGATAACATAAATGAAATTTTGTATAAAGGAAACATATACTCTAATTATGTTTAAGTAATTTTGTTTCAGATCTTAAATTATATATTCATCTGGAAGCAAAAATTACATCTGCAACTGAAAAGAACGTTAAGACTCTGAGCGTCAGAAGCAACATTTCAGAAGACTCTGAGCGCTGCTTGAAGAGACTCTGATCTGCTACAGATGACTCTGAGTGAAACTAAGAAGAATTTGAGTAAAGAGCGTACAACATTGTTTCAGAAGACTCTGGAAGTACTTTAAGCTGCAAGTACAGAGGCTCTGATAGTCAACTCTACACTGATTGTAACATTCACGCTTAATGCATTATTGTTACAAGACTCTGATCTGAAGAACAAAGAACTAGATCAGAGGATTTGATGTTAGTATATCTATTTGAAAAGATGCCAGCTCAAAGAAAAGATCCGTTGCTAATCCCAATGTCTGCTCCAACGGCATTATTCCTCATTTATGCATGACACAAGAATTTAAACACAAAGCACATGTCTGAACATTCCTCTTCCTAGAAAGGAAAAGTCAATAGAGGACAAAAAGGCAACAGAGGCAGCAGAACGTACAGCAATGCACAGTCTTTGAGATAAGGACTTGAAGTAGTATTTAAACAAGCTTCAGCATCTTTCCAACGTTGACGAACATTTATGAATCATTTGAAAGAAAATCAACTCACAAGCTCTCATTCAAATATTCTTCAAAGCTTAACAGTTTTCATATTTGTTCTTAATTTTGTGTAAACATCACTGTTGTGATATAACTTGTTAGAAGCAAAACCTTAAACACAAATTGTTAGTTTATCTTTGTAAAAGATTTCCTTAAGAAGACCAAGTTGTGGTCAGATTTTCTTGAGAAGACTAAGACAGTTGTCTTAGTGGTTTACACTGTAATCAAGTTTGATATAGTGGATTAAGTCCTTGTTGAGAAAGGCAAACCACCTGGGTAAGATGGACTGGATTAGTTTGAGTTCAAACAAACCAGGATAAAAATACTATGTTATTTTTTCTATCTACTAAAGCTGTTTTAAAACCCTTATTCAACCCCCCCCCCCCCCCCCCCCCCTTCTAAGTGTTTTTCTTACCTTCAGCCTTGCCATGCCTTGAACCTGAGTTCGACCCCCAGCAGGGGCATTTTTTGGTTTATTTTCATGATTTTCTTTGTTTTATTATTATTTTTCTTTCTTTCTCCACCTATTATCACATGCGCGCGTTTGGTTGAGATGGTAAGTTTCTAACTTGTGAACCATGAGGTCATGGGTTCTACCCATGGTAGCCCTTTTCTATTTTTAACACTTTGTTTATTTCATTCTAGCATCTTTTTCTCGTTTTCTTTTATTTATTTTTAAAATAGCTTTGAATACCATAAAATTCCAAAAATCATATTTTTATTTTTTAATGTGCCATTTTATTTTTCTATCATTTTTACTTTAATTTTCATTTTTATTTCTCTTTTGTTATTGGGCTTTTAGCCCATTTAAAAAAAACTCTTCAATATAAGAATAAATTTCTCTTTGTATTGAATTAAAAAGAGAGGATTAAGTGTTGACTTCTTCCTCTCCGAGTGTTGGGATGCTCACTGTAGTGTGGGTGGTCTCGATACTCGTCTTTTAATACAAAGACGCTTCCACCTTCTTTCCTAAAACCTCGGTCCCATACCAAGTGCATTTTCCAAATACATCTTCAATCATAAAAATCAATTATCTTTGTATTGAATTAAAAAGAGAGGATTAAGTGTAGACTTCTTCCTCTCCGAGTGTCGAGATGCTCACTGTAGTGTGGGTGGTTTCGATACTCGTCTTTCAATACGAAGACGCTTTTCTCTTTTCAAACCCCCTTTTTCCTCCTAAAAACCTCGGTCCCATACCGAGTGCATTTTTAAAAACATCTTCAATCATAAAAATAAATTATCTTTGTATTGAATTAAAAAGAGAGGATTAAGTGTAGACTTCTTCCTCTCCGAGTGTTGGGATGCTCACTGTAGTGTGGGTGGTCTTGATACTCGTCTTTCAATATAAAGACGCGACTTTCTTCACCACCTCCTTTCACAACTTCCTTCCGCAACCTTTCTCACCTAAAACCTCGGTCCCGTACCAAGTGCATTTTCGAACTTTTCGTAACAAAAACTTAAATGGCCGTGGAGTGGTTAGGCGTAGGCCTTCTCCTATCCCGAGTGCTGACGTTTACCGTAGGATTCTCTGCCGTAAAGCACTTACCATTCAAAACCAAAAACATCTTTAATAAGAGAATGAAGTTCTCTTTGCATTGAATTAAAAAGAGAGGGTGGTCTTGATTCTCGTCTTTCAATACGAAGACGCTATGTTCGCCATACCATTTCATAACAGAAACTTTGAGATAAAGAATTGGGTACTACCCGCAAGGGGTTACTATCCGAGGATTTACCTCACCCCTTAAAAACAATCTCACAAATCAAATGTAACATCTTGCCTTGCATGGCGAAAACCTAATCATTTCAAAAAGGATATGATACGTCCGTTCTACCGCAAACAGGTAACGCATAAGTCTCCTCACATGCGAGCTGCAAAACACCTAAACTGCTAGAATGCGCACGATATCATCATCCATAAAAACATTAACAAATCGTAGGCCGAACTACGACTGCTCTGATTCTTTACTTCTTTTAAGTAAAGATACGTAGGCACAAAGGCTACATCCCTTGTCGAGCACTTTCCCCCCATATCTGTTTTTCCTCGAACTACGTTGACTCTGACTTTCTCATACCTTTTGAGAATACATAGGCCTAGGACCGCGAAGTCCTACCAAGTCTGTTCTTTCTCTCTTCTTCCCTCGTTACCTCTATTTTCCCCGTTTCTAACCCTTCTTTTACCCCGTGGAACACTCTTTCATAGCATAATATTTAAGAGAATATTATCATACATCAACAAATAAATGGTTCCCATCGAGTACGATGGATGCGAGGGGTGTTAATACCTTCCCTTCGCATAACCGGCTTCCGAACCCGTTCATGGTTGCGAGACCATCTTATCCGTTTATTTCTTAAGGCTTTCTCGATATTTTCCTTTCTCCTCATGGTATAAATAAAGTTCGGTGGTGACTCTTCTGTCTATCCTTTTCGCCTTCCCGTCGTTGCACGATGCATTTTTCGAGTAGCGACAGCTTGCGACTCTGCTGGGGAAGAACTAAACCTAGTTTGCTTGTCGCATATGTGATTTATTTTCTTTTGTTATTTGTTTGTGTTGTGTTCTTTCTAACCTGATGGGTTTATTTGGGATTGTTTTGTGAGAATAAAGCTTCCAACCCGAGCTTTCGAGTATACACTAAGTTAGGAGGTGGATTCTTTCTGATTTGCGAGACTTAGGACTCGTTGAGTTGGATTGAATTCCACCGCTCAGATGAGACCCCGTTGGGATGATTATGTCTTACGTGTAGTCGTAATGGCATTTTTATTTCCGACGTGGGAATCTGTGACTCTGAGGACCATTTTAGAACCTTATTCCGAAGGTTACTAAGACATGACTCTATGTTCATCCTTTGAAGGGATTACCGTCTTACGAGTAGTCGTTATGATGGAAAACTTTTGAGGGTTAGTGCATGGGACTTTGTTTATAGGCCTTTGGGATACCCTCTTGTAAAACCAATAGATTGTCCACCCTATGGGAGAGATACCTTTTGTGTTGTTTTGCAGGACATATGACCTTGATCTCTCTATTGTTCTTTTATCATGTACATTCATAAAACATTGCATTGCATAGCATTTTTGCATATCAAGGGACTTAAGAGACTATGATTATCTCAGATATTGGTGAACACAATGACTGATCAGAGAAAGAGAAGCACAAATTCCATCAAGTTCAGAGAACAAAAGTTGGAATTGATTCAACACATTCTGATTGACGTGCCGAAGGCTATCAAGATCAACTTTCAAGGGAAGTATGGGAAATTGCTTGATCTCCTCCATTTTGAGGTCGATACTTGGGCTTTGTTCGCTATGGCTTAGTTCTATGATGCGCCTCTCAGATGTTTCACTTTTCAAAATTATTAGTTGGCCCATACTCTTGAAGAATATTCTCACATTTATCAAGATTAAGGATCAACCTGTCTATACCGGTCTAGAAGAAGAACCAAAGTCTTCTGCCATTGCTCTTACTCTTCGTATGACCAAAGAGGAAGTCAAAGATGGGCTAGCCAGTAAGGGAGGTGTACAAGGCTTTCCTTTGAAGTTTCTGCTAGATAAAGCTGCTCAGTACAAGACTGTGGGAGATTGGGAAAGGTTTGGTATTATTGTTGCTTTAATGATTTATGGGATTGTCTTCTTTCCAAATGTAGACAATTTCATAGACATCGATGCTATCATTCTCTTCATGCAAAAGAATCCTATCCATACCCTCCTCGCTGATGTTTACCACTCTATTCATTGGAGAAGTGAAAAGAAGACATGAATGGTCCAATGTTGTTCTCATCTGCTGTTCAAATGGTACACCTCCCATCTACCGAAGGGAGGACCGTTCGTGGAAAACAAGAAAAAGCTGAAGTGGTCTCAACGCATTATGTCTCTAGAGGCCAATGATATTGCTTGGTACTCTCATGAGTACTACGATGTGGAGATTATCTTTAGTTGTGGGGAGTTAAGTAATGTACCACTAACCAGTAGGGCTGGTTGCATCATCTACAACCCAGTCATGGCATTGCGCCAGTTAGGCTATGCTATGGAAGATGAACCCGAAGCAGAGAAAGTTCAAAGCTTCTTTTTGCTTGCCACAACAGAAGATCATGCGTTTGCCAGGAAGATTGCTAAAGCATGGGTCAAGATTCATATGAAGGGGAGGAAAGAGTTGAAGGCAAAGAATTGTGTGGCTAAGGAGCCATACAACCGATGGTTGCTAGCCAGACTGGCTGAAAGATTGTTGTTGTTTCCCTCAGAACCATCTATGCGAGAAGGACCTTCTGCTCCCACTCACGTATCTATAGAAGAGTATGAGAAGCTAAATCTAGTGGTGGAAAGGTTGACTAAAGAGAATCAAGCCCTCGAGGCTAAAATTCACCAAGAAAATGTGGAAAATAGCCAATACAAAAGGAAAGTAGAGTTTGAACAAGACCAAGCAGCTGAAACCAGCAAGAAACTAAAGTTAGAAATGGATTTGAGAGTCAGGTACCAGGATGGTTTCGAAGGGGCTGATGCATCATTGACAACTCTTCGACAACGCCTAAAGGAAACTAAGGCCTCTTTTGATAGAGCATGGCATTTCTTTGAATTAGCTTCTACTGAAAAGAAGGAGACAAGGGAGAATCTCGAGGCTAACATTGGGGATCTCAAAAAGCATTTGAGAAATGCTTTAACTCTAGTGGAAGATGAACGGCGACTCAAGGAGGAAGCATTGACAGCTTCATATGTCACTTCTGACATGTGGAACAACAAATGTTTAGAGTTGGAAACCGCCCGAGAAACAGCCACTCTGTGGAGGAATCGTTTTGATGCCTTGCAAAAGGATAGTGCACAATGGCTCAAGAAGGAGGCTCAGCTCAATGAATTGTTGGATACCCATGTGGATTCTCTTCGTTATTATCAGCCGACTCTAGACATTTGTCGTGCTAGGTATAACAATCTAGTGGAGCATTGCAACCACATAATTTGTGATATCCCATGGAGGTTGGAAAGTGTGATTCAAGACTTGGAAGGAAATTACATCCCTCCTTCTATCCATCACTTCATCCAGCTCTGCGACCAAATGGTTAGAAGATTCATGCTCGAGACAAAGAAGCTTGAAGAACGTCTCCAAAAGAAGGATTTTTAGCTATTCAGTATTTTTCTTGTAGCATGAATTATTATTTTCAGCTTATTCAGCAATCGTTTGTATTAAATTTTCTCTCAAATTAATAAAAGTTTGCTCTTTGGTCTAAATTGTGCATTCTTTATTATTCAGTCGCAGTTTTACAATACCAATGATAATCATAAGTCTCGAAAGTTTCTTGAACATTGCATACATTTGTGCATCATTTTTGCATTCTCTGAAACCCGGCCTTACACGCTGCTTACCCTTTCGCAGTAAAGCAGACTGACTTCCCGACATCAGTACAACACAAGAAATAATCAAAGAAGAGTCATGGATCAGCTAGAGCAGTCCCAGGTTTCTATGAGGGAAGAGATGGTCCACATGAAGACGCAGATGAGTCAACTCATGGACGTGATTCAGAACATGGCTAGAGGTCAGGAGGAGATAAGGCAAGCAGCGGAGAGGAATGCTGATCAGATTCTGGCAGGCGCAATTCCTAACGTAGGAGGGGAAATTCCAAACCCTACCAGTACCACCCCACCCTCTGCAGGTGCAATTCCTACTCCTGCTGGTGCAGTACCTATCAACACAGTCCATCCACCAGTCGGTACAACTCACCCTCATGGCAATGCGATCCCAGTACCAGTCCAGTACGATGAGCATGAAGGCTTCTACGAGAATTCAGTTGAAGCATATGCACCCCAAACCGTTGAATTAGAAAAGAAGTTCAATGCCTTACAAGAAGTGGTAAGGGCATTGCAAGGCCCCAATGTTTTGGGACTAGATGCCGCTGAAATATGTCTTGTACCCGGAGTTAAGATACCTCCGAAGTTTGTAATCCCAACCTTCGAGAAATACAAGGGTAACCGTTTCTCTAACACCCCTATAAGGTCTTACTACAGGAAGATGGCCGCATATTCCAATGACGAGAAGCTGTTAATCCATTTCTTTCAAGATAGTTTGATAGAGGCTTCTCTGGAATGGTACATGCATCTTGAACGATCCAATGTGAAAAGGTGGAAGGAGTTAGCAGACGCTTTTGTGAAACATTATCAATACAACACTGACATGGCTCCAAATCGGATGCAACTTCAGAATTTGACCCAGAAACTGAATGAGTCTTTTAAAGACTTTGCGCAGAGATGGAGGGGAGTAGCTGCAAGAGTACAACCCCCGTTGATGGAGAAAGAGCTGGCAGACCTCTTCATGGGCACGCTGCAAGGACCGATCCTTGAGCGTCTAGCGTCTATAACCTCTACAGTATTTTCTGAACTTGTCACGGATGGAGAAAGACTAGAGAGTTTTATGAAGGCAGGAAAGATTCAGAATGTTGATGGATCTTCAAGTGGGATTAAGAAGCCCTATCAGGGTTTCGCTAAGAAGAAAGAAGGAGAAACTAGTGTTGTGTTCACAGATAGAGGGAGAACTCATCAAGGTTATCATCATGTTGCTGTCGTCGCTCCACAACAACCGTTGTCCATTCCAGCAAGTCAACCCACAGCTCAGCAAAACCGACAACAACAATCCTATCAACCAAGACAAAATCAGTACCAAGGTCAATAAAGACTGAGAAGACCAGACAGAAGGATTGATCCAATTCCGTCAACATACGCCAAATTACTGCCATTCTTGTTGAAAGGAAGTCTTGTTCAGCTTAGGGAAATGAGGGATCCTCCGGAGGTTCTCCCCTTTGGCTATGACATTAATGCAAAATGCGAGTTCCATTCTGGCTCCCCAGGCCATAACATTGAGAATTGCAAGACTTTGAAATACATTGTGCAAAATCTTATCGATTCAAAAGCAATAAACTTCACCCGAAACACTCCAAACATCAAAACCAATCCAATGTCGGTTCATCACTCAACAAATATGATTGAAGGCTCTAAGGGGATCCGATTAATTTCGGACATTGACAAATTGAGAACCCCTCTTTCCACTATTAAGTAGCAACTCTTGTTAAAGAACATTTATCCAGGTTGTTCAACCAACTGCCATGTTTGTTTGGACGGATCTCAAGGATGCACTGAGTTGAAGAAAGGCATACAAAGCCTGATTGATCAAGGTGTATTAGTAGCAGAACAACTGTCAAAGATTGAAGAAGTTGCTACTTTTGACATTCCGTTTGAGACACTGGAGATACCATATGATGATGGATATGAGTTCTGGATTCCATCTGATAATTCGACTCGTACAACATTGACCATACCGTGCAATGGGGAAGAATGGGACAACATGTATGGACAAACTTCTATCCCACTGCAGATCCCATATGATCTGGTTGAGATACCTATGTCTCCACCATCAATGAACCAACTTGTTATTTCGGCCCCAGCTCCGTTTCCATACGAGAGCACAAATGTTGTACCTTGGCTATATGATGAGACTGTCTTTCTCAACGGGCAGAAGGTAGGAGAAAAGAATATCTTGGAAGAGAGGAAGACTGTAGAGAACATCGTGGGAATCAGTGGTGTTACCAGAAGTGGTCGGATCTTTGCACCAACCGCACCACCTGTCAACAGCAGTGACAATACAAAGAAATATACTGTTAAGCCAAGCACCATTGAATAGGGGATGTCATCTAAATAGAAGGAAACCCCAAATAATGAAGCAGAGGAGTTTCTAAGAATCATTCAGAAAAACGATTACAAAGTGATTGACCAGCTCAATCAGACCCCCTCCCCCCCTTCGAAGATATCCATGCTATCATTATTAATGTGTTCGAAAGCCCATTAGGAGGCACTTTTAAAATTCTTGAAGGCCGCACACGTTCCAGGAGCGATATCAGTAGTGCAGTTTGAAGAGGTGGTGGAGAATATAGCATCAGGTCATATCTTGAGCTTTAATGATAGTGAATTACCTCCCGAAGGTAGAAATCATAACAAGGCCTTGCATATTACTATAGAATGTGTAGATGTTGTATTCTCTAGGGTGCTTGTTGATACTGAATCATCGCTGAATGTGCTACCAAAGAGCTCGTTGTGCAAGTTGTCAATTGAAGGACTTGTGATGAAGCAAAGTCAAACCATTGTAGAAGCTTTTGATGGAGCTAAGAGAACTGTGGTAGGCGAGGTTGATCTCCCAATCAAGTTTGACCTTATACTTTTATCATTACATTTTATGTAATGGATATATATCCCGCCTACAGTTGCCTTCTTGGTTGTCCGTGGATACATTCAGCAGGTGCCATATCATCAACCCTGCATCAGAAGATTAAATTCATAATTAATAATCAAATGGTCATCATTGAAGGTGAAGAAGATGTTCTTGTGAGCCATCTTGCTTCTTTCCGCTACGTGGAGGTAGTAAATGAAGTACATGAGACTCCATTTCAAGCCTTTGAAGTAATCAATGTTGAAATGATTTATGAGAAGCCGGCGTCTTCAATAGTGACTTGGAAGGATGCAAGGATAGTGATAGAGGAAGGTCATCCGCGAGGATGGGGCAGAGTATTGGAATTGCCTGTTAACAAAAATGGAGCTGGTCTGGGTTACAAGCAGAAGAACACCTCTGATAAAGGCAAAGGACTTGCAACTCCGTTGGCTTTTATTAGTGGGGGTCACCTCGTCGATGGTCAAGTAACGTTTTTGGAAACTGAAGCCGAAGGTCATGAAGAGTTGTGCATGGTGTATCCTAGGGCATATAATCAAACTTTGAACAATTGGAGAGTCGTCGAAATCCCTGAAGTTACTCTAGTAGACGAGTAATTCCCTATTTTTTTTATTTTACCTAAAAAATCCTATGCTCTGGCCAAGGCATATGGATCATGTTGTAAGGCTTTCTTTTTCTTTTAAAGCACAACTTATCATCAATAAATAAACTTTCGCATCCAATTACGCTCTCTTTTCTTTCATTTTTTTACTTTTTTGCACATAAAATTATTTTTGAAAGGCAATGTTTTGTTTTAATTTTCTTCTTTCTGTCAATCTTTTCTAAAAAATAAAAGCATGAAGTCATTCATCGTGCAGATCCTCTCCTGCTCCTGTCGCTATGGTCCGATATGACTTTGATAACCCGATCTACCAAACCGACAAAGACTGGGAGGAAGATTGTGATCTCCCAGAAGAGCTAGATAGACTACTAAAGCAAGAGTCAAAGGTCATTCATCCGTATCAAGAAGAGGTCGAAGTCATCAACATGGGAACTGAAGAGGATGCCAAAGAGATCAAGATAGGTGCAACTTTGGAGTCAGAGATTAAGTCAAAACTGGTTATATTGCTTCGAGAGTATGTTGACGTATTTGCTTGGTCCTACAAGGATATGCCCCAGTCTAGATGAAGAGATTATGATGCACAAGCTACCTCTCAAGGAAGGTTGTCCGCCAGTGAAGCAAAAGTTGAGGAGAACAAATCCAAAGATGTCCTTCAAGATCAAAGAAGAAGTGCAGAAGCAATTAGACGTTGGTTTTCTTGCAGTATCCAACTATCCACAATGGGTAGTGAATATTGTCCCAGTACCAAAGCAGGATGGGAAGGTGCTAATGTGTGTCGATTATAGAGACCTCAACAGAGCAAGTCCGAAAGATGACTTCCTCTACCGCACATTGACATACTAGTAGACAACACAACCCAGTCCTCTGTCTTCTCGTTTATGGATGGCTTTTCTGGATAAAACTAGATTAAGATGGCGCCCGAAGATATGGAAAAAACAACTTTCATTACCCCATGGGAACTTTCTGTTACAAGGTCATGCCGTTTGGACTCAAGAACGTAGGCACGACATATCAACGAGCAATGGTCACTCTATTTCATGACATGATACATAAAGAGATTGAGTGCTATGTAGAAGATATGATTGCTAAATCGCAGACTGAGGAAGAGCACCCCATTCACTTGGAAAAGCTATTTGCCAGACTAAGGAAATTCGAGCTGAGATTAAATCTCAACAAATGCACTTTTGGTGTAAGATCTGGTAAACTGCTAGGTTTTATTGTGAGTCAAAAAGGGATTGAAGTCGATCCAGATAAAGTCAAAGCTATCCAAGAGATGCCGGCACCCAAAACTCAAAAGGAAGTCTGAGGGTTCTTGGGAGATTGAACTACATCGCCAGGTTCATATCTCATCTAACGGCCACTTGTGAGCCCATCTTCAAACTACTTCGAAAAGATCAAGCAGTGGTGTGGAATGATAATTGTCAGAAAGCCTTTGAGAAAATAAAGGAATATCTACAAGAATCGCCGATTTTGATGCCTCCAGTACCCGGACGACCCTGATTATGTACCTGACTGTGCTAGAGGGATCCATGGGATGCGTGTTGGGTCAACATGACGAAACCGGCAGGTAGGAGCATGTGATTTATTACCTCAGCAAAAAGTTTACCAACTGTGAATCAAGATATTCAATGCTCAAGAAGACACGTTGCGCATTAGCTTGGGCAGCAAAACGCTTGAGACAATATATGCTCACCCATACAACCTTGTTGATCTCCAAGATGGATCATGTCAAGTACATATTCGAGAAGCCCGCTCTCATCGACGAGTGGCTCGTTGGCAAATGGTATTAACAGAGTACGACATCCAGTATGTTATGCAAAAGGCTATCAAAGGAAGTGTACTCTCTGACTACCTCGCTCACCAACCTATAGACAACTACCGATCTATGTACTTTGATTTCCCTGACGAAGACGTCATGTTTGCTAGAGACTATACCACACCAGGCCCAGATGACAGACCCGAACCAGGATCGCGATGGACGCTCGTGTTCGACGGTGCCGCAAACGCTAAAGGCTGTGGAATTGGGGCAATCATTACCTCTCCAACTGGTTTTCACTTACCATTCACAGCCAGATTATGATTCAAATATATTAACAACGTGGCCGAGTATGAAGCTTGTATTTTCAGAATTGAAGTTGCCATTGATAATAGGATCAAAATTCTAGAAGTCTACGGAGATTCTGCGCTTGTCATATGTCAGATTAAAGGGGAATATGAAACACTTGACCTCAAGTTGATTCCTTACAAAGATCATGTCTTGAAGCTAATGCCATACTTTGATGAGATAATTTTTCATCACATTACTAGAGGAGAAAATCAGTTGGCTGATGCTCTAGCAA
>OZ012738.1:449728671-449831660 GCA_963859935.3 Lathyrus sativus | reverse complement strand
ACACGCCTTGTTGACAGCATAAGCTATATCAGGCAGGCTTGGTAAGGAGTTGCATATTGCAGGAAACCCAACACATACCTGTAAAGGGAAGGATCAGACATAGCTGAGTGTCGCTACTGCGAAAATCGAGCGCCGACAATACAGAAGAGTCGCCACCGGTGTGTTATTTATCCCAAAGGAGGGGAAAGGAAACGCTCAGAGTAAAGCCTAACGCAAAGACGGGAAAAGGTAATGGTCATCGCAACCAAAACCTGGATTCAGGAGTCGGTTACGCAAGGGGAAGGTATTAGCACCCCTCACGTCCATCGTACTCGATGGGATCCACGCTTGCTTGTTTGGACGGATTACACTTTTATCTAAACTAAAGGATGAGGTCTGAAAAGAAAAGAAAACATGACTCGGTAAAGCATCGCACTTTATGCCTACGTGTCTGGAACGAGAAATCAGAGTCAACGTAGTTTCGCCTAACTACGGGTGAAGGTGGGGAAGGTTGCTCGCTAGGATATCGCATCCTCCTATGCCTACGTACTTCCATACAGCATGAAAAGATCAGAGCAAACGTAGTTCGGGCTAACGCACGACACAAGCTGTTCAAATGTTCTTTTATAAAAAATATCACCTTAAAACAAGGGTTTTCTTATTGCAAAAAGGTTGGTGTTTGTTCAAATCTTTTGACGGAAGAAATGAATTGATTTTTGTTATAGCCTTTATTAATGTTTTTCTGTTGTTTTGAGAAAGAAGAGACAGAATTCTAACCTATGGTTGAAAAGGGAATCACACTAACCTAATGTTATCATGCATGGGTTAAGACCTAATGTCTATCACATCCTCCCTTGAACAAGGAAGAATGGAAGTCCTACGGGAAAGGAAAACGAAAGGAAGAAACGGAAATACAAGTAATAACCGCATACAAGTGAACATGAATATAGCAATGGTAAATGCAATGCCAAAGGAGGGGAGGAAGGTTCATCTCAACCCTCAAGCCCATTCATGGATGGAATAAGAAAATATCAAGTGATCATATGCAAAGAATCGAGTGAAAACTCCGAGTGAAACGCGTAATCCACTATTTGGAATCGCAACGTGCTATCATGCAAACAAGTCGATAACTTCGGGCAAGCTACACATACAAATAACAGCCACCTAAGGGTCTTCCAATACCTATAACCTATCTACAATAAGAAATATAAGCCACGGCGTTCATCACGCAAACACACAAAGCGGCCGTTGGAGCCTTACCAAAAATAAAGTCCGTTCGGAAGTCCGAATACAAAAATATAAGAAAAATAGCAAAAGGTGCTAAAAAATTCAAATAAAAATCTCCAATGCCCTACATCATCAAGCCACAAACCAGGGGTGAGAGATACCACAAAAATATCCAAAGATAAATGGTCAAATAAGATGGAAACATTGCAAGATATCTCATGTATACCAAAGGAAAGATTAAAGTGGAGCATGTTAAAGAAAGCATCCAAAAACCAATTAAAATGGTACAATAAAATTCCCACAAAAATATATCACAATACCTCAACGTGTGTACGAGATCCCTGCAAAAGGATTGACATTTAAATTGTGTTTTGATAGGTCAAAGAAATTCAACAAAATGATAGCACCAGCATTGGCCTTTATTATGACGACCCAAATGTAAAAAATCCAAAGAAAATGTCAAAAAATGGTAAAATTATAATTCCAGTTTTATTAAATCCTAGACATCTTAAAGATTCAGCACAAAAAATGGGGATCAAAAAGACTAATTTTCCTATTTTTTATGATTATTTGAAGTCAGCATATAAAAACAGAAAAATAAAAGAAAATAACATGAATAAATAAAAGTGGCATGATGCTTATGTGGCCGATTGCGTGGCGCAGTGAGAGGCGTTGGATGAATGGAAGAAACCTTGACTTGGAAATGCATCCGACGGTGTTAACACCTTCTTCTCCAAATCAAATTTTTCAACTTTGTGAATAGTAACCCGCAGCTCCATGAACATGAGTTTTTTTGCTACTTTGAAGCACTATAACTCCATCAATAATTATCCGTTTCGCACAAAAATTTTGGTCAAACTTGAAGGAAAAAAAATCAAGGAATCCAAATATGGTCTTAGATTTTCTTGAAACTCTCTCTAACTCCCAAAACGTGGCACCTCAAGAAAAACTCAAGAACCAAAAATTGTCATAAAACCCATCTTTTTTGTACTAGAATCCATGTAGGAGATGAGAGCAATGTAATGCAACAAACAATAATGCAAGAAAGGACTCATAAATCATGAGTTATGTCGAATTCTTTATACCTCCGAAAAATGGCTTATGGAGCTTCACTCGATCACCAATTCTTTGAGAACATGATGTGGACACGTCCTATAATTGATGAGGAAGGTGTTTGGATGGAAAGAAAGGAGTGAATTGATGGAAAACAAAAAATCAATTTTTCACTTGGGAGCTCACTTTAATGGAGTTGTGTAGCTTGGTTCATGCATCAATTATGGCCAAAAAAGTGTTGAATCAATTGTAAGAATGATAAGGAATGTATTTGCAATGTGGAATGAACAAAAAGTGGGAGAAAATGGAATTGAAAATTTGAGTTTTCAAGTGTAGAAAAATGTGGGGAAAATGGAAAAATGGTGAAGAGAAAAATGAAGATTCAATATGATTTGCAAATGGAGAAAATGGATTCAACATCAACTATCACCAACCTTTACTCTTAATGATCTCAATCCAATATATAGGAGAGCATGGAAAGATCTAGAGTCTTCTAGATCAATCTAGGATGATTCTAGAAACTTCATGAATTTCTCATGATATGGTATTTTGATGTCTCATGATATCTCACTTCAAATCCACTAACAGCCCCTTAACCACCTTTTAAAATCTCTTTTCATGACAAATTGGAGTGATATGAGTGAAAAACAAGGGATTCCTTTGCCTTATGTTGAGTTTCTCACATGTACCTTATTATGCAAGTAATGGAATTACAAAGCAAGTCCATTTTTTAACCCTCAAATCAAAATTGTGGCTGAACCAAAGTATTTAAAATGTTGTTTAGACTCAATTTGATATATCATATGCCCCATTTTGGATTTGTAGATTGCCCATACCAATTTTCAATTTGAACTTTTTCAACTTATGTCCATTTTTTAAGTCATTATCACCAACTTTTGTCAATTCTTGCTACAGAGCTTTTCCAACATGCCATTACCTCTTTTCTAGGCTTAAAAATGTCATTTTGAACAACTTTTATGTTGTGAAGTTTTTTCATTTGAAGCTTCCTTGTATGAGTTTTAGGCATACGCTAAGAATGACATATAATTCCACTTTCCCAAAATACCCCTGACTTGCACAAACTATAACTTGAGCTTCACAAATCAGATGAAGGCATATCATACCTTTTTGGAAAGGGGAGATCATGAAGAACAACCCTTATGTTTACCAAGAATTCATTTGAAAACTCCTTGAAGGTCAAAAGTTGCTTAGAAGACAGACAACTTTCACATACAAATTTTAGTGTCCTCAGATGACCTGTAACTTGCAAGAACTATAACTTGAGTTCTATAAATTACCTTGATGACTTCACCACTCAAATATAAAGCTATGAAGATACTCTACAAGTTTCATGTGGACCAGAAATTCATATGAAGCTTGCATCTTGAGTTACACTGCTTTGAAGTTGGACCCAAATCAGGGGATTTTACACTGAAACCCTAATTTGGTAACTCCTCTTCTCCTTGACTCCTTTTGATTTTTCTTTGGGAACAACACCACATCCATATCCATGTAGCAAATAATGAATCCCACATCCTTCAAATGAGCCTTGATACCTTTCAAATCAAGCCCTTGACCTAGGATCGACCTAGATAAAACCCTAGTTGACTGTCTTCAACTGAGGCTCTTGTAATCATTCCAATGACTTGGCTCATCTTTAAAATGATCATCTAGACTTTCCATGATATCCATACACACTCCATGCTCTTGGCTCATAGCTCACATACCCTCTGATGATCCCCAAACAAACCTCAAGATAGGAGAGAACCCAATGAGTGATCTGTCAACACTTCAAAGCTCAAATTCTTCTATGATGACCTGAGTAGTCTTGAATATGAATGAAACCCCTTGAATATGCCTCTTGAGACAAGAATGGCACTTGATCCCCTGATTAAGATTAGCTTGCCTATGCTATGCAATGCAGATGAATACACTATGTACATGATGACAATGCAAATGACTATGCAATTGAAACATAAACCTAGGTTAGACAAAGGTTGGGCAAATTTTAGGGTGCAACACTGAGGCCCCAGTTCTGGTGAGTTTATAAGAGGACTGCATGGGAGTTTGAACAGGACAGACCTCTAACACGTTGGTTTTCACTAAGAGGTCCTTAATATATTTGGACTGAGTGAGAAGTAAGGAATCAGAATTAGGTTGCTTAAACTCAATCCCTAAGAAGTAGTCAAGGGAGCCAAGTTGTTTAAGAGAAAAACTTGAATTTAGTTTGGAGATGATGGTGTTAACGAGTGAGGCAGAATCACCTGTGATGATAATATCATCCACATAAACTAACATGTAGATAGTGTGACCTCCAACACAATAAGTGAAAAGGGAAGGATCACACTTACTAGGTTTTAATTTGAGCTGGATGAGAGTAGATTGCAGCTTGTCAAACCACTGTCTAGGGGCTTGTTTCAGGCCATAGAGAGCCTTGTTGAGCTTGCAAAATAAGGCTGGATTGGCACTTTCAAACCCCTTTGGCTGCTCCATATAAACTTCTTCATTAAGAATGCCATTGAGAAAGGCATTGTTGACATCTAATTGCTGAATAGGTCATTTTTTTAGTAAGAGCAATGGATAAAATGAGCTTGAAAGTGACAGGTTTAACCACAGGAGATAATGTTTATGTAAAATCAAATTCATACCTTTGATGGAATCTCTTTGCTACCAGCCTAGCTTTATACTTATTCACTGTTCCATCTAGATTTTCTTTAACCCTAAAACACCCATTTGCAGCCAATGACATTCTTCTGGGGTGGAAAGGGAACAAGTGTCCAGGTGTTGTTGTTAATGAGGGCATTGTATTCAGCTTGCATAGTTGTTTTCCAATTATCATCAGCAAGAGCAGACTTAACGCTCTTTGGGTTCTGCAGTAAGCAAGATTAGTTTGAGGTCCAATCTAGGTTGAGCAAAACCAGATTTGGCCCTTGTTTGCATATGATGAGAGTTTTGGGGTTGAGGTACAGGAACAACTTTAGGTGGAATATGAGTGTTGGCAGTAGAAGAAATGGAGGATGAGGAGATACTAGGCTGGGAGGTAGAAGAAGAGGAAGTTGATGAAGAATTATTGGGAGTGACTTTGTCTGAAGTGGGAGCCTGAGGACTAGATAAGTTATTAGAGGGGTTGAGATGAAGTAGATTGACTAGAGTGTGGCAAAATGTCATTGGTGTCAGTAGACTCAAGGGACTGATTAGCAGGACTTGAAGAAAAAGCAGTGGGGCTAAGAGAAACAATAGTGGGAGTGGAGAACAACATCAGAAATAACAGGTAAAAGGTGAAAGTGTGACACTTTTAGTAGAAGGAGTTGATGAAGTAGAGGAAGGAAACAGATCAGGAAAAGGAAACCTGAATTCATAGAAGAGAACATCCTTAGAGATGTACATTCTTCCAGTGGGGGGAAAGACATCTATACCCTTTATGAGAATAGGAATAACCAAGAAACACACACTCCTGGGACCTAAAGTCCAACTTGTGACTATTATAGGGCCTGAGCAGTGGAAAAACATGCACAACCAAACACTCTTAAAAAGTTGTAATCAAGATGCAATTTGTATAACAGGGAATAAGGAGTTTGAAATTGAATGGAGGAAGAGGGAAGTCTGTTGATGAGATAGACAGAGTTTGAAAAAGCATAATCCCAATAGATGAGTGGAAGGGAAGCTTGACTGAGCAAAGTAAGACCCATATCCATTATATGCCTATGTTTTCTTTCAACCACACCATTTTAATGGTGTGTACGAGGACAAATAAGCCTATAAACAATTCCATTTTCTTTGAGAAATTGAGAGAACGGTCTGAACTCACCCACCCCCAATATGATTGGACAACTTTAATAGAACAACCAAATTGAAGTTCCACCATTTCTTAAACTGTTGAAAAGTAGTAAGTGCTTCAACTTTAGTTTTGAGAAAATAAATCCAAGTGTATTTGGAGTAAGCATCAATAAAGGAGATATAGCACTTGAAACCAGAAGTATAAGAGTGAGGTGAGAGACCCCATAGATCACTAAAAATAAGTTCAAGTGGTGATGTGTATGTAGTATGTGAATCTGGTGAGTGAAGTTTGTATGCTTTACCCATACAACAAGCTGAACAGAAATCATCAAGAATTTTATTAGAAAAGGGAACATTACAAGCTTGCATAACCAGTTTCAATACATGAGTATTAGGATGGCCAAGTCAAAGATGCCACTTATTTGGTGTACTAGAACTCAAAACAGCTGAACTAATACTAGAATTGCAGTGTTTATCCAAACTAAGACTAGATATAATAGGAGGCAGGGCGGCAGAACTAGTCAGTTTGATGGAGGGAAATTCATAGAGGCCATCCTTGCCAACACTGCCTTCAAGAAGAGTAGCTTTAAAGACCTGTGATTGGAAAATACACTTATCAGTAGTAAAGATAAAATGCACATTATTATCTTTACAGAATTGACTCACACTAAGTAGATTCTTAGTGATATTAGGAATGAGTAAGAGATTGTGCAGAGTAAGTGATGTGTGTGGGCTGAAGTGGTGAAGAAAATACACTTGAACCATAAGATTGGATATGCACACCTTGACCATTTCCCATGAATGTTTGGTCAGGACCTTCATAAGGAATCATCTATTGTAGATTTCTTGCCTCATTGGTAACATGAAATGAAGCTCCCAGAGTCAAGAAACCATGAGCCTAAGGTAGATGGTGCTGAATTAGTAATAAGTGCACTAGGAGCATGAGACAATGTTTAAGGGACTTCTTGGTTGTGGAGGAGGTCTAGTCCACACATTCTAAGAAGTGCCAATGTAGCCATAGGGTGAAGCCAACCATTGTTGAGGATTATATGAAGAGACTGTTGCAGAAGGAATTTGGTAATTATGATGAAACTTGTACCAGCAGTTGAGAGCAATGTGACCATGTTTGGAGCACACTTGGCACTGAACATGAGAGTTGGGGATTTCTACCTCTGCCTCTACCAAACCTACCACCACGTGTACCTCTAAAACCACGAGATTGATTGAAATCTTGTTCAGGAGCTTGTGCAGAGACAGAGCTGGTGTAGAATCAACATTGGCAGGTTGAGTGTCATCACTAGGTTTAGTATCAGCTGAAGTTTGAGCAAGATTGAGGGAAACGAAATTTGAAGTATTGGATTTCTTGAATTTTTCAGACGTAACTCATGAGCTAACAATAGAATTTCCATTTCATCTAAGTCCATTAAGCAAAATTTAATCTCAATGACAGACACTACATGAGCAAATTCTGAAGGCAAACCTTCAAGAATTACATCTATATGATGTGAAGCAGGTATGGGATCACCTACGGAAGCAAGAGCATCAATAATGGTGCGTACCTTGAGCAGATACTCTTGAGCTATAGAATTTGTGGAGGCAAATCTCCACATATCACACAAGTCTGCAAGACATTGGTAAATGCAGGTTTCGATGATGACAAATTCCCAGGATAGACTGGAAAGTATGAATTCCAGATCCACTAAACCAGATGCAACGTATCACCCATCATATCCTTCTTTCGCTTATCTTAAAATTTCTGAAATGAATATACTTTGTGGTGACAAAATGCAATCATGACTAAAGGCATGAAAAACTTCAAACTAATGAATTTTTGCAGGCTTGCAGAACATGGGTCGACCATTAGGGTCGGCGTATTATCAGAAAAAGGGGAAATCAGTCAGCGCACAAAGCATGCGTCGACCATAGGGTCAGCGCATGAAGGAATGACATTCCAGCAGGTCAACGCATAAAAGCAATGGGTCGACCATTAGGTCGGCGCACAAAGGAAATGGATTTCAACGGGTCAGTGCACGCCGACTGTATGGTCGACGCACACTGGTTAAATTTCCAGAAATCCAAAACAGCACAGGTCATGCGTCGACGCACAGACCTGTTATGGTCGACCGTTCGCCGCGGAAAATCTGTTTTAAACTTCTTCCCTCTCAGTTTTGAAATACTGTTATGTCCTGAATTTTGTTGGCACTATATATACTTGCTTAAACACTTGTGTCTACCAACATTTGATATTCTTTTGATTCATGTGTTCAAAAACAAGAAAGAGTGAAATAGGTGTCCAAGATTCATCATCTTCATCTTCAACATCTCACAACATTTCAATTACACACAATCATTTTTTGAAATGAATGTGTGAGAGATTCAAGGTGATAAGGTTCGAGGCTTAGATTGGAGAATCAAGCTCGGGTTGAAGATTGCGACAGGTTCTTTCTTGAATAAAACCATTGGGGTTTTTTCCTCCAAGATTGGTTCGAATTTTGGGGGTTTTTGGACGAGATTCTTCATCAACGATCAATCGAGCGAAGGTGATTGTGAAGAGGTGGTCTTCACAAGTCTAGTAGCGGATTCGATGATTTTGAAGGGAAGATCTCGGGTTCGATTTGGTGCTGTTTGAGATCAGCCGGAGCCAAAGGTTTGAACAACAACGTGTTCTTCAATAAGGTGGCTGGAGTCGGAGGTCCATCAACACAAATCGAAGAACTTGATTCAGCTTGAATCAAGGGGCAAGGAGTGAAGGCAACTTTCAACACATTGAGATTTTTGTTGTAATTTTGCTGCTCAATTCCTTGTATAAACTGTTCATTTCAAACAGGTGATATCTATTCAATATATCTCAATTCTAGTTTTAGAATTGAGGGCAGACGTACCCCGAAGCAAGGACGACGGGGGAACTGCCTCACCAAATTACTTGTCTTCTTTATTTTCAGCATTTTCGTTACAGCTCAAATAAGTAATTTTTGTGTAAGCTCTATTGTCAAAATTGTGATATCAATTGAGTAAGAGATTAAAACTTTGTTTTTAACTTTAAAGTACAACATTACGTTGTACTAGGCTGGTTGAAATCACTTACTCAACATAAACATCACTTGGAGTGTCTTTGCACACCAAGTGTTTGACATATTGCTTGAACCAAAATTATCTTACTTGTGTATCTAGTTTTGGTTTGATTTTGAATCATTGGAACTAGGAATCCTTACAACTGAAGTAAATAATTGATAAGCGTAGTTTGTGTTGTGATTCTATATTTTCCGAATTGTCATTAATCCATAGGCTTACGTATATCCGGTTTTCCAATAACCGTTCGTTTTAGACTATATTTTTCCTCGGCCGCTTCCGCACTTAAAACATTTTTAAAACCAATTTTAAATTGGTAGCGCCGACTCAAATTTTTAATTGGGGATCTATTCAACCCCCCCTTCTAGATCCGTGCCATAGTCTAACAAGTGGTATCTAGAGCTCCGGTTATTCGGTGCTTCAAATACAACGAGATAGAAAATGGCAAACGAACCTAAAGCGGCGTACAATAGGGCTCCTGTTTTCAACGGTGAAAATTATAGTTATTGGAAAGACTGTATGCGTGTGTGTTGTACCCCAAAATTTGACCAACCTCTCTGGCCTATGTTTTACTTCATCTGCATCAACATAGGGCATAAAAACATTACATGACATAGCAATTTGCATTTTTTTTACAGGAAAAAAAAAAGGATGTGTATTCAAAATATATAATGTGGAGAATAAGGAAGTTATTTTTCCAAAGTAAAAAAAATATAATTGACACAAATGCACAAGGTGGGGTTTGAACCCACCACCTCTTGCTCCACATTCCTTCACCTTTACCACTTGGCCAGAGGCGCACGTTTATGAATAATATGAAAGGAAGAATTATATATTTTAAGTATTGAAAATAGAGGCGCGCAAAATAAAAAATGTGGTGGATTTTGGTCTCACCAGGATTCGAACTCGTATCTATATGGTAAACAGGCGCATGACTTAACCACTGGGGTGGCGATACATCCATTGATTATCCCACCCCAGTTTGATCAAATACCTTGCTTTGTTCGTGGCTGGGCAGAAGATGAAGAGCAAAACATCTATGCGTGAAGAATGAAGATTGGGCAAAACCTATCCATTTCCAGCGAAACAAATTTCAATCTCGTTCATTTTTCTACAAGGATTAATTTGGCGTTTCTGGTTTTGGCGTTAGAAGTGTATTGACTGAGTTGTATTTGAAATTGCAAAAGGGAGGGAAGTGGCTTAACCATGTTTTGAGGTGTACTGCAGTTTTCCATTTTTAGGCCAAACACCCAAAGGTACTTTGCTCTGGGTATTGCTGAACCTATCACCAATATGGACAAAGCACAGCAGCCTCTATAACCTGCTGTAAACCCTAGTGGGTACCCCTACCATCTCACAACAAGACACGAGGGAAAGCTCAGCAGAGAGAAAAATTGGATTCAAAATTCAGAGTATAAAAGGATAAGGTGGAGCAGAAAACCCTAGCAGCCACGATTCTGGTTGGAAAAGAGGAAAAAGTATCTTGAAGAGTGAGGTTTTGGAGCTGCTCTCAAAGGTGGGATTCTTCAAAGATCTTTGGCATTTCAGTTCTTGTTTCTAGGTATGAATATTTGCTTTTATTCTCCTCATATGCATATATCATGATTGGATATTTGTTCTGCCTAGTTTATTTCTCAAACTTTACATATGCTGAAGAAAAATGATGAATGTGTTCATGGTGTCTTATCTGCATTCCTGATGACAGTTTAAAAGATGTGTATGTTATGTGTTTTGGTTAAAGTATTTGATTCCTATTAAGTCTAAGATGATTAAGAGCATTGTTGGTTTTTGAGCACTTGACCTGTTACATGCTTCTGTTTAAGTAAACTTGTTGAGTTTTGGTTTCTTTTGGGTATGCTACTATGGAGATAATGTTTGTTTGTTGGTTGTTTGGATCTGAACCACTTGTTGAGATTGTTTGAGTATTGTGCTATGGACATAGTTTATATGCTTCCTATTTTTCCACCACATTTTTTTAGTTATCTTTTGTCTTAAAACTACTCTGTCAAGACTGATGAAAATGTTGCTCTTGCTCAGTTATGAAGTGGATTTTTGCTTTAGACATCATGGTATTTGCTGCTAAGAATATTCTGTCATTGTGGATCTATTTGTGTAGCCTTCATGTCTTGACCTTGACTGTCAGTTTCCACTTAGGGTTGATAACCTCATATGCTTCAAAATTTCACTTAAGTCTTTTAAAGGAAAACCCCAACCGTTGGTGTGTCGTTTTGGTCATGCATGAGTTATGTGAATCTGATATTAGCATGCTATGTGGTCAGTTTTAAATTCATTTCTTGCTAGAGGGTTTGTTCTTGTTTGATGTTCAACCATGAGAATGTGATGTGCAGGTTGTGTTAGTAAAATGTACTGTCCCTTTGCTATGTATGTGTTGTGGTTATGCTTGAGATGCTAACATGTAGCAGTAGGATATCTAGGGGATTTATTTGCTTCTCCCACATTCAAGTGCCTGCTTGTTTTGCTTATTCTTTTGTGTGTGTTGGTTGGAGTTCATTGCATTGGTGATGGTCTAGAGGTCAGGAGATGTTGCTGTTTATTTGAGCATTGCATATATCATGTTTAAAGTTGTATGTGAAGCAAAATGCAAGGTGTGTGACTTAATGTGATGGACTGTTCGTGTTATGTGTGTGTTGTGTTCATGTTGGATATGCTGATCTATGACAGCAAGCATTAATAATTGGTTACTCTGTCTCATCATTTGGTTGTTTGTTGCTGTTATTTCTTTTGGTGTCATTACATATCAATTTCAGTCTTTGTGACTACAGATTCCCTTGGTGTCCTGTCTGGATGTGGTGAACATTTGGTCTGTTTGTTTTGATGTATCTGTTGCATAACCTCAATGGTGTATTGAATGAGTATGCTGTAAACTTTGTTTTCATGTTGGTCTTAAATGGTATGCTGCTGCTGTTTGCTAATCTGCAATATCCATGATTGAAATCTACAGCATTTGCAGGATATTTGTTTTGAATATTGTGTTTGAGCTGGACCAGATTTTTGCTGATTGTTAGTTTGTTAGTTTAGCAGTTAATGTCAAGAATGTTTAAAGGTTGATTTGAGATGCTTTGGATAAGTATTAATGCTAATTGGTTTCCTTTCTCATGAGATGTTTGTTTTATCATTGGAGGCAATTTTGATTCATTGCTTGTTTTGGATTTCTTTTTGGTCTGCTGTTTAGTCATGTCTGCATTCAAACACACCAAGCCACAAACTTGACACTTTTTGCTTAACTTGTTTTTCATTAAAACAACACATCACACACCTCACATTGGTCCATTACAACATGCTTGAACTATCATTTCATTCAAAATCACTCAATTATGAAAAATCACTTTCAAAATGCAAAATGTCACTTTTTGTACTTAACTTCCACTGGTGGAAGTTATGTGTTATTTTAGGTTTTTTTCAAAAATGTCACTTTTTGTACTTAACTTCCACTGGTGGAAGTTATGTGTTATTTTAGGCTTTTTTCAAAAATGTCACTTTTTGTACTTAACTTCCACTGGTGGAAGTTATGTGTTATTTTAGGCTTTTTTCAAAAATGTCACTTTTTGTACTTAACTTCCACTGGTGGAAGTTATGTGTTATTTTAGGCTTTTTTCAAAAATGTCACTTTTTGTACTTAACTTCCACTGGTGGAAGTTATGTGTTATTTTAGGCTTTTTTCAAAATGTCACTTTTTGTACTTAACTTCCACTGGTGGAAGTTATGTGTTATTTTAGGCTTTTTTCAAAAATGTCACTTTTTGTACTTAACTTCCACTGGTGGAAGTTAAGTGTTAAATTTGCCTTTTTTTAAAATGGTCACATACACTTCCATACACCTAGTCACTTTTGACCACACTTTGTTTAAAACACCTTGCACACATTTTGTATTAAATATATATGTGATGTTGGAATCCTTGGTTTACTTGAATTTTGGTCCTCCGTCGGGTTCGTTACTTTGCATCTAAGAACATTTCTCAAGTCATCAATAATAAAATAATTTCTTTGTATTGAATTAAAAATAGAGGGTTGGGTGTAGACCCCTTCTTCTTCGAGTGTTGGGATGCCCACTGTAGTGAGGGTGATTTCGACACTCGTCTTTCAATACGAAGACGCTTCTAAACTTTTCTCTCCTAAAAAACCTCGGTCTCGTATCGAGTCCATTTTCAAACCATCTTTCAATAAATTAATTTCTCTTTGTATTGAATTAAAGAGAGGGGATTAAGTGTAGTCTTCTTCCTCTCCGAGTGTTGGGATGCCCACTGTAGTGAGGGTGATCTCGACACTCGTCTTTCAATATGAAGACGCGACTTCTTCCACCATATCTCACTTTCACAACTTCATTCTGTAATCTTTCATCACCTAAAACCTCGGTCTCGCGCCGAGTGCATTTTCAAATCTTTTTTACAACAAAACTTGAATGGTTGTGGAGTGGTTAGGCGTAGGCCTTCTCCTATCCCGAGTGTTGACGTTTACCATAGGGTTCTCTGTCGCAAAACACTTACCGTTTAAAACCAAAAACACTTTAATAAGAGAATGAAGATCTCTTTGTATTGAATTAAAGAGAGGGGATTAAGTGTAGTCTTCTTCCTCTCCGAGCGTTGGGATGCCCACTGTAGTGAGGGTGGTTTCGACGCTCGTCTTTCAATACGAAGACACCTCATTCACCACATAATTTTCATAACACAAAAACTTTGAGATAACGAATTGGGTACTACCTGTAGGGGTTACTATTCGAGGACATGTCTCGCCCCCTAAAAACAACCAAATCAATCAAACGTGACATCTTGCCTCGCATGGCGAAAACCTAATCATTTCAAAAAGGATATGTTACGTCCGTTCTACCGCAAACAGGTAACGCCTAAGTCTCCAACGAGCGAGCAGCAAAACACCTAACTGCGAGAATGCGCATGATAGCATCATCCATAAAAAACATCAACAAACCGTAGGCCGAACTACGGCTGCTCTGATTTCTCATACCAGATGAGAATACGTAGGCACAAGACGGCGATGTCTTGGCGAGCACAATCCCCCCTATCTGTAGTTTCCCGAACTACGTCGACTCTGATTTTCTCATATCTGTTGAGAATACGTAGGCCTAGGACCGCGAAGTCCTACCGAGTCCGTTCTCTCCCTGCTTCCCCCCGTTACTTCTCTTTCACCGTTTCTAAACCCTTCTTTCTATCCCTTGGAACACTCTCTTTATAGCATAATCTTTAAGCAAATAAAATCACACATCGACAAACAAAAGGTTCCCATCGAGTACGATGGATGCGAGGGGTGCTAATACCTTCCCTTTGCATAACCGGCTTCCGAACCCGTTCTTGGTTGCGATACCATCTTATCCGTTCGTTTCTTAAGGTTTTCTCGATATTTTCCTTTCCCCTCATGGGATAAATAAAGTTCGGTGGCGACTCTTCTGTCCTTTCTTTTCGCCTCCCCGTCGTTGCACGATGCATTTTTCGAGTAGCGACAGCTGGCGACTCTGCTGGGGATACCTAGCAAGCCACGCCTATTTTGTTTGTCGTATTTATGTTGCTTTATTTGTTTATGCTTTGTTCTCTAACTTGTTGGGCTTATTGTTTGGTTTGTGAGATAAAGCTTTCTACCCGAGCTTTCGAGTATGCACTAAGTTAGGAGGTGGTTTCTTTCTGATTTGCGAGACTTATGACTCGTTGAGTTGGATCGAATTCCACCGCTCAGATGAGGCCCCATTGGAATAATGATGGCTTACGTGTAGTCGTAATGACGTTCTTATTTCCAACTCGGGAGTCCGCGATTCTGAGGACCTTTGTAGAACCTTATTCCAAAGGTTACTAAAACATGACTCTGTGTTCATCCTTTTGAAAGGAGTACCGTCTTACGAGTAGTCGTTATGATGGGAAACTTTTGAGGGTTAGTGCATGGGACTTTGTTTGAAAAGCCTTTTGGAACACCCTCTTAAACCAATAGATTGCTAACCCGATGGGAAAGTTGCCTTGTGTTCTTGTCTTGCAGGATTTGTGACGTTGATCTTGTTGTGTTTCATTATCATATGCATTCATTAAACATCGCATTGCATATCATTTTGCATGTCAAGAGGCTTAAGAAGCTATGATTATCTCAGGTATTAGTGAATTCAATGGCTGATCAAAGGAAAAGAAGCACAAATTCCATAAAGTTCAGGGAATCAAAATTGGAATCAATTCAAGATCTTCTGGTCGGAATGCCAAAAGTTATCAAGATCAACATTCAAGGGAAACATGGGAAACTACTTGATCTCCTCCACTCTAGGGTTGATACTTGGGCCTTGTATGTCATGGCTCAATTCTATGATGCGCCTCTCCGGTGTTTCACTTTTCAAGACTACCAGTTAGCTCCTACCTTGGAGGAATATTCTCATATCTTGAATATTAAGATCAAAGATCAACCTGTCTATACTGGTTTGGAAGAAGAACCAAAACCTTCTGTCATTGCTCTCGCTCTTCATATCACCAAAGAAGAAGTCAAGGAGGGACTAACAAGTAAGGGAGGTGTTCAAGGATTCCCACTGAAATTTCTGCTAGAAAAGGCTACTCAATACAAGGCTGATAAAGATTGGGAAAAGTTCGGTGCTAGTGTTGCTCTAATGATTTATGGGATTGTCCTCTTTCCAAATGTGGACAATTTTGTAGACATCACCGCTATCGTTCTCTTCATACAAAAGAATCCAATCCCCACGCTCCTCGCCGATGTTTATCACTCCATTCATTGGAGGAGTGAAAAGAAGGGAGGAATGATCCAATGCTGCTCTCACCTACTATACCAATGGTATGCTTCTCATTTGCCAAAGAAAGGGCCGTTCGTGGATAATAAGAAGGAATTAAAATGGTCCCAACGCATCATGTCTCTAGAAGCTAGTGATATTGCTTGGTACTCTCATGAGTATTATGATGTGGAAATCATTTTTAGTTGTGGAGGATTCGGTAATGTACCGTTGATCAGTAGGGCCGGTTGTATTAACTATAACCCCGTCATGGCACTACGCCAGTTGGGTTATGCTATGGAAGACGAGCCCGAGGCAGAAAAGGTTCAGAGTTTCTTTTTGCTATCCACGTTAGAGGATCCTGCCTTTGTCAGGAAGATTGCCAAGGCTTGGGGCAACATTCATACCAAAGGGAGGAGAGAGTTAAAAGCAAAGAATTGTGTGGCAAAAGAACCATACAGCCAGTGGTTACTAGCTAGAGTGGCTGAGAGGTCATTACCATTCCCCTCCGAGCCATCTATGCGTGAAGCACCTCCTGCTCCCACTCATGTGTCCATAGAAGAATATGAAAAGCTGAAGCTAGTAGTGGAGAGGTTGACTAGGGAGAATCAGGACCTTCAGAATGAAGTCCATCAAGCAAATGTGGAGAGCGGTCAGTACAAAAGAAAGGTGGAGTTTGAACAGGATCAAGCGGCTGAGAGTAGCAAGAAGTTGAAACTAGAAACAGATCTGAGAGTCAGGTACCAACAGGGTTACGAAGGGGCTGATGCATCGTTAACAACTCTTCGACAACGCCTAAAGGATACCAAAGCTTCTTGTGATAGGGCATGGCACTTCTTTGAGATTGCCTCTACCGAGAAGAAGGAAATACGAGAGAATCTTGAAGCTGATATTGGGAATCTTGAGGAACAACTAAGAAGTGCCTTGAACCTAGCGGAAAATGAACGAAGACTCAAAGAGGAGGCCTTGAGGGATTCATATGTCACATCTGACATGTGGAATAACAAGTGTCATGAATTGGAGACCGTCCAAGAGACAGCCCTTTTGTGGAGAAATCGTTTCGAGACTTTGCAAAAAGATAGTGCGCAGTGGTTTGAGAAGGAAGCGCAACTCAATGAGTTGCTGGACACCCATGTGGATTCTATATGCTATTACCAGTCAACTCTAGATATGTGTCGTTCTAGGTACAACAATTTGGTAGAGCATTGCAACCTCATGATCCGTGATATTCCATGGAGATTGGAAAGTGCAATCCAAGACTTGGAAGGGAATGATATCCCTCCTTCTATTCACCACTTCATCCAGCTCTGTGACCAAATGGTTAGGAGGTTCATGTTCGAGACGAAGAAGCTTGAGGAGCGTCTCCAAAAGAAGAATTTCTAGTTTTCTAGTACTCTTGATTTTCAGCTATTCAGTATTTCCCTCGTAATATGAATTATTATTCGGCTTAGTCCGCAAATGCTTGTATCGAATATTCCCGAATTAATGAGAATTTACTTTTTGGTCTAATTGTGTTTTCTTTATTTGTTCATTCGCAATTCTATAATACCGGTTATAATCATAAGTTTTGAAAGTCTCTTGAACATTTGCATGGACTTGTGCATCATTCTGCATCCCCTGAAACTCGACCTCACACCGCTTGCCATTTCAGAAAGAGAAAAAGAGGGGGAAAGAGAAAGAGCAAACTGACTTCTCAACACTCCTACAACACGCGGGGAAATCAGCAGAGAATTATGGATCAGGTTCAAGCCGAGCTTTTGGAGTTTCGTGAGAAGATGGCGCAATTCATGGAGATGATGCAGGGGGTGGCCAATGGACAGGACCAGTTAAGGACATTGGTTCAACCTTTAATAGCTCAAGTGGATGGAAGTGGCGTTTTGCACGGTGGGGCTGCTGCTGTTCCCCCTCCTGCTAATGGTGGAACCTCGCAAGTCAACGGTGGCCCAACTATAGTCAACCTTCCGGGCGGAAGAGAACAAGCTGGAATCCCCATCCCAGTTGTGGCAGGCGCCATACCTATTAGCGTGAATCCTCAATGGGACCAAGATGAACAGGATGATATCTTCTCCATGAGGGACCTTGGGGGAGGGCTACGATCCGACACCAATAGAAGGTTTGATGAAATAGAAGAAAAGATGAAAAGCATTCTGGAGAATCAAAATACTATGGGGCTTGACATGTCCAATCTGGGACTGATTCTGGGACTTAAGATTCCTCCAAAGTTCAAAGTACCGGACTTCGATAAGTACAAGGGAACAACATGTCCAAAGGTGCATATCCGCTCCTATTTTCGAAGAATGTCTGCATACTCTGATGATGAGAAATTGCTTATGCACTTTTTCCAAGACAGTCTGTCCGGGCCTTCCTTGGAATGGTACATGGGTTTGGAACCTGTCAATATCCGAAGCTGGAAAAATTTGGCAGAGGCTTTTGTCCAACACTACCAATACAACAGTGACTTGGCACCTAATCGAGTGCAGCTGCAGAATTTATCCCAAAGGAGTAATGAGTGTTTTAAAGAATACGCTCAAAGGTGGCGGGAGCTTGCCGCTAGAGTTCAACCTCCCATGGTGGAAAGAGAACTAATTGATCTATTCGTGGGAACATTGCCTGGAATCTACTACGAGAAGTTGGTGAGTAACATGTCGGGAAGCTTCTCAGATTTGATCATCACCGGCGAAAGAGTCGAGAACGGCATAAAGTTGGGGAAAATTCAAGCAGGAGAAGGAACTTCTTTGGGAGGTGGAAGAAAGAACTTTGGAGCTAAGAAAAGAGAAAATGAGGCAAACGCGGTGTCAAGTTTCAGGAATCGGAATCGGAATCAGAATCAATATCAGCAACAACCCTACTATCATCAACCATCACAGGTAGCTAGTATTGCCATCCCGGCAACATTACCACCTCAGCAACAATTACCTCAACAGCAACAATTACCTCAACAACAGCCACGCCTGCAGCAGCAACAGCAGCAACCTCAACAGCGAAATTTTGCTCCAAGACAATACCCAGACCGAAGAAGGGTGGTGGATAGGCACTTTGACACCCCAACAATGTCATACTCTCAGTTACTACAACACTTACTGCAATTAGAGTTGGTCCAGAAAAGGACGTTGGCACCTCTAATTGGCCAGCCCCCTCCCGGGTATGACGCCAACGCTAGGTGCGACTTCCACTATGGCGCTCCTGGTCACCATATTGACAATTGTAAAGCTTTTAAGCACAAGGTGCAAGACCTCGTTGACAACAAGATTATCAACTTTAACCACGATGCGCCCAACGTCGTTCAAAATCCTATGCCGAAACATGGGGCAGGTGGAGTGAATGTTGTGGTTGAAGGAGAAGATTTAAACTTGGTATATGATGTCAAAGAGCTAAAGACTCCTTTGAGTTTTGTGAAAAGCAAGCTGTTAGGAGGTGGGGTGTTTCCTGGATGTGAAAAGGACTGTGAAGAATGTGCTGCCCATCCTGAAGGGTGTGAGAATTTGAAGAATCACATACAGCGCATGATGAATGAAGGTGTTCTACAATTTGATAAGATCTGTGAGAAGGATGAAAAATTAAACGATGAAGAAGAGGATGAGGTGGCCACCATCTCTATCCCTTTCAAGACAATTACTATTTCTGCGCCTCCGGTGCGACCTACCATTATATTCACCAAGGCGGGACCTGTACCTTATGAGAGCTCCAAAGCCATTCCTTGGAACTATGGAGCAGAATGCTATTACAACGGACAGAAACAGGAGTTGGAGAATTCGCCTTTTGATTCGGTCGACAATTTGGTAGGGGCTGGAGGAATGACTCGGAGTGGGAGAATATTTGCGCCTCCCGAAGTAAACGCAGAAAGAGCTGATAAAGGTAAAGGGAAATTTGTGGTAGAAGAAAGCTCTCAGGCTAGAGAAAAGGAGGCCGCGCTGAAGGACACCGAGGAGTTCATGCGCATGATAAGGAAGAGTGACTATAAGATTGTGGATCATCTCCAACAGACACCTTCAAAGATTTCCATCTTATCGTTGCTGTTATGTTCTGAGGCTCACAGAAGTGCTTTACTCAAGGTTCTTGATAACGCTTATGTACCACAAGAAATATATGTGAACCAGTTGGAGGGAGTGATGGCCCATGTTAATGCAGGAAATGGATTGGGATTTACGGATTTTGATTTAACACCAAAGGGGAGGAATCACAATTCGGCACTGCACATTTCCGTCGAATGTAAAGGAGTTGTTTTGTCTCATGTATTGGTAGACACTGGGTCATCATTAAATGTGTTACCCAAGAAAGCCCTCATGAAACTGGATATTCGAGGAGTAGTGTGCACTCCAAGCAGCTTAGTAGTTAGAGCCTTTGATGGGACAAGGAGGTCAGTACTTGGGGAACTGACTCTGCCAATTCAAGTTGGTCCGGAGGTTTTTGATACAGTGTTTTATGTAATGGATATCAGCCCGGCTTATAGCTGTCTTTTGGGGCGACCATGGATACACTCAGCAGGAGCTGTGACATCAACCTTGCACCAGAAATTGAAGTACATGGTGGACGGTAGCATTGTGACTGTCTGCGGTGAGGAGGATATCATGGTAAGCCATCTATCTTCATTCAAATATGTGGAGGTTGATGGTGAAATTCACGAAACCTTGTGCCAAGCTTTCGAAACAATTCAAATCAAGGAGAAGGCACCTGTGGAAGCAAAGGCGCCAGAAGTTTCTATGACGTCTTACAAGGATGCTCAAGCCATAGTGAAGTCTGGATCAGCACCAGGATGGGGGCAGGTGGTAAACGTCCCAAACAAGCAGGATAAGTTTGGACTAGGGTACAGCCCGTATGCTTCATCTTCACAGAGCGCTCCTCGCTACAAAGGTCCTGTTCAGTTTACTAGCAGTGGGGTCATCTTCGATCGTATCAACGCCATATCAGATGGGGAAGGAGATAGTGACTGTGATATGGATACATGGATCCAGCCATGCGTCCCCGGCCAAGGGTTGAAGAATTGGAGCATGGAAAAAGTCGTCACAGTGACCTATGAAGAGTAATTGTTTTGTTTTGATTAATGTATTTCCATATGCTTTGCCCAAGGCATAATGGACTTTATTTGTAGGGCCCTATCTTTTATGCATGTGAACAATCTTTTATTATCAATTGAAAGTCGTCTTTTTCATTCAAAATTTTGTGATCCTTGTTTTTCTTGTTTTCATTTTTAACAATAAAATGGCAATGTGGTTTGTGTTCGTTTTGTTTGCATATCATTTAAAAGCATAAAATCATCATCATCATCGCAGGTTATATATTTCAGATGCCACCGAATCAGACTCGTCTATGACTCGGTATGACTTTGACAATCCGATCTTTCAAGCTGAAGAAGAGATCGAAGAGGATGAAAACCTGCCTGAGGAGCTTGCCAGATTACTCAGACAAGAGGAGAAGGTCATCTTGCCTCATCAGGAGGAAGTTGAAGTTATCAACTTGGGAACCGAAGAAGATAAGAAGGAGGTCAGAATAGGGGCCACATTGCAAGATGAGGTCAAGCAACGATTGATTGAGTTACTCCAAGAGTACAAAGATGTGTTTGCCTGGTCGTATGAGGATATGCCCGGACTTGACACAGATATCGTGGTTCATTGTCTGCCTCTTCGTGAAGAATGTCCTCCTGTCAAACAGAAATTGAGAAGAACGAGGCCAGACATGGCAGTAAAGATCAAGGAAGAAGTTCAAAAACAGTTAGATGCTGGATTTCTTGCCGTAGCCAACTACCCTCCTTGGGTCGCTAACATCGTGCCCGTGCCTAAAAAGGACGGTAAAGTTAGGATGTGTGTTGACTATAGAGACTTGAATAGAGCGAGCCCAAAGGATGATTTCCCGCTTCCCCATATTGACGTGCTTGTCGATAACACCGCGCAATACTCAGTGTTTTCTTTCATGGA
Organism: Lathyrus sativus; assembly: GCA_963859935.3. Taxonomy (NCBI): domain Eukaryota; kingdom Viridiplantae; phylum Streptophyta; class Magnoliopsida; order Fabales; family Fabaceae; genus Lathyrus; species Lathyrus sativus. The sequence goes on along the minus strand of OZ012738.1, from coordinate 449,809,920 downwards.
TGGCTTCTCCGGATATAATCAAATTAAGATGGCGCTCGAGGATATGGAGAAAACAACTTTCATTACACCTTGGGGGACCTTTTGCTATAAGGTGATGCCTTTCGGGTTGAAAAACGCAGGGGCAACTTATCAAAGAGCAATGGTCACGCTTTTTCACGACATGATACATCACGAGATCGAAGTTTATGTCGACGATATGATTGCGAAGTCTCAAACGGAAGAGGGGCACTTGGTGAACCTTCTAAAGCTGTTTGAGAGGTTGAGGAAGTTCAAATTGAGGCTGAATCCGAGTAAATGCACCTTCGGCGTGCGGTCAGGAAAGCTTTTGGGTTTCATTGTTAGTGAAAAAGGTATTGAGGTTGATCCCGCGAAGATCAGGGCAATTCAAGAAATGCCAGCACCAAAGACTGAGAAACAGGTTCGGGGTTTCTTAGGTAGATTGAACTATATTGCAAGGTTCATATCTCACCTCACCGCCACTTGCGATCCGTTGTTTAAACTTTTGAGAAAAGATCAGGCTGTCGTTTGGAATGAGAATTGCCAGAAAGCGTTTGATAAAATAAAGGAGTACCTACAAGAACCTCCAATACTGATGCCCCCAATGGCTGGGAGACCGTTGATAATGTACTTAACAGTTCTTGAGAGTTCCATGGGTTGTGTTCTCGGTCAGCACGACGAGACTGGAAGAAAGGAACACGCAATTTACTACTTGAGTAAAAAGTTCACCGATTGTGAATCCAGATATTCAATGTTAGAAAAGACTTGTTGCGCACTTGCTTGGGCTGCCAAACGCCTAAGACAGTATATGTTAAACCACACAACCATGTTGATCTCAAAGATGGACCCGATTAAGTATGTGTTCGAAAAACAGGCGCTATCAGGAAGGATTGCTAGATGGCAGATGATTCTGACGGAATATGATATTCAATATGTATCCCAAAAAGCTATTAAAGGTAGCGTGTTGTCAGAATATCTCGCAGAGCAACCAGTTGATGATTATCAGCCGATGAAGTTTGACTTTCCCGACGAGGACATCATGTACTTGAAGATGAAGGATCGTGATGAACCGCTACCAGACGAAGGACCAGAATTGGGTTCCCAGTGGAAGTTGATCTTTGATGGTGCTGTCAACTCTTACGGTAGTGGGATTGGGGCAATCATTACAACTCCCCATGGTTCCCATATACCATTCACCGCGAGGTTAACATTCCCATGCACCAATAACGAGGCCGAGTACGAAGCATGTATCATGGGCATTGAGGAAGCAATCGATTTGAGAATCAAGAACCTTGATATCTATGGAGATTCAGCCTTAGTGGTCAACCAAATCAAGGGAGAGTGGGAGACGCGCCAGCCTAATCTGATCCCATATATGAACTACGCAAGAAGGTTGCTACCTTTCTTCGATCGAGTAGAGCTTCACCATGTGCCAAGAGCAGAGAATCAGATGGCTGATGCTTTGGCTACTCTATCCTCGATGTACAAAGTTAACTTCTGGAACGATGCTCCAATAATTGTTATTTCGCGGCTCGATAGACCAGCATTTGTGTTCGCAATAGATGAAGCTCCTAACGGTAAACCATGGTTTTATGACATCCGGAACTTTCTTAAGAACCAAGAGTACCCGCCCGGGGCATCTACCCAAGATAAGAAAACTTTGAGAAGATTGTCCGGCAATTTCTATCTGAATCCGGACGGTGTGCTCTATCGAAGAAACCATGACTTAGTGCTACTAAGATGTGTGGACGAAAAAGAAGCAAATCTGCTTATGGAAGAGGTCCACGAAGGTGCCTTCGGAACACATGCAGGTGGACATGCCATGTCTCGAAAGTTATTAAGGGCTGGGTATTATTGGTTAACTATGGAATCAGATTGCTTCAAGTATGCCAAGAAATGCCATAAATGTCAAATTTATGCCGACAAGATTCATGTACCGCCGTGTCCTTTGAATGTCATATCGTCGCCGTGGCCTTTTTCCATGTGGGGCATTGATATGATTGGAAAAATCGAGTCGACCGCGTCCAATGGACACCGTTTTATCTTAGTGGCTATTGATTATTTCACCAAATGGGTCGAAGCGGCCTCTTATGCCAATGTCACCAAGCAGGTAGTGGCCCGATTCATCAAAAGAGATATCATCTGTCGATATGGGATACCCGAGAGGATCATTACTGACAATGGTTCTAATTTGAATAATAAGATGATGAAGGAACTGTGCCAGGGTTTCAAAATCGAGCATCATAATTCTTCTCCCTATCGTCTGAAGATGAATGGCGCAGTAGAAGCGGCTAACAAAAACATTAAAAAGATAGTACAAAAGATGGTGGTGACTTATAAAGATTGGCACGAGAAGTTGCCCTTCGCTTTACATGGATATCGTACTTCGGTACGTACTTCAACTGGGGCAACTCCTTTTTCGTTGGTGTATGGCATGGAAGCTGTTCTTCCATTGGAGGTTGAGATCCCTTCTCTGAGAATACTGGCTGATGTCAAACTAGATGAAGCAGAATGGGCAAAGAACAGATTGAATCAACTTAGTTTGATGGATGAGAAAAGATTGGCGTCTCTCGTGTACGGTTGTTTGTATCAAAAGAGGATGAAGAACGCCTATGATAAGAAGATACGTCCTCGGAATTTTCAGGCAGGCGACTTAGTGTTGAAGCGAATTCTCCCACCACAAAACGATCATAGAGGCAAATGGACTCCCAACTACGAGGGGCCATATGTTGTGAGAAAGGTGTTCTCCGGAGGAGCCTTGTTACTTTCAACTATGGATGGTGAAGATTTTACATCCCCGGTGAACGCAGACGCAGTCAAAAAATATTTTGCTTAAGAAAGCCCGCTGGAAAGAAAAGAGTGTCCAGGCAAGAATGGGGCATCCCGGCGAACCACAAAAGGATAGGTTCGGGCAAAAGTTAGGGATATAAGAAAATGTGAACCCGCAAAGTTGAAAACCTGAAAAGGCGACTTTGGCAAAAATGGGTATCCCGGTGAATCGAAAACCCGCAAGGGCGATTCAGGCAAAAATTAGGGATTTTGAAGCAAATGACTGCGACCTGTGCATTGATCATCACAAGCATAGTGGACTCTAGGAAGAACTCGAAGATCTCCCCTTCAAATCATTCTCTTCGGAAGTTAAAGTATCGGAAAACGTCGAAGTCACGCCAGTCATGGATGAGTCGTTACATGGTGTTTGTCTGTACCACATTGCCGACATTTTGTATTTCTTTTCCTGCAAATTAGCTTTTTGCGCAGCTTTCTCTTTTCAGGAGTTGCATCCGATGTAAATTTGCCTATTTTTAGGCCTTCCATCAATAAAACATACTATTCAGAAAAAGCTTTCTGTTCCGTTTTTTACTTTTACCATTTTGATTACGAAAGACGTCTAACATTTTTGATGAGAAAAGAAATTGCATACGTAAAACGTGTGGGCTTTTCTAATTGTTAATCAAGACATTTGATTTTTAACTAAGGTCACAATTGACAATTTGGCGTGGGCCGTACAACACTTTTGTCTATTTATTGTTGCCCCCAAGCAGAGATCGTTAATCTCCATCCCCCAGCAGAGAGAGTGTGGGATAATCTCCCAGTAAATCTTGTTCAATATCCCTAGCAGATAGTGGATTCAATCTCCAGCAGAAGAGAGTAATTCACAGCGCTCAGCTGTTGTTTCCCCAGTAGAGTTATTCCGTTTAATCATTCACATTTGATTTCCCCAGCAGGGTGGACTTTGTGCTTATCAGAGCAGTTTTACCCAGTTGTTCCTCGGAGGCTATCCAGAGCTTGTTTTCCCAGCATGAGTTTACTTGCGCTAGGCGTATCAGACATTGCCCCAACGGAGTTGGCCCTTTCTCTTTAGCATTTATTTTGCTAAAGAGGTCCATTTGCATCTACATTCATGCATAACATCTACCCAAATGCGAAGCATTTCCATTTCGTATGGAGCATTTCGCCATATTCAAACACATGCATATGAAACATATGCCAGGTTGTTATCCCTTTTATTCTCGGACGTACCTTCCGCAATTATCAGCATATTTATCAAGCTTGTATGGAATACAGGTCTCCAGCAAAGATCATTGACAGATGTGTTCATCTTATCACTCTCCCTAACGGAGTTTACTTGTTTTCCGACTTTTGGTCGATGTTGATTCTTCTTAGCGATCCTAACTTTTGGTTAGTAGCTTGTTTTCCGACTTTTGGTCGATGTTAATCTTTCTCAGCGATTCTAACTTTTGGTTAGTAGCTTGTTCCGACTTTTGGTCGATGTTGATTCTTCTTAGCGATCCTAACTTTTGGTTAGTAGCTTGTTTTCCGACTTTTGGTCGATGTTAATCTTTCTCAGCGATTCTAACTTTTGGTTAGTAGCTTGTTCCGACTTTTGGTCGATGTTGATTCTTCTTAGCGATCCTAACTTTTGGTTAGTAGCTTGTTCCGACTTTTGGTCGATGTTAATCTTTCTCAGCGATTCTAACTTTTGGTTAGTAGCTTGTTCCGACTTTTGGTCGATGTGAATCTTTCTAAGCGATTCTAACTTTTGGTTAGTAGCTTGTTCCGACTTTTGGTCGATGTTAATCTTTCTAAGCGATTCTAACTTTTGGTTAGTAGCTTGTTCCGACTTTTGGTCGATGTTAATCTTTCTTAGCGATCCTAACTCTTGGTTAGTAGCTTGTTTTCCGACTTTTGGTCGATGTGATCTTTCTAAGCGATCCTAACTCTTGGTTAGTAGCTTGTGTTCCGACTTTTGGTCGATGTTTTTGAATGTTATTCTTTGATGGGCGCTCGTTCCCCACAGAGTTGTCTGGTTAAGCTTTCCCCAACAAATTATCTTTTGCGATCAATGCATGTTATCTTCGGACCTTTGTGTAAGGTTCCTCTTTCTCCTACGGTTGGCAAATTTCTGGTTTCTTTGGTATTCAAACCGTCTTTTATTCTGAATGTTCGAAAGCTGTTCGCTTTCATCCCTTCAGGCCCAAGCCGTTTGAATAGGGGCAACTGTTGTACCCCAAAATTTGACCAACCTCTCTGGCCTATGTTTTACTTCATCTGCATCAACATAGGGCATAAAAACATTACATGACATAGCAATTTGCATTTTTTTTACAGGAAAAAAAAAAGGATGTGTATTCAAAATATATAATGTGGAGAATAAGGAAGTTATTTTTCCAAAGTAAAAAAAAATATAATTGAGACAAATGCACAAGGTGGGGTTTGAACCCACCACCTCTTGCTCCACATTCCTTCACCTTTACCACTTGGCCAGAGGCGCACGTTTATGAATAATATGAAAGGAAGAATTATATATTTTAAGTATTGAAAATAGAGGCGCGCAAAATAAAAAATGTGGTGGATTTTGGTCTCACCAGGATTCGAACTCGTATCTATATGGTAAACAGGCGCATGACTTAACCACTGGGGTGGCGATACATCCATTGATTATCCCACCCCAGTTTGATCAAATACCTTGCTTTGTTCGTGGCTGGGAAGAAGATGAAGAGCAAAACATCTATGCGTGAAGAATGAAGATTGGGCAAAACCTATCCATTTCCAGCGAAACAAATTTCAATCTCGTTCATTTTTCTACAAGGATTAATTTGGCGTTTCTGGTTTTGGCGTTAGAAGTGTATTGACTGAGTTGTATTTGAAATTGCAAAAGGGAGGGAAGTGGCTTAACCATGTTTTGAGGTGTACTGCAGTTTTCCATTTTTAGGCCAAACACCCAAAGGTACTTTGCTCTGGGTATTGCTGAACCTATCACCAATATGGACAAAGCACAGCAACCTCTATAACCTGCTGTAAACCCTAGTGGGTACCCCTACCATCTCACAACAAGACACGAGGGAAAGCTCAGCAGAGAGAAAAATTGGATTCAAAATTCAGAGTATAAAAGGATAAGGTGGAGCAGAAAACCCTAGCAGCCACGATTCTGGTTGGAAAAGAGGAAAAAGTATCTTGAAGAGTGAGGTTTTGGAGCTGCTCTCAAAGGTGGGATTCTTCAAAGATCTTTGGCATTTCAGTTCTTGTTTCTAGGTATGGATATTTGCTTTTATTCTCCTCATATGCATATATCATGATTGGATATTTGTTCTGCCTAGTTTATTTCTCAAACTTTACATATGCTGAAGAAAAATGATGAATGTGTTCATGGTGTCTTATCTGCATTCCTGATGACAGTTTAAAAGATGTGTATGTTATGTGTTTTGGTTAAAGTATTTGATTCCTATTAAGTCTAAGATGATTAAGAGCATTGTTGGTTTTTGAGCACTTGACCTGTTACATGCTTCTGTTTAAGTAAACTTGTTGAGTTTTGGTTTCTTTTGGGTATGCTACTATGGAGATAATGTTTGTTTGTTGGTTGTTTGGATCTGAACCACTTGTTGAGATTGTTTGAGTATTGTGCTATGGACATAGTTTATATGCTTCCTATTTTTCCACCACATTTTTTTAGTTATCTTTTGTCTTAAAACTACTCTGTCAAGACTGATGAAAATGTTGCTCTTGCTCAGTTATGAAGTGGATTTTTGCTTTAGACATCATGGTATTTGCTGCTAAGAATATTCTGTCATTGTGGATCTATTTGTGTAGCCTTCATGTCTTGACCTTGACTGTCAGTTTCCACTTAGAGTTGATAACCTCATATGCTTCAAAATTTCACTTAAGTCTTTTAAAGGAAAACCCCAACCGTTGGTGTGTCGTTTTGGTCATGCATGAGTTATGTGAATCTGATATTAGCATGCTATGTGGTCAGTTTTAAATTCATTTCTTGCTAGAGGGTTTGTTCTTGTTTGATGTTCAACCATGAGAATGTGATGTGCAGGTTGTGTTAGTAAAATGTACTGTCCCTTTGCTATGTATGTGTTGTGGTTATGCTTGAGATGCTAACATGTAGCAGTAGGATATCTAGGGGATTTATTTGCTTCTCCCACATTCAAGTGCCTGCTTGTTTTGCTTATTCTTTTGTGTGTGTTGGTTGGAGTTCATTGCATTGGTGATGGTCTAGAGGTCAGGAGATGTTGCTGTTTATTTGAGCATTGCATATATCATGTTTAAAGTTGTATGTGAAGCAAAATGCAAGGTGTGTGACTTAATGTGATGGACTGTTCGTGTTATGTGTGGGTTGTGTTCATGTTGGATATGCTGATCTATGACAGCAAGCATTAATAATTGGTTACTCTGTCTCATCATTTGGTTGTTTGTTGCTGTTATTTCTTTTGGTGTCATTACATATCAATTTCAGTCTTTGTGACTACAGATTCCCTTGGTGTCCTGTATGGATGTGGTGAACATTTGGTCTGTTTGTTTTGATGTATCTGTTGCATAACCTCAATGGTGTATTGAATGAGTATGCTGTAAACTTTGTTTTCATGTTGGTCTTAAATGGTATGCTGCTGCTGTTTGCTAATCTGCAATATCCATGATTGAAATCTACAGCATTTGCAGGATATTTGTTTTGAATATTGTGTTTGAGCTGGACCAGATTTTTGCTGATTGTTAGTTTGTTAGTTTAGCAGTTAATGTCAAGAATGTTTAAAGGTTGATTTGAGATGCTTTGGAAAAGTATTAATGCTAATTGGTTTCCTTTCTCATGAGATGTTTGTTTTATCATTGGAGGCAATTTTGATTCATTGCTTGTTTTGGATTTCTTTTTGGTCTGCTGTTTAGTCATGTCTGCATTCAAACACACCAAGCCACAAACTTGACACTTTTTGCTTAACTTGTTTTTCATTAAAACAACACATCACACACCTCACATTGGTCCATTACAACATGCTTGAACTATCATTTCATTCAAAATCACTCAATTATGAAAAATCACTTTCAAAATGCAAAATGTCACTTTTTGTACTTAACTTCCACTGGTGGAAGTTATGTGTTATTTTAGGCTTTTTTCAAAAATGTCACTTTTTGTACTTAACTTCCACTGGTGGAAGTTATGTGTTATTTTAGGCTTTTTTCAAAAATGTCACTTTTTGTACTTAACTTCCACTGGTGGAAGTTATGTGTTATTTTAGGCTTTTTTCAAAAATGTCACTTTTTGTACTTAACTTCCACTGGTGGAAGTTATGTGTTATTTTAGGCTTTTTTCAAAAATGTCACTTTTTGTACTTAACTTCCACTGGTGGAAGTTATGTGTTATTTTAGGCTTTTTTCAAAATGTCACTTTTTGTACTTAACTTCCACTGGTGGAAGTTAAGTGTTAAATTTGCCTTTTTTTAAAATGGTCACATACACTTCGATACACCTAGTCACTTTTGACCACACTTTGTTTAAAACACCTTGCACACATTTTGTATTAAATATATATGTGATGTTGGAATCCTTGGTTTACTTGAATTTTGGTCCTCCGTCGGGTTCGTTACTTTGCATCTAAGAACATTTCTCAAGTCATCAATAATAAAATAATTTCTTTATATTGAATTAAAAATAGAGGGTTGGGTGTAGACCCCTTCTTCTTCGAGTGTTGGGATGCCCACTGTAGTGAGGGTGATTTCGACACTCGTCTTTCAATACGAAGACGCTTCTAAACTTTTCTCTCCTAAAAAACCTCGGTCTCGTATCGAGTCCATTTTCAAACCATCTTTCAATAAATTAATTTCTCTTTGTATTGAATTAAAGAGAGGGGATTAAGTGTAGTCTTCTTCCTCTCCGAGTGTTGGGATGCCCACTGTAGTGAGGGTGATCTCGACACTCGTCTTTCAATATGAAGACGCGACTTCTTCCACCATATCTCACTTTCACAACTTCATTCTGTAATCTTTCATCACCTAAAACCTCGGTCTCGCGCCGAGTGCATTTTCAAATCTTTTTTACAACAAAACTTGAATGGTTGTGGAGTGGTTAGGCGTAGGCCTTCTCCTATCCCGAGTGTTGACGTTTACCGTAGGGTTCTCTGTCGCAAAACACTTACCGTTTAAAACCAAAAACACTTTAATAAGAGAATGAAGATCTCTTTGTATTGAATTAAAGAGAGGGGATTAAGTGTAGTCTTCTTCCTCTCCGAGCGTTGGGATGCCCACTGTAGTGAGGGTGGTTTCGACGCTCGTCTTTCAATACGAAGACACCTCGTTCACCACATAATTTTCATAACACAAAAACTTTGAGATAACGAATTGGGTACTACCTGTAGGGGTTACTATTCGAGGATATGTCTCGCCCCCTAAAAACAACCAAATCAATCAAACGTGACATCTTGCCTCGCATGGCGAAAACCTAATCATTTCAAAAAGGATATGTTACGTCCGTTCTACCGCAAACAGGTAACGCCTAAGTCTCCAACGAGCGAGCAGCAAAACACCTAACTGCGAGAATGCGCATGATAGCATCATCCATAAAAAACATCAACAAACCGTAGGCCGAACTACGGCTGCTCTGATTTCTCATACCAGATGAGAATACGTAGGCACAAGACGGCGATGTCTTGGCGAGCACAATCCCCCCTATCTTTAGTTTCCCGAACTACGTCGACTCTGATTTTCTCATATCTGTTGAGAATACGTAGGCCTAGGACCGCGAAGTCCTACCGAGTCCGTTCTCTCCCTGCTTCCCCCCGTTACTTCTCTTTCACCGTTTCTAAACCCTTCTTTCTATCCCTTGGAACACTCTCTTTATAGCATAATCTTTAAGCAAATAAAATCACACATCGACAAACAAAAGGTTCCCATCGAGTACGATGGTTGCGAGGGGTGCTAATACCTTCCCTTCGCATAACCGGCTTCCGAACCCGTTCTTGGTTGCGATACCATCTTATCCGTTCGTTTCTTAAGGTTTTCTCGATATTTTCCTTTCCCCTCATGGGATAAATAAAGTTCGGTGGCGACTCTTCTGTCCTTTCTTTTCGCCTCCCCGTCGTTGCACGATGCATTTTTCGAGTAGCGACAGTGTGCATATAAACTCCATAAACAGAAAAATATGGAACGTTATCCTTAATGGTCCAATAGAAATTACTATGACCAATGCGGATAATGTAGTTGTGCCAAAGCCTGAAGCACAATGGACCGATGACGATGAGAAAAAATACAATTATGATTGGAAAGCTAAAAACATCTTAATCTCCTCATTAGGTGTAGATGAATACTATCGTGTATCCCATTGTCCTACTGCTAAGGCCATGTGGGATTCACTACAAATAGCCCATGAGGGGACAAACGATGTTAAGTTGGCTAGAATCAATACATTAACTCAAGAGTTCGATCTCTTTTTCATGGAGCAAGGGGAAACCATTGCTGACATGCAAAAGATATTTACTCATCTCATCAATCGTTTACATTCATTAGGTAGGCCTGTTTCCAATGATATTGCTACTAATAAGATCTTAAGATGTCTTAACAGGGAATGACAGCCTAAAGTGACCGCCATCAAAGAAGCACATGATCTTACCTTATTAGATTTAACAACATTGTTTGGCAAATTACAAGAGCATGAGCAGGTACTCTTGAGCTTAGACCAACGCGAAAAAATGGAAAAGAAAGACAAAACGAAGGTGAGTGAAAAGAAATCGATAGCTCTCAAGACTTCCTCCTTGAAGTCTCAAGCAAAAGAGTAAAATGATTATTCCTCGAGCGACGAAGAAGAAGAGGACACAAACGAAGATATGGGGTTGTTTGTTAAACGGTATAACCGTTACGTGAGAAAGAACGGCATCCAACATTCCGAGAAAAACTTGGTAAACTTCCGGAAACAATCGAGACACTCTAAGGATGATGACTCGAAAGGTAAAAAGACTAGAGGGACGTGCTACAAGTGTGGAAAGCCCGGTCACTACAAACCGGACTGTCCAATGAATAAAAAGGGAAAGGACAAGGAATCATCAAAATCACACAAGAAAGCATCAAAGCCTAGGAGAGCGTACATAGCATGGGAAAGTGACAGCGACTCTTCCTCCTCTGATGAAAGTTCTAGTGATGAAGAAGAGTCTGTGAATCTATGCCTCTCCGCCAATCAGAAAAATAAGAAAAAACAGGTACGTCACTTTAAATATGATAAGTCCTCAAATATGTCGCATTCAGAATTACAAACCGCATTTCATGCCTTACATAATGAAGCAGTTGAAGCCTTCAAGAAACTTGCTTCTAATAAGAAAATCTTTACGTATTTAGAGCATAAAGTTAAAGAGTTCGAAAAGAAATTAGAGGACCTTAAGGCTTCCATTGTGAAAGGCAATGAATCGGATTGTAAAGACGATAGAAATCCTTTCAACTTCGGGTGTGGTACTTGTCATATTTGGCAAGGTGAGGTTAGAAACCTCAAGGCCAAATTAAACAAGGCACTTGAACCTAAAGTTACATTTGCTATTGATAAAAAGGATTTTAGAAAAAGTATGATTAACCCATACCAAAAATATGCATATGTAATTAGGGATCAAGCAAGTGAAAGTGTCTCTAAAGTTGATTTTGCTTGCTTATATTGTTGCAAGAAAGGCCACTCCATTGGTAAATGCCGGTTTAGGATATTTCTTGTTCCTAAAGGCATCTACCAATGGTTGCCCAAACGCAACCATTTTGTCGCTAACCTATTAGGACCCAATATGCCATTGGGTACCTCCTTGTGCTAATTATGTTTTGACAGGTGAAATGTATCGAGACCACCGAGAGAAGATGGGTTCTCGATAGTGGATGCTCAAGACACATGTCTGGAGACATATCCTTATTCATAGACTTTGTGGCTAAGAAGAAAGGGTATGTAACTTATGGTGATAACAACCGCTGAGCAATACTAGGTAAAGGTAGTGTAGGTAATCCCGCCTCTACTATGATTTCCGACGTATTGCTTGTCGAAAACCTTAAACATAACCTGCTTAGCATTAGCCAATTGTGCGACAAAGGATACAATGTATCCTTTTCAAAAGATTGTTGCAAAATTGTGCATTAAAATGATAAGAAGAATATGTTTAATGGTTTTAGAGTAAACAATGTATATATGCTTGACTTAAATGAAGTATCATTAACAAGCGACAAATGCCTCATAACTATGAGTGAAGACTCATGGCTATGGCATAGGCGTTTAGCGCATGTTAATTTTGACTTACTCAATAAGGTAGTCTCAAAAGACCTAGTCTTAGGACTTCCCAAAATAAAGTTCACCAAGGATCACCTTTGTGATGCTTGTCAAAAAGGGAAGCAAACAAGGATCTCATTTAAATCCAAAAAGATAATTTCAACAACGAGACCTCTTGAACTTCTACACATGGACTTGTTTGGGCCGTCTAGGATCAAAAGTCTAGGAGGAAACTATTACGGGTTCGTAATAGTGGACGACTTTTCTAGGTTTTGTTGGACCATCTTCTTAGTAAGTAAAAGTGATACATTCGCCGCTTTTGAAAAGTTTGCTAAGCTTTCCCAAAATAAGTTAAATACAAACATAGTGTCCATTAGGAGCGACCATGGAGGTGAGTTTGAAAATCACTTATTTGAAGAATATTGCGGTAACCATGGTATTGATCATAACTTCTCCGCTCCATGCACTCCTCAACAAAACGGGGTTGTGGAGCGCAAAAACCGTATTTTAGAAGAATTGGGAAGAACAATGATTAACGAAAGTGGTTTACCTAAATATTTTTGGGTCGACGCCATTAGTACGGCGTACTATGTTTTGAATAGGGTACTTATTCGCCCCATTCTAAACAAAACACCGTACGAACTTTTAAAATGGCGAAAGCCTAATGTTTCTCACTTGCATGTGTTTGGATGTAAATGTTTTGTATTAAACAATGGAAAGGAAAACTTGGGCAAATTTGATTCCAAAGCTGATGAAGGTATCTTTCTCGGATACTCTCACTCGAGTAAAGCATATAGAATATATAATAAACGATTACTTGCTGTAGAAGAGTCTGTGCATGTTACCTTTGATGAGTCCTACCCGAGAAATGTCGGAAAGGATAGTGTTGTTCATGGTGCAGGTACATCCACTGAAGACATACTCAAAAGTGGCGAGACGGGGATTGATCAACCTAACAAAGCCAAAATTGATGAGGATAAGGATGCACACCGTGATGCAACAGAGGAAGTTCATCCGCCTTCAAACGACGATCTTCCTCAAGAATAGAAGTCATCTAAAGACCATCCAATTGAAAACATTATTGGAGACATCACAAAGGAGAGTTTGCTAAGCTTATGCAGGGTGAATTCGAGATGAGTATGATGGGTGAACTCACATATTTTCTCGGGTTACAAATCAAGCAACTGAAGGAAGGAACATTCATGAGCCAAATAAAATATTGTTTGGATCTTCTCAAGAGATTTAACATGGCAAATGCAAAAGCCATAGACACCCCTATGCCAACATGTGCAAATATGAGTAAAGATGAAAGTGGCAAAGATGTTGAGGTAAGAAGGTACAGAGGTATGATTGGCTCACTTCTCTATCTCACTGTTTCGCGTCCCGACATTATGTTTAGTGTGTGTATGTGCGCCAGATACCAATCATGTCCTAAGGAATCCCACCTAAAATCTGTCAAACGCATACTTCGATACCTATCTGGTACTCCAAAGTATGGATTGTGGTATTCTAAGAGTAATGATTGTTCATTGGTAGGCTTCTCTGATTCTGATTTTGTCGGTTGCAAATCAGATAGGAAAAGCACCAGTGGTACATGTCACCTATTTTCAAACTCCCTGGTTAGTTGGCACAGCAAGAAACAAGTTTCTGTTGCTCTGTCAACCGCCGAAGCGGAATACGTAGCCGCCGGTAGTTGTTGTGCGCAAGTCTTATGGCTTAAACAACAACTATTGGACTTCAATTTGAAGCTAGAACGTATTCCAATATTTTGTGACAACACCAGTGCTATAAATCTTACCAAGAATCCGGTGTTACACTCGCGTACCAAACACATAGAAATTTGACACCATTTTCTTAGGGACCATGTAGAGAAGGGTGATGTTGTCTTTGAACACGTCGATACTAAAAACCAACTAGCGGACATTTTCACAAAGCCGCTAGCCAATGAGCCCTTCTTTCATATCCGTCGAGAACTTGGTATTCTCGATATTTCTGATCAGGTTTAACAATTGCTACGTTCAAATTTAATATATTTACAACTATGTTTTTGTACCACTAATAATCGTTTTGAGTTTGTTGCAAGTGCAAATCTGTGGTTAACAAGAGTAGTCGGTATAAAGGTGATATTGCTCCTTTCTCCTTCTTTTTCTTCTCTCTCTCTTAGCATTCATGACTTGAAAATAGCTATATCGTTCTACAATCATGGTACTTATATATGTATATGACTGTTGTTGGTTGATACTATGTGTGTTGAATGCATGTCATATTGTGAAAAGATGAATAGGCATGATAAATAGGCAAGTGTGACATTCTGCATAACTTAAAATTGAAAATTTTGAGTTTTTTGAAGGTTTGAGTCGACCTAAACAGGACAATGGTCGACGCATGCTGTAAATTTTCAAAATTATCAAAAACTGTACAGTATGCGTCGACGCATGCAGGGCTATGGTCGACGGCTCGCTTGAAAACCCAGAAATTTTCTCTTTTGAAAAACGTTCCAATTTCCCTCTTCCCTACATTAAATGTGTTATGATGTTTTGACATGACATTCATCTTGTGAATTGCATCTAGACACCTAAATTGTCTCCTTGTCTCCTCCCTCTTCCCAAAAACCCTAACATCTCCTTCTATTAAAGACCTAAGTATTCTTCTTCTCCAACATTATTCCCAAATCATTCTCTTCAAAGTTCCTCTTCAAACTCCTCCAAAACTCATCATCAATGGCTTCCTCTCTCCGCAAAACTACCGGTAAGAGATCAAGAGCCTCTTCATCCTCTGCTTCAGTTCCGGTTACTGCTGTTTCTCTTGTTCATCCTCCTGCTGTTGAAAACTTCAACAAAAGTCTCAGCAAAAGGGCCATAGTTCCACAGCATGCCTTCTACCATGCAACAAGTGAGCGCTTGTATCTCACTCGGCTTCTGTCCCTGTTGGACTTTCAAGGGTTCGTCAATTTCCTGGAATGTAATACAAAGTATAGTGAAGATTTGGTCAGAGTGTTTTACACAAATATGCGAGGTAACTTTCAAGATCAGCACTTTCACACCTCTGTAGGAAATAGACTGGTTAATATCAATTTTGAAGTATGGAACAAATATTTTGATATGACTGTTGATGCCGATGCACCACCTCTCCATGAGGTAACTGACACTCGTACGGTGTCGGGTTATGAATATAAGAGGGCTCTGAGTGGAATGCTCAAACGACCTTATCCAGAGGCAATTGTCAATAGCGATGCTTTTCCTCGATCGGTCACAACCGGGAAACTCAATACAGGGGAGCGCATCCTTCAGTGGATCGTCGCTCGTATACTACGACCGAAAAAGGGTGGCCTATCGCGTGTCGAACAAGCTGAGGTACATCTTATCTACATACTGCAAAACAGGATCAAAATAAATTGGCCTTACTATATTACTAGCAGGATGTTTGCTCTGAGAGACTCAAGTAGAGGCACTGCTTTAGCCTATGGGTCGTTCATCTCAGAAATTCTTGCTGCTGCGAATGTTGTGTATCCAACATTTCCATGTGTATCAGTTTCCTCAGATAAAGAATTTAGCACCAAAACCCTTGCAATGATGGGGTATTTTTGGTGTGTTGAACGACGTTCATACAGATTTGTCCGACGGGCCAATATTCCTCCGGTGCCTAGTAACGATTCTGATGAAGAAGAAAGTGAAGAGCAGGGTGAAGAAGAAAGCGACGAACAAGGTGAAGAAGAAAGTGAAGAGGAAGGTGAAGAAGACGATGCAGAAGACAACACAGATGCAGAGATACAAGAACCTATCTATGGGACTCAAGATTATCATCAATCTCCAGTCCATGATACGGCTACAAATACCGATTGGGTCCCGTACTCATATCAATCAGAAGAACAAGAAGGCGATTCTATAAATCAAGGATGGGGCGATTGGCAATATACAGGCTGGACTACCTTGGGTAGATTCTATGACCCATATCACGGCTACCCTCAAGACTACCAACCCTCTCAGCACTCATCACCTCCTCCGCCTTCGGATAACTCTGAAGTCATTACTATGATGCAGTCAATGCAGTTAGAACAACAAAACTTCATGAGGCGTCAAGACACTCATATGGAGCAGATTAGAGCTGAGCTCCATGCCCAAAATGAAAGGTTCAATTCATTTTCTACTCGGATGGACGCCCGTATTGACTCTCTGGTTGAATCACATGAGCGGCAAGATTGGGAAATCACCAACTCTCTTAGTCATCTCAACATGTCCGTCGAAGCCTTTTTGGACTTCTCGGATCCTTACCACAATCCAGATGCTGCATACCGAGGGAGAGGACGAGGACGGGGTCGTGGTTATTAGATTCATAGTTGCATATTTCATATTTGTTTATATGTTTTCGTCTGTGTACTTTTCATTTGTTTTGTATTATGTGTGCCTGAACTTTTATTACATGTTTTCGCCATTATCTATTAAGTCAAGATATTTTTGTTCATTATCATGCTTGTGTGTGAAGTTTGGTAATTAACTATCACCTATTGTCTGTTCTCTGTTAATTGATGCGTTCTTCTTCTCTTTTTGATGGTGTCAAAGGGGGAGAAGACAATGTAGCAAGCAAACACCAAAGCCAAGTCAGGATATTAACAGTTCAGGATATTAACAACATTTGATGGTTGTTTGTTCTACAGCCTTATAGTGCAAAAGAAAGGGGGAGCTTGTGTATACTTGTGTATATACATTGCATATTTGGTGTTTTAATTGTATACAGGTTGTCATCATCAAAAAGGGGGAGATTGTGGAGGCAAATCGCCACATATCACACAAGTCTGCAAGACATTGGTAAATGCAGGTTTCGATGATGACAAATTCCCAGGATAGTGATCGGTGGATTTCAATTGTGTTTTCAAACGCTGTTTGTGGTTGATTTCGCAATGTTTTTATCTGTTTTTCGAAGCTTTAGTTGTTATTATCTGCATTACTCGTAGTTGTGTGTCTTCGAGTCTTATTTTTAAGTTTATGTTACTTTTGCCGCTGGTGCGTTTGATTTGGTTTCTTTTAGTGTGTTTTTGGCAGGAATGGATAGCACGACAATCGCACCGCATTCGGAGGCAAAGAAAAGTCGAAAAAGGGAAATCAGAGCTACAACACGAGTACCCGTGTTGCACAACACGGCCCGTGTCATGGAGGACACGGTTGGCAGACACGGGTGGACCAAAGCAGAAGAAAAGAAGACTCAGACTTGCAACACGGGTGCCCGTGTCATGCAACACGGCCCGTGTTGCAGCCCTTGGAGAGGAGACATGCCCTGAAGAAGTCAGCAGCCTGACACGGCCACCCGTGTTGCACAACACGGCCCGTGTCAGGGCCACTGAAAGTGAAATTTCTCTGTTTTTTTATTTTTTGCTGTCAGACCTATTTCGAAGGGCATTTGAGACATTTCGCGATGTAATTTGAATTTAGATATAAGAGGCACATTTTAGAAAGTAGGGGACACTTTTGAACTGATATTAGGATTGACAACTGAGAGGAGAGTTCGGCTGGAAACGGAGGATCGATCAAAAGCGGAAGCAATTGATGATCCAAGGATTTCAACTTGCATTGTAATGATCTTCTCCTTTTCATTTCTAATTGTTTTTATGTTTACCAAGAACATGAGCAGCTAAACCCCAAGTTGTTAGGGGGTGGTTCTAAGTGCGATGTAATGACTTTTGTTTAATGATTCTATGAGAACTATGTTATTACCTTTATATATTTTATTTTGCATTAATCTTAATCGTATTCATATTGGAAATTAGAATTCGAATCGTGTTTAGGCTTTAGTCTGGAAAGTCAACCTAACACTTTTGCAAAGTAGTATCACGGTCGATATTGCTTAGGAATGAGGATATCCCGTATCATGTATCTTATGGTCGGAACTATTGCTTGATGCTTTTCATGGACACTGAGGAATTAGTGTACAGGAAAATCATCAAAGAGTTTTCATTAAGGAATTAAGGCAACTAAAGTGGCCAACTGATAAATTAAGGTTAATAACTAGTATAGTAGAATAATCATACAGGGTCTTTACTCGCATCGTCTCCACTCCCCTAACACTGTTCTTAGATTGATTCATAAGTCCTTATTTACTTGTTATATTACTCTGCTACCAAACAAACCACTAGACCTTTTGTTCATTTGAATCCTAAAAATTCCGTTAATTACTACGCAGTCCTCGAGATCGATACTTGGGACTTTTCCCTTATTACTACAATTGGTAAAAATAGTACACTTGCTATTTTCCCGATCATGTTTTTGGCGCCGTTGCTTTTTCGGATGACCATTGTGAATCAACCGGTGAATGTTGCGCATTTTCAGCTACACCCTTCCACCATCCGTCAGTTGGAGAGCAAGCCGTTCGCCGGAAGAATCAACGAAGATGCAAATAAACATCTTCAGAGATTCCTCACAACCACCACCTCGCTGAAAATAGAAGGACATTCCGAAGAGGCCAAGAGATTAGTTATGTTCCCGTTCACACTCACTGATGATGCGGAAGAATGGTTTTACTCGCTTCCCGCTGGGAGTATCACAACATGGCAAGAGATGGAAACTGCGTTCCTGAATGAGTATTTCCCTGCCTCAGTGTTCATCCGAAAAATATATGACATTGTCAACTTCAAGCAAAAAGAAGGAGAATCTTTAGGGGATGCATATAAGCGGTTTAAGAGGTGTCTTACAGCATGTCCTACTCATAACATGGACGCCACTGAGCAGATACAAAACTTTGTGAATGGATTACGACTCAAAACGAAACAGCTCATAGATACTGCTGCCGGTGGCTCAACCAACTTCTCAACGGCCACAGGTATCAGAAGGATCATAGAAG
Source organism: Lathyrus sativus (assembly GCA_963859935.3). NCBI lineage: Eukaryota > Viridiplantae > Streptophyta > Magnoliopsida > Fabales > Fabaceae > Lathyrus > Lathyrus sativus. The sequence continues at coordinate 449,791,095 of OZ012738.1, read as the reverse complement.
CAATCACCGCGAACGAGCACCTTGAGTTGTATGATCGCACGGTTAACCAACCGGAAGGTAAGATTGATCTGAAGTTGGCAGGCCAGGTTGTTAAAATGGAGGATCAGATCACCGCTGAGGTAGAGAGAAGGTTAAAGAAAATGAATGTTGAAACTCAGGTAGTGGCACAGGTTGAGCCAGTTCAAGCAGCACCTTGTGAAATATGCGGTGGACCACACTTTACAATGCATTGTGTAGCAACTCAAGAGCAAGTGGAACAGATTAATATGTTGAGGCAGAACAATCCTTACGCCAACACATATAATCCTGGTTGGAAAAATCACCCAAACTTTTCATGGAAAGATCAACAAGGAAATGTACAAAAATCTGTTCAAGGCCAACAACCGTATCAACCTCAGCCACAGCAGTACCAGCAGACACCGTACCAACCTCAATATCAACCACAAGCGCCTCGAAAAGCTGATTGGGAAGTGGCCATTGAGAAAATGGCCGCCCAAAGTTCTCAATTTCAAGAAGAGACAAAGAGTAACTTCAGGAATGTTGGAGCATCCATAAAGAATCTTGAAGTATAAATGAGTCAAATTGCCCAACAGCTAGCAAGTTCACAAGCGTCGGGTACACTTCCAAGTGCCACAGTACCAAATCCGAAGGATCACCACCAAATTAAGGCGGTAGTAACAAGAAGTGGAAAAGCCAAGGAAGTAGGAGAAGAGGAAACGGAACTAAATGATCACATGATTGAAGTGGAGCTGGAAATTAAAGAGAATGAAATAGTCGAGGAAGAAGTGGTGACACCGGTACCGGTAACTAAAGAAAAAGTGGTAGAACCGAAACCGGTGATCAAGCTGCCATACCCCTCAAGAAATAAAAAGAAAGGACAGCAAGAGAAGAATTTCGAGAAGTTCCTGGAGCTGTTTAAAAAGTTGGAGTTGAACATTCCTTTGTTGGAGGCACTAGAACAAATGCCCACCTATGCAAAATTCATGAAGGACATCATTGCTAAGAAGCGGACTAGTGAGTCCGAACCTGTTATTTTAACGGAAACTTGTAGTGCTATTTTGCAGGGTCTGAAGATTCCGGTCAAGAAGAAAGACAGTGGAGCTGTTACTATCCCATGCACTATTGGCGATAGGTCATTCAACAGAGCTTTAATTGATTTGGGAGCAAGTATTAGCCTCATGCCCTTGTCCATCTACAAAAAGTTGGATATCGGTGCGGTTCAAGACACTCGGATGACCCTCCAGTTTGCTGATCATTCAGTTAAGCGGCCATATGGAGTGGTTCAAGATGTACTAGTTAAGGTAGATAAATTTGTGTTTCCGGTTGATTTTGTGATCCTAGAGATGCCGGAAGATGAAGAAATGCCGTTAATTTTGGGCCGACCATTCTTGGAAACCGGGAGAGTCATGATAGATATGGAAGGCGGTACCCTGACCTTGAAAGTATATGACGAGGAGTTAAAAATTGATGTTAGTAATACCATGAAGCATAAACAGGATCGTGGCACCAGTAGCAACATACAAGTTCTAGAACAAGTCGTAAAGAGCGAACATTTGGAGAGTGTGACCCAACTACCCCTGGAGAGAGTGCTAAGCATGTCAATCTTTAAGGAAGACAAAGAAGTAGATGAGAATGACAGAGAGGTAGTCGAAATGTTGGACACTCGACCATTCCAAAGGGGATCCCGACCATACCGATGGGACGACTTACGGCAACCTATAGCGCTGGAGGGTAATGACGAAAACCCTAAAGGTTCGAAATTGAAACAACTGCCGGAAAATCTCAAATATGTTTTTCTAGACACCGAGGAAAAGTGTCCCGCCATTATCAGCTCTAGTTTGAAAAGTGTCCAAGAGAAACAACTGATTGGGGTTCTTAAAAAATTTAAGAGTGCTATTGGTTGGAAAATCGAAGACTTAAAGGGTATAAGTCCTACAGTTTGCATGCACAAAATCCTTATGGAGAAGGACCATAAACCGGTTGTGCAGCCTCAGCGAAGACTGAACCTCGTTATGAAGGAAGTCGTAAGAAAGGAAGTGGTGAAATTATTGGATGTTGGACTGATCTATCCTATATCAGACAGTTCATGGGTGAGCCCTGTTCACGTGGTGCCCAAGAAAGGAGGTACAAATGTGGTGACTAATGACAAGAATGAGTTGATTCCTACACGTACCGTCACTGGTTGGAGGGTATGCATTGATTATAGGAGACTTAATTTAGCCACCAGAAAAGATCACTTTCCGTTGCCCTTTATTGATCAGATGTTAGAAAGATTGGCTGGTCACGATTACTATTGCTTTCTAGATGGATACTCCGGATACAACCAAATCGCGGTTGCGCCGGAGGATCAAGAGAAGACAGCTTTCACATGCCCGTACGGAGTTTTTGCTTATAGGAGGATGCCATTCGGGTTATGTAATGCTCCTGCCACATTTCAAAGTTGCATGACTTCCATTTTTGCGGATATGCTCGAGAAACATATGGAAGTCTTCATGGATGATTTTTCGGTTTTCGGGTCATCATTTGATGATTGTTTAACTAACCTGTCACTTGTTTTGCAGAGATGTCAGGAAAGTAACTTGATCCTGAATTGGGAAAAATGTCATTTCATGGTGAGAGAGGGCATCGTCCTTGGTCACAAAATCTCACACAAAGGGATCGAAGTTGATCAAGCAAAAGTGGAAGTAATATCCAAGTTACCACCACCCGTAAACGAGAAAGGTATCCGAAGCTTCTTGGGTCACACAGGGTTCTACCGCAGGTTCATAAGAGACTTCTCCAAGATAGCTAAACCGTTGACGTCCTTGTTAGTCAAGGAAACGGCGTTTGTGTTCAATAAGGAATGTGCTGACGCATTCGAGAACCTGAAAAATAAGTTAGTGTCAGCACCAATTGTGATAGCCCCAGACTGATCGCTGCCGTTTGAGATCATGTGTGACGCCAGTGACATCGCAGTAGGGGCTGTATTGGGGCAGCGGAAAGAGAAGCTTTTGCATGTTATTTACTATGCGAGTCACGTTTTGAACCCGGCATAGATGAATTACGCAACTACCGAGAAGGAGTTGCTAGCGGTGGTGTATGCCTTTGACAAATTTAGGCAATATCTGTTGGGTTCTAAAGTGATTGTTTATACTGACCATGCTGCATTAAAATAACTTTTTGCTAAACAGGAGTCGAAGCCTAGGCTGCTGAGATGGATCCTTCTTCTCCAAGAATTCGATGTGGAGATTCGGGATAAGAGAGGATGTGAAAATACTGTAGCTGATCACCTCTCGCGAATGTCACCGATTGAAGAAAACGAGGAAAAGCGCCCGATAAAGGATGAGTTTGCTGATGAACACATCCTAGTTATTTATGGTGTTCCTTGGTTTGCGGATTATGTAACACCCCACTTCCCAAAATCAATTAAATTAATAAACATTATAAATAAACAAAATCAGAGTTCCAATTCTCCCAAGTGGGATATCACATAAAAACAACGTTTCCTTATAAAAGGTTTATCTCCAACTTCAGCGGAATATTAAATAATAAAATTCAATAAAAGTTTGATACGTTCACAGGGAAATAAAATATCAGTTCAACCTAAAACAAATAAAAACGCCCAAGTCCCGTGCTACGTATCAGAGCATCCTAGACTCGACAATCACACCAATATCCAAGCTAGCTAAGCACCTGGATTATCTGTACTTCCGAAGAAGCACAGACCACAACAACAACAAAGGGGTGAGAAATCATGATCAAAAATATAATGGTAATGTAATACATGTAATAAGGCAGTAAAACACACCAACACATCAATTATTCACCCCAACAACACCATATAACGAACCTACTGTTCAAATTACAATATAACATATTATAATGCAAAATGCAACTCAACACCATGCATGCGGTACCGACTCGTTGGTTCATTCAATCGAACCTGGATAGATCACTTACGCTCCTCCTGAGACATGATCTATCCCCCACCATTCTCCACAAAGGAGTACGGATGAATCACTTACGCTCCTCCTGAGACATGATTCATCCCACCAAAACACCATGATATGCACACACCAATGCATAACTAATATATTTAGGCACTCAACGTGCACACGATCCTCCTGATCATATCATCATACACCAATGCACATATGTACAGATATAACATACACCAACACCATATAAATCAACCAGATAGTAAACAAGTTCATACTTTAACACCAAGATATAACATATCCCACCACTCGGGGGTACGCGATCCTACTGATCACTACATACATATACATCAACTAATTGTCCACCAGTCATTATTACGGGAAACATGCACTATCACCAAGTACACAAGTTAGTTCCCACACTCATCATTCTTACAGTGCATCAAGGCCAAACTGTACCGATCATCTCAACTCAGATCCTCAGTCTATTCTAGTACCAATCTTGCACATTACCGTAACCAATAGGCTTCTAATTCCTATTCCCAAAATCATCACCTACACACTTTATCGATACCTCAAAAGCCATACAGAATTTTCCCTAAAAACTGTAAAACACCCTATATGCCCTATATGCCAAATCAACCCAAAACAACAATTCATTAACGATTACTATATAATTAACAACAATCATCATCAATCATAACATATCAACTCACAATATCATATATAGATGATCTTTCTACGGGGTTAACGAATCCCCAACTACCCTATACATGTATAAACCATTTCTCAATCAAGTTTCTCCCCCCTTACCTTGTTAATCGGTTGATCGATGAAAGAATCCTCCAAGGTTTGGCCAATTCTGATTTTCCCCTGTTCCTTCGTTCTTTGTTCCCTTTTCCGTTCCCTTTTCCGTTCTCTCCTTTCTATCGTTCTTTTTCCACTTTCTCTAACTTCTCACAATGTATCGTAAAACTACTAATCCCTCACGTTTCTATTTTCATTCTCTAATCCCAATAATAATAATAACTTAATAATAATAATAATAAAATAATAATAATAATAATAATAATAATAGTAATAATAATCCTATTATTATCTCACCAAAATAATAATAATGTTAATAACTTAATAAAATAATAATAATAGTAATAATAATCCTATTATTATCTCAACAAAATAATAATAATGTTAATAACTTAATAAAATAATAATAATAATAATAGTAATAATAATCCTATTATTATCTCACCAAAATAATAATAATGTTAATAACTTAATAAAATAATAATAATAATAATAATAGTAATAATAATCCTATTATTATCTCACCAAAATAATAATAATGTTAATAGCTTAATAAAATAATAATAATAATAATAGTAATAATAATCCTATTATTATCTCACCAAAATAATAATAATGTTAATAACTTAATAAAATAATAACAATAATAATAGTAATAATAATCCTATTATTATCTCACCAAAATAATAATAATGTTAATAACTTAATAAAATAATAATAATAATAATAGTAATAATAATCCTATTATTATCTCACCAAAATAATAATAATGTTAATAACTTAATAAAATAATAATAATAATAATAGTAATAATAATCCTATTATTATCTCACCAAAATAATAATAATGTTAATAACAATAGTAACTATAATAAATATAATAATAGTAATAATATTCCCACCAATATCAATATTATACACTATATTATTATATTCACCAAAACACCACCAATAATCCTCCCACATTAGGGACACCCACCAAACATCACCAAATACACCCCCACCAAAGGGCACACCAACACATAATATTTAAAATAATAATAAAATGACTAAATAATTAAAATGGGTGTTACAACTCTCCCCCACTTTAATTATTTTCGTCCTCGAAAATTACCGGATGGAAATAGCTCCGGATACGCTTCTCGCATCCTGCTTTCCAACTCCCAGGTCACACTGCCTCCTGCAGCACCTCCCCAAGCTACCTTCACCAAAGGTATCTCTTTCCCTCGGAGCTGTTTCATCTTACGGTCCTCGATCTTCAACGGCATCGTCTCAACAGTAAGATTCTCCCGAACCTGAACATCATCTCTCTGAATAACATGAGATGGATCAGAAACATACTTTCGCAATTGCGACACATGAAACACATCATGTAGATTCGACAACTCAGGCGGCAACGCCACCCTATAAGCCACAACACCAACTCTTTGCAAAATTTCATAAGGTCCAATGAACTTAGGATCCAGCTTCTTGGACTTCAATGCACGACCCACACCAGTCATCGGATTAACTCTTAGGAATACGTGATCACCTACACAGAATTCCAACTCTTTCCTCCGATTATCATGATAACTTTTCTGCCTACTCTGAGACACTTTCAATTTCTCACGAATCATTTGAATTGTCTCAGTAGTCTGCTGTACAATTTCTGGTCCAAGCACCATATTCTCACCAGTTTCATACCAACACAGAGGAGTCCTACACCTCCTCCCATACAAAGCTTCAAACGGTGCCATTCCGATACTAGAATGGTAACTGTTATTGTACGTGAACTCAATCAATGGTAAATGAGTATCCCACACACCACCCTTTTCTAACACACAAGCTCTCAACAAATCTTCAAGCGACTGAATAGTCCTCTCCGACTGACCATCAGTTTGCGGATGATAAGCTGAACTCAATTTCAACTTAGTTCCCAAAGCTTCCTGCAAGTGCTTCCAAAATTCCGAAGTAAACCGCGGATCTCTATCCAACACAATACTGGACGGAACACCATGTAACTTCACAATTACCCGAATATAAATCTCCGCCAGCTTCGTCAACGGAAAACTAATATTGATCGGCACGAAGTGTGCCGACTTCGTCAATCGATCCACAATCACCCATATAGCATCAAAACCTCTCGCCGTATTCGGCAAACCTGTCACAAAATCCATCGTAATGCAATCCCATTTCCAAACCGGAATCTCTAATGGTTGCATAAATCCAGAAGGTCTCTGGTGTTCCACCTTCGACTTCTGACATGTCAAACATGCATACACAAATTGAGCTATGTCTCTTTTCATACCAGACCACCAAAATAATTTCTTCAAATCATGATACATTTTCATAGCTCCCGGATGAATACTCAGGCTACTACGATGTCCTTCGCTCAAAATTGACTTTTTCAATTCTTCATCATCTGGTACACAAATCCTGCCTCTAAATCTCAACACACCTGTACTATCCAATTTAAAGTCACTATCGGAGTCACTCCCTACTCCAGGCATCAAATCTACCAATTTCACATCCAACTTCTGATTTTCTCTAATCATATCCAAGAAGTCATTATTTACCTACAACATACCCAACATTACACTATCTGCAGTAGTCTCACAACCCATGCTCAAATCTCTAAACTGTTCAATTAACTCAATTTCTTTCACCATCAGAGCTGCCATATGAATTGCTTTCCTACTTAAAGCATCTGCCACTACATTGGCCTTTCCTGGATGATAACTCAAACTGAAGTCATAATCCTTCAAAAATTCCAACCATCTTCTCTGCCTCATATTCAGCTCTTTCTGATCAAACAGGTATCTCAGACTCTTATGATCACTAAACACTTCAAATCTTGAACCATATAAATAGTGTCTCCAAATTTTCAACACAAAAACAACCGCATCTAATTCGAGATCATGAGCCGGATAATTTCGCTCATGCACTCTCAATTGCCGCGATGCATATGCTACTACTTTACCATTCTGCATCAGAACCCCTCCTAATCCCATCTTAGACGCATCACAGTACACCACAAACGGTTCACTCGGAGTCGGTAATACTAACACCGGTGTCGTGGTCAATCTCTTTTTCAACTCTTCAAAACTTTCTTCACAAGCAGCATCCCATACAAAAACTTGGTTCTTTCTCGTCAACTGAGTTAATGGCAACGCCAATTTAGAGAACCCTTCAATAAACCTGCGGTAATAACCGGCTAACCCCAAAAAGCTTCTAATCTCTGTCGCTGTCTTCGGCGGTTCCCACTGCAATACTGCACTTACTTTTGACGGATCCACCGCTATTCCATCTTCAGATATTACGTGCCCCAAGAAACTTACTTTCTTCAACCAAAAGTCACACTTTGACAGTTTAGCAAATAATTTATTTTCCTTCAACACTTGCAAGGCAATTCTCAGATGTCCTGCGTGCTCTTCATCAGATTTAGAATAAATTAATATATCATCAATAAACACTACAATGAACTGATCCAAGTAAGAATGGAAAATTCTGTTCATATACTCCATAAACACTCCCGGTGCATTAGTCACTCCAAACGGCATTACAGCATATTCGTAATGTCCATATCGAGTCCTAAAGGCAGTCTTCTGAATATCACCTTCTTTTACTCTCATCTGATGATACCCCAACCTTAAGTCGATCTTACTAAATACACGAGCTCCCACCAGCTGGTCCATCAAATCATCAATCCTAGGTAAAGAATACTTATTCTTAATAGTCACTTTATTCAACTGACGGTAATCGATGCACAGACGCATACTACCATCCTTCTTCTTCACCAACAATACTGGAGCTCCCCACGGCGATACACTTGGTCTAATAAACTTTCTATCCAACAATTCTCCAATCTGAGACTTCAACTCAGCCAATTCCACTGCAGACATCCTGTACGGCGCCATAGAAATAGGTCTCGTACCAGGAACAAGATCAATACCAAATTCTACTTCTCGCGTCGGAGGCAATTCCGTAATGTCGTCAGGAAACACTTCTAGAAATTCATTCACCACTGCTAATTCCTCCATTGGCACTTTGTTATCCATCGATAAAGTTGCAAATAAAGCAAACGCTCTAGCTTCATCTTCCAACAAGGCCCTCAATTCTTTATTAGACAAAGAACTTGCCACAACTTCCTCTTCAGGGGTCAGGAACAACAATTCCTTCCGAAAACAATCGATGTAGACTCGTTTGAACTCTAACCAGTTCATACCCAGAATAACATCCAACTTACCAAGTGGTAGACAAATCAGATCCACTCCAAATTCTCTACCGAAAATAGTCAGCGGACACTTCAGGCATACCAAAGAAGTAGTCACTGAACCTATAGAGGGTGTCTCAATAGCCATTCGTCTCTCCAGAGTAGACGGCACCAATCCTATCCTCTCCACACAATCTACAGAAATAAACGAGTGCATTGCACCCGTATCAATAATAGCAATCAAAGGAATATTATTGATAATACAAGTACCTCTGATCATACGCTCATCACTGGCAGCTTGAGTTCCTGCCAAGGCAAACACTTTTCCACCATCCGGAGACGTCTGAGGCTTCTTCGGCTTCTCACAATGTGTACTGATATGACCCTTCTCACCACAGTTATAACAGGTCGGCATAGTTGCTCTGCAGTCAGCTATCACATGACCTGGTTTCCCACACTTAAAACACTTCTTGGCTTCATTAGGACAATCATTAGAACGGTGTCCCATACCACCGCACCGAAAACATTTCCCTTCAACAGATGCTCTCCCATCTCTAGGCTTCTTATCAACAACAACTTTATGTTTTCCCTTATCAGCAGCAACACTATAAGGAGTACCACTAAACCTCTGCTTACCCTTACGGTCATTAACAACTTTGTAGTGCGCAATCCTTGCTCGGTTATCGTTATCATAAATCCTGCTTCTGCTTACCAGTTCAGGATAGCTCCTGATCTTCTGACAAGCAATTCCCAACTTAATCTCTGGACGCAGTCCATTCTCAAACTTTAAGCACTTAGAAGTCATTGCCCCCTCCACATTATAGTGGGGACAATACTGCACCAGCTCCTCAAACTTAGCAGCATACTCTGCTACAGTCATGCTACCCTGTTTCAGCTCTAAGAATTCAATTTCCTTAGCGCTTTGGATATCTTCCGGGAAATACTTCTCCAGAAAACCTTTCCGAACCACCTCCCAAGTAATGGTAGTTCCAGCAGCTTCCAACCTTTGGCGACTATTGTCCCACCAGGCTTCAGCTTCACCCTCCAGCATGTGAGTACCAAACCTCACCTTTTGTTCATCACTACAATCCATAGTCCTGAAGATCTTTTCAATTGCCTTCAGCCACTTCTGAGCAACTTCAGGGTCCAGAATTCCCCCTTCAAACGTTGGCGGCTTGTTGCTCCGAAACTGCGCCAAACACCTGAATTGGGCATCTGCAGTTTGATGCTGATTAGCAACAGCCTGTGCCATTGCTTGCATAGCAGCAGCCAATGCAGCATCGTTCCTTCCTGCCATACTGCTCCAAACAACAACACCAGGTTTAAAAGATATCCAACTACACCATAAAGGACAGACTCAACTCGACTCAACCACACTGGCCGGACGGACCGACCTGCACTGATACCAATTGTAACACCCTACTTCCCAAAATCAATTAAATTAATAAACATTATAAATAAACAAAATCAGAGTTCCAATTCTCCCAAGTGGGATATCACATAAAAACAACGTTTCCTTATAAAAGGTTTATCTCCAACTTCAGCGGAATATTAAATAATAAAATTCAATAAAAGTTTGATACGTTCACAGGGAAATAAAATATCAGTTCAACCTAAAACAAATAAAAACGCCCAAGTCCCGTGCTACGTATCAGAGCATCCTAGACTCGACAATCACACCAATATCCAAGCTAGCTAAGCACCTGGATTATCTGTACTTCCGAAGAAGCACAGACCACAACAACAACAAAGGGGTGAGAAATCATGATAAAAAATATAATGGTAATGTAATACATGTAATAAGGCAGTAAAACACACCAACACATCAATTATTCACCCCAACAACACCATATAACGAACCTACTGTTCAAATTACAATATAACATATTATAATGCAAAATGCAACTCAACACCATGCATGCGGTACCGACTCGTTGGTTCATTCAATCGAACCTGGATAGATCACTTACGCTCCTCCTGAGACATGATCTATCCCCCACCATTCTCCACAAAGGAGTACGGATGAATCACTTACGCTCCTCCTGAGACATGATTCATCCCACCAAAACACCATGATATGCACACACCAATGCATAACTAATATATTTAGGCACTCAACGTGCACACGATCCTCCTGATCATATCGTCATACACCAATGCACATATATACAGATATAACATACACCAACACCATATAAATCAACCAGATAGTAAACAAGTTCATACTTTAACACCAAGATATAACATATCCCACCACTCGGGGGTACGCGATCCTACTGATCACTACATACATATACATCAACTAATTGTCCACCAGTCATTATTACGGGAAACATGCACTATCACCAAGTACACAAGTTAGTTCCCACACTCATCATTCTTACAGTGCATCAAGGCCAAACTGTACCTATCATCTCAACTCAGATCCTCAGTCTATTCTAGTACCAATCTTGCACATTACCGTAACCAATAGGCTTCTAATTCCTATTCCCAAAATCATCACCTACACACTTTATCGATACCTCAAAAGCCATACAGAATTTTCCCTAAAAACTGTAAAACACCCTATATGCCCTATATGCCAAATCAACCCAAAACAACAATTTATTAACGATTACTATATAATTAACAACAATCATCATCAATCATAACATATCAACTCACAATATCATATATAGATGATCTTTCTACGGGGTTAAGGAATCCCCAACTACCCTATACATGTATAAACCATTTCCCAATCAAGTTTCTCCCCCCTTACCTTGTTAATCGGTTGATCGATGAAAGAATCCTCCAAGGTTTGGCCAATTCTGATTTTCCCCTGTTCCTTCGTTCTTCGCTCCCTTTTCCGTTCCCTTTTCCGTTCTCTCCTTTCTATCGTTCTTTTTCCACTTTCTCTAACTTCTCATAATGTATCGTAAAACTACTAATCCCTCACGTTTCTATTTTCATTCTCTAATCTCAATAATAATAATAACTTAATAATAATAATAATAATAAAATAATAATAATAATAATAATAGTAATAATAATCCTATTATTATCTCACCAAAATAATAATAATGTTAATAACTTAATAAAATAATAATAATAATAATAATAATAATAATAATAATAATAATAATAATAATAATAATAATAATAATAATCCTATTATTATCTCACCAAAATAATAATAATGTTAATAACTTAATAAAATAATAATAATAATAATAGTAATAATAATCCTATTATTATCTCACCAAAATAATAATAATGTTAATAACTTAATAAAATAATAATAATAATAATAATAATAGTAATAATAATCCTATTATTATCTCACCAAAATAATAATAATGTTAATAACTTAATAAAATAATAATAATAATAATAATAGTAATAATAATCCTATTATTATCTCACCAAAATAATAATAATGTTAATAACTTAATAAAATAATAATAATAATAATAGTAATAATAATCCTATTATTATCTCACCAAAATAATAATAATGTTAATAACTTAATAAAATAATAATAATAATAATAATAATAATAGTAATAATAATCCTATTATTATCTCACCAAAATAATAATAATGTTAATAACAATAGTAACTATAATAAATATAATAATAGTAATAATATTCCCACCAATATCAATATTATACACTATATTATTATATTCACCAAAACACCACCAATAATCCTCCCACATTAGGGACACCCACCAAACATCACCAAATACACCCCCACCAAAGGGCACACCAACACATAATATTTAAAATAATAATAAAATGACTAAATAATTAAAATGGGTGTTACAGATTACGCCAACTATTTAGTCGGGGGTCTCATACCCGATGATTTTGATTCTAACAGACGAAAAAAGTTTGTTCATGACTGCAGGTTCTACTTATGGGATGACCCGTTTCTTTACAAGAAAGGGGTGGATGGACTGATCAGACGATGCGTTCCGGAAAACGAGCAAAGGAAGGTGCTCGAAGCATGTCATAATTCAGATTATGGAGGGCATTTCAGTGGCGACTGCACCGCAGCCAAAGTCCTCCAATCGGAGTTGTATTGGCCGTCTTTGTTCAAGGATGCCCAGAATGTAGTTAAGGAATGCGACAGATGTCAACGGACTGGAAATATCTCGAAAAGAAACCAGATGCCGCAGAATTCCATGTTAGAAGTAGAGTTGTTTGATGTTTGGGGGATTGATTTTATGGGACCATTCCCACCATCATTTGGAAAACACTATATACTGGTAGCAGTTGACTATGTTTCGAAATGGGTAGAAGCAGTGGCACTACCAACAAATGATGCTAAAGTAGTGGTCAGATTTCTGAAGGAGAACATATTTTCGCGGTTTGGAGTACCAAAGGCCCTTATAAGTGATGAAGGAACTCACTTCCTAAATCATCTCATGGAAAAGCTACTCCTTAAGTATAATGTGAAGCACAAAATATCTACTCCGTACCATCCTCAAACCAACGGGCAAGCCGAGGTGTCAAATCGACAACTCAAACAGATATTAGAGAAAACAGTGCGTGCATCCCGTAAGGACTGGGCAGTAAAGCTGGACGACGCTCTCTGGGCGTATCGCACTGCATACAAAACACCATTGGTATGTCCCCTTACCAACTGGTCTATGGTAAAGCTTGCCATCTGTCTCTAGAGTTAAAACACAAGGCATTATGGGCATCAAAAGTCCTTAACCTAGACCTCACCAGAGCAGGAGAGTCCAGAACCCTCCAACTCCATGAGCTAGAGGAATTCAGGAACCGGGCATATGAGAATGCAAAAATGTACAAGGATCAAGCAAAGAAATGGCATGATCGACGTATTCAGAAGAAAGAATTTCGGGAAGGACAATTAGTATTGTTGTACAACTCCCGACTGAAACTATTTCTGGGAAAGCTTAAATCAAAATGGTCGGGACCATTTGTAGTACATAAGACGTTTCCGCACGGAGCAGTTGAGCTGAAAAATCCAGCAAATGGAGACATTTTTAAAGTAAATGGTCAGCGTCTGAAACTTTACTACGAGGGACAGCAGAAAGATCGAAACAATGTCGTTCATCTCACATGATACGATGACGGACCGTCGAGCCAGGCGATGTAAAACGAAGCGCTTCGGGGGAGGCAACCCACGTATTTCACATTCACGCTTTCAGTTTGTTTTTGTTTTAACAGGTTTTGATCAACTCACAGTTCATCGGTGAAAGAAGAATGTCGGAGACCAGAGGAGAGGAAAAAGTTGAAAAACAGCACCCTGACACGGGTGGCCGTGTTACACAACACGGGCCGTGTCAGGCCCAGCATGACAGAGATGATAAAGTTGGCTGAGATAACATTTGCATTCCTGAGTTAATGTATGATAAAAAACCTTTCCATTCTTGTATCAACATGTCTGAGTGCTTTTGGAAAGAATTTATGGCTTTGTCAACATCAGTTTTAATTGTTGTTTGATTCTTGTCCCTTCATTGGGAATCTATGATTTAACGAACTTGCCACTTTCGAAGTTGAAGGGTACTGATTTGAATATGCTTGCTCCTATTCATATTAATGTCAGATTTGCTGGATTGCTAATTGTCCTTGATTTTCTTATCAGATTATCAGTAATGAGCTCCTAATTCCTCTGCCCTTCAATGTCGTACCGCAGCTGAGGATGCTGCCTGTTGGGAATATGCGAGTGTAGCAGAGGTCCCTGGTACAAGCGTGTTTGCTCCAAGATACTTGAAGGAGTACAAGGCACTCAAGCGTGAAGACGGTAAAGTACGTCATCTTGTTCATTCTGTCGTTTACTTAAACCGTAAACCTTGAATTTGGGATTCTAGTTTTATGTTATAACCAAATGACGAAAAACTTTGGCAGGTGCATGAGTATTTATTCGAGAAGCAACCACACAACGCGGCATTATGGAAGCTTATCTTTGAGAGCCAAAGTGAGGAGACATGAATATGAGCAAAGGGATCATGCTTTGGTTGCCGGAGGCTCTAAAAAGGTATTGATATTTGTTGCAGCTTTCTTGGGATATTGCTCCATGGTTTGATGCATTCGGGTAATGTTGATGTTCAATTTTGATTTTAGCATATTCGAACTTGTACTAACATGCCATTTGGTGTCGTTGCAGGATGATAATGGATGTTGTGCGTGGGATTTCGCCAAGTCATGGAGTAATACAGTTGATTGTGAGTTCATATTAGAACCAGCTTCCAGGATTAATATTTGATTATAGATAATATGGTGAACTGCCAGGAGCCTGTGATGTTCCCTCGCCTCGACCCAAACTATGCCAATGTGAAGAAAAAGTTGTTTCTTGGTTTGTGGACTTCCAGAATGCCCTCAGTTTCTCCTTCTGTTAAACTGGCTAACTCCAGCCGATTTGCCTAAAGGGGATCCATGAGGGGTTTCTCTTGCAGGAGACGTGGGTCCAAAATGTCCCTCTGAAGTCATGCGGTTAGACTTTATGGAGGTGAGAAGGAAAAATCAGCTTCAATTGCTTCTTCGCCATAGACGCCCGTAAGATTTGGTGGCATACTGCTTTTATTTTGTCACCTGCATAACATGTTCTTTCAGATATTCTTGGCTTTCTTATTACTTATGTTTAGGAGCTTGCATTAAAATCCTCAAGAATTCGTCATCAGCTCGTAATTAATTGGTGATTGTTCTTTGCGCAGGGATGGGCTTGGCATGGAGCAGGAAGATGAACGGTGATCCATTTAACTAGGCTCTTGACTTGCAATTTATCTGCTAGGTCTGTTCTGATTATTAATTGGTGTTGCTTTGACAGATTGCGATGTCGGCGTTGCGTACACTGGCGGCAGGGTGTTGATTCCCGCAGAGCATATCAGTTAGACAGTTAGATTCGCAAAATGATACTGCTAAAAGTCAAATAAATGAGCTTCTGATGTTGTTTTGTGCAGGCTATGGCTGAACGCTGACGGTGCCGGTTCCTAGCAGTGACCTTGTGGAAGAACAGAATCACGACCATATGACCACGTGAGCTGGAATTTACTGGAGATATGGTAAGCATTTGGACCTTGTTATTTATGTTGGATTACATTGTGCGAAACAAACAGCGATTTGACTCTTGCCTCATGTACATTGATGAAGGTGTTGATGGATCAATTCAAATTCTACAAAGTGTTGCAGCTGCTAACCATGCCCGAGCAATCGTATAAGCTCACTTGAAGAATACAACATATTTGAGGTAATCCTGTTTCGCAAATGTTAAGTGATCCTTGAATCTGCAACTGCATATTTGCTCAATGATTTTCTCCTAATTTTGTTGCGGGTTTGGTTCCGGGTGAATGGTGAAGTCTCTCTTACAGGCTGTATTGGTGTTCTATGCTTGCCAGGTTTCCGAAGCACACTGAATATAGCTCAACTGTCATCTGTATCGCATATTCGCAGCCTACCATCAACTTGTGTGGTTACATTATCTTGGAGAACTCTAACTCAGCAAACCAATTCTCACTTGCAAATAATTCTGGAGCAGGTGCAACGAGCGTGACCTTCTCAGCTTGCGTATGTTATTTGACTTTCGGCTTTACTTTGAACTTGTCTTTTGTGGTAGCTTTTTCTTCTTTCAAATGTTCTAATTGTTGAAGCTTACTTTATCAATCTGTTCATATTTTAGCTGATAATTCACTCTGATATTTGTGAAAGCTGACGTGAACTGATTTGTGAATTATAGGAAAATTCTTCGGTGATAGCGGGTGAACCAAACGTTCTCGGGGTCTGCTGGAAGTTTTTCGGATTCGGAAGGGCGGTTTCAGTCGAGCTTAAACATATTCTGTAGTAGTCCATACAGGGTCTGGATGCTGTCATTGTGGTGTCGCTTATTAAACACTTATTTTTCCATGCTTTGTATATATGTTTGACCAAACAAACTGTAGTTGGTCGCTTAGGATTGGTATTTGTAATCATGATTTGAAAAAAAAGAGCAATGATCTTTAATTTGATTCCTGCGGGACTATGACTCTTGAAATAGTTACCATACTTTGAATTGTTCTTGACTTTGAATATTTGAATTGGTGGCTGGAGGTTAGAACAAAAGAGCTTTTAAGTTTTGCAGCTGTTGGAGAAATTTTAACACGGCCTAAAGTCTTCTCACGTTGCCCACTCAACCTGGATTTCTTTCTCTTATTTTAGGAACACCATAAAACCATCTTCCATTTTATTTATTAAAGTCACGCATGAATTTCATTAGCATGTATTCTCTTCTTTGAAGCTTGTAATATGCGCGCCGAATTACACCGCTTGGAACCAACTGTTTATTTTTATAAAAAAAAAGTCCTCTTCTCATGTTAAAGATAACTTATCACAATGAAATCAAGTGGTTATTCATGAAATTCATCATTGTATCCGTCAGACAAAAGTCCACCATGAACTTGGTTCTCTTTGTGATATTCCATTCGCGTGGCCTGCATCTTTACTTCAAGATATGTGACAATCTTAGCTGTACGAACTTATTCGTGAGCTTGAATATGATGAATGAGATCAAAACTCTTAACACATCACTTTAGAAAACCAAATAAATTGTTTCCAGCTTATGAACTTGATAAAACTTGGCTCCAATATTTTTGAATCTGGATTTGGTAAGGACCACATGAAGAATCCCTTGAATTTGCCCCTTGACTACTTAAACGATGAAATCACCATAAGCATAACCTGAATAAGAATCAAACAACCATGCTTGGAAGGATTGGATTTGCAAGTGTCATCTCCATTTGATTTTAACACACCTGCGCACACTTGTTAGTCATAATAAATATATATAAAAGGTAAAATAAAACAAGCAAGAACAAACACGAGGAGGTGGAATCTTATGGTCGAAAATTAGGGTGCAACAGGTATGATTACTCAAATCGCAAATCACTTTGGCCACGGTGCTCTCTTGAGAGAGGAACCCACTGTTGCAGGTAAGACAAAAATAGATCTTGCCACACTGACTGCCCAAGGTATGATTCGAGTCTTTGATAATTACTACTCCTTGGTAAGCCGAAACAGTCATCTCCTTGCCTTACCTGCCCCTGACTTTATTAGTATTCAAAATGTGAATAACTGGCTATATGAGAGCCCCATGCAGGATGAAGAAGACCAATTTTATGATGGTACAGGTACAAAATTCTTTGAGGATGAAGGAGATCAGGTAGAAGAAGCGCCTATACCGCCTACTCGATTCTCACCCCATCAGGAATCCGGCTCAGGCTCTTGGAGCTTATCTAAAAAAGAATGGGATTGGATGGAGAATGAGATGTGTCATCTCCGAAGTGAGCAGACGAGGCAAGGCGAGGAGCAGACAAGACAAGGGAACGAACAAATCCGACAAAGCAGGTTGATCGGTGAGATGCATGAATGGATGCGGCAGATGATGCTGCGCGACCGACCTCCGCAACCATGAACTCTATGAGTCCTCTGCTACTAGTGTTCCAACAGTGAGGACACTGTTGAATTCTAGTGTGGGGGTATTTTATTTGTGTTTTGTTATTTTTGTGTTTTTAATGTTATTTGTTTATGTTATTTGTGTGTTTTCAATTCTGTTTCAGTTAATTGTTTATTTAATTTCCAGTGTTAGTTTGAGAACATGATAGCGATCCACAGGAAGACCCCCGTGACATTGAGCTAATAAAATTAATAACATTGTTGGTTGGGGAACTGTTTAGTGAAGATGTTGAGTGAGGTGATGAGAAAGTATATAGAATACTCAGAAAAGAACCGTGAGGATGAAATCGGGATAATTTTGAGAGATAGGTAAAAGGCCAACACCCTGGGTTTCCCAAATAGGAACGAGTTCGACGTGTAGATTTGTACCATAGTGCTTTAATCTGAGAAGTACCCCTGAGTAGTTTATTTTGACAATCAGGTTCCATCAAAAATAATCGTGTGTGCAAAGGTAATGAAAAATATTGAGCTAAGGCACAGAAAAAAAAACAAACAAAAAGGGGCAATTAGGCGACTAATCCTTCTAAGTTGGGTAACCCTCACCCGGTTATTCAGCCCAACGGAGGTCGAACCTGAAAGTCATTCAAAAAGAATAACAGTGCCAGAAAAAGAAAAATGTCATTGATAAATCTTGTGCACACGAGGAAAATCATAAAAGTCGTATAGTGATTGTCCGAATGAAAGGGAGGAAAATCGAAAAAGAAGACTTAAGTACAAAGCATAGTCGGAGAGGTTACCCATAGGGAGACTGAGGTCTGTGGTTTACTGCAGTCTAGTGTTTGCATGTTACCTGTTTTGAGGGAAAAGCCGAGATTAATCCTAGGGGACTTGGAATGAGAAGTTCAAGTATGAGTATTATCACCGTAACTCACAATTCTATGGACGGTTCCGCTACGGAAAAAAAAGATATTAAGTTCGGGTTGGTGAGCTTTTTGCTTGAGGACAAGCAAAAGTTCAAGTTCGGGGGAGTTTGATCGGTGGATTTCAATTGTGTTTTCAAACGCTGTTTGTGGTTGATTTCGCAATGTTTTTATCTATTTTTCGAAGTTTTAGTTGTTATTATCTGCATTACTCGTAGTTGTGTGTCTTCGAGTCTTATTTTTAAGTTTATGTTACTTTTGTCGCTGGTGCGTTTGATTTGGTTTCTTTTAGTGTGTTTTTGGCATGAATGGATAGCACGACAATCGCACCGCATTCGGAGGCAAAGAAAAGTCGAAAAAGGGAAATCGGAGCTACAACACGGGTACCTGTGTTGCACAACACGGCCCGTGTCATGGAGGACACGGTTGGCAGACACGGGTGGACCAAAGCAGAAGAAAAGAAGACTCAGACTTGCAACACGGGTGCCCGTGTCATGCAACACGGCCCGTGTTGCAGCCCTTGGAGAGGAGACACGCCCTGAAGAAGTCAGCAGCCTGACACGGCCACCCATGTTGCACAACACGGCCCGTGTCAGGGCCACTGAAAGTGAAATTTCTCTGTTTTCTAATTTTTTGCTGTCAGACCTATTTCGAAGGGCATTTGAGACATTTCACGATGTAATTTGAATTTAGATATAAGAGGCATATTTTAGAAAGTAGGGGACACTTTTGAACTGATATTAGGATTGACAACTGAGAGGAGAGTTCGGCTGGAAATGGAGGATCGATCAAAAGCGGAAGCAATTGATGATCCAAGGATTTCAACTTGCATTGTAATGATCTTCTCCTTTTCATTTCTAATTGTTTTTATGTTTACCAAGAACATGAGCAGCTAAACCCCAAGTTGTTAGGGGGTGGTCCTAAGTGCGATGTAATGACTTTTGTTTAATGATTCTATGAGAACTATGTTATTACCTTTATATATTTTATTTTGCATTAATCTTAATCGTATTCATATTGGAAAGTAGAATTCGAATCGTGTTTAGGCTTTAGTCTGGAAAGTCAACCTAACACTTTTGCAAAGTAGTATCACGGTCGATATTGCTTAGGAATGAGGATATCCCGTATCACGTATCTTATGGTCGGAACTATTGCTTGATGCTTTTCATGGACACTGAGGAATTAGTGTACAGGAAAATCATCAAAGGGTTTTCATTAAGGAATTAAGGCAACTAAAGTGGCCAACTGATAAATTAAGGTTAATAACTAGTATAGTAGAATAATCATACAGGGTCTTTACTCGCATCGTCTCCACTCCCCTAACACTGTTCTTAGATTGATTCATAAGTCCTTATTTACTTGTTATATTACTCTGCTACCAAACAAACCACTAGACCTTTTGTTCATTTGAATCCTAAAAATTCCGTTAATTACTACGCAGTCCTCGAGATCGATACTTGGGACTTTTCCCTTATTACTACAATTGGTAAAAATAGTACACTTGCTATTTTCCCGATCAGATAGACTGGAAAGTATGAATTCCAGATCCACTAAACCAGATGCAACGTATCACCCATCATATCCTTCTTTCGCTTATCTTAAAATTTCTGAAATGAATATACTTTGTGGTGACAAAATGCAATCATGACTAAAGGCATGAAAAAATTCAAACTAATGAATTTTTGCAGGCTTGCAGAACATGGGTCGACCATAGGGTCGGCGTATTATCAGAAAAAGGGGAAATCAGTCAGCGCACAAAGCATGCATCGACCATAGGGTCAGCGCATGAAGGAATGACATTCCAGCGGGTCAACGCATAAAAGCAATGGGTCGACCATAGGTCGGCGCACAAAGGAAATGGATTTCAACGGGTCAGCGCACGCCGACTATATGGTCGACGCACACTGGTTAAATTTCCAGAAATCCAAAACAGCACAGGCCATGCGTCGACGCACAGACCTGTTATGGTCGACCATTCGCGCGGAAAATCTGTTTTAAACTTCTTCCCTCTCAATTTTGAAATACTGTTATGTCCTGAATTTTGTTGGCACTATATATACTTGCTTAAACACTTGTGTCTACCAACATTTGATATTCTTTTGATTCATGTGTTCAAAAACAAGAAAGAGTGAAATAGGTGTCCAAGATTCATCATCTTCATCTTCAACATCTCACAACATTTCAATTACACACAATCATTTTTGAAATGAATGTGTGAGAGATTCAAGATGATAAGGTTCGAGGCTTAGATTGGAGAATCAAGCTCGGGTTAAAGATTGCGACAAGTTCTTTCTTGAATAAAACCATTGGGGTTTTGCCCTCCAAGATTGGTTCGAATTTTGGGGGTTTTGGGACGAGATTCTTCATCAATGATCAATCGAGCGAAGGTGATTGTGAAGAGGTGGCCTTCACAAGTCTAGTAGCGGATTCGGTGATTTTGAAGGGAAGATCTCGGGTTCGATTTGGTGCTGTTGAGATCAGCCGGAGCCAAAGGTTTGAACAACAACGTGTTCTTCAATAAGGTGGCTGGAGTCGGAGGTCCATCAACACAAATTGAAGAACTTGATTCAGCTTGAATCAAGGGGCAAGGAGTGAAGGCAACTTTCAACACATTGAGATTTTTGTTGTAATTTTGCTGCTCAATCCTTGTATAAACTGTTCATTCAAACAGGTGATATCTATTCAATATATCTCAATTCTAGTTTTAGAATTGAGGGCAGACGTACCCCGAAGCGAGGACAACGGGGGAACTGCCTCACCAAATTACTTGTCTTCTTTATTTTCAGCATTTTCGTTACAGCTCAAATAAGTAATTTTTGTGTAAGCTCTATTATCAAAATTGTGATATCAATTGAGTAAGAGATTAAAACTTTGTTTTTAACTCTAAAGTACAACATTACGTTGTACTAGGCTGGTTGAAATCACTTACTCAACATAAACATCACTTGGAGTGTCTTTGCACACCAAGTGTTTGACATATTGCTTGAACCAAAATTATCTTACTTGTGTATCTAGTTTTGGTTTGATTTTGAATCATTGGAACTAGGAATCCTTAAAACTGAAGTAAATAATTGATAAGCATAGTTTGTGTTGTGATTCTATTTTTTCCGAATTGTCATTAATCCATAGGCTTACGTATATCCGGTTTTCCAATAACCGTTCGTTTTAGACTATATTTTTCCTCGGCCGCTTCCGCACTTAAAACATTTTTAAAACCAATTTTAAATTGGTAGCGCCGACTCAAATTTTAATTGGGGATCTATTCAACCCCCCCCCCCTTCTAGATCCGTGCCATAGTCTAACAAGTGGTATCTAGAGCTCCGGTTATTCGGTTCTTCAAATACAACGAGATAGAAAATGGCAAACGAACCTAAAGGGGCGTACAATAGGGCTCCTGTTTTCAACGGTGAAAATTATAGTTATTGGAAAGACTGTATGCGTGTGCATATAAACTCCATAGACAGAAAAATATGGAACGTTATCCTTAATGGTCCAATAGAAATTACTATGACCAATGCGGATTGTAACACCCATTTTATTTATTTAGTCATTTTATTATTATTTTAAATATTATATGTTGGTGTGCCCTTAGGTGGGGTGTGTTGGTATGTGATTGGTGAGTATCCTTGATATATAAGGATCATTGGTGGTGTGGAGATAATAATATAATAGTTAATAGTAATATTGGTGGTATTATTATTATTATTATTATTATTATTATTATTATTATTATTATTATTATTATTATTATCATTATTATTATTATTATTATTATTATTATTATTATTATTATCGGTATGAATATTCTTATTGGTGGGTGTCCCTGATATGGGAGGATTATTGGTGGTGTTTTAGTGAATATAATAATATAGTGTATAATATTGATATTGGTGGGAATATTATTATTATTATTATATTTATTATAGTTACTATTGTTATTAACATTATTATTATTTTGGTGAGATAATAATAGGATTATTATTACTATTATTATTATTATTATTTTATTAAGTTATTAACATTATTATTATTTTGGTGAGATAATAATAGGATTATTATTACTATTATTATTATTATTATTTTATTAAGTTATTAACATTATTATTATTTTGGTGAGATAATAATAGGATTATTATTACTATTATTATTATTATTATTATTATTTTATTAAGTTATTAACATTATTATTATTTTGGTGAGATAATAATAGGATTATTATTACTATTATTATTATTATTATTTATTTATTATTATTATTATTAAGTTATTATTATTATTGGGATTAGAAAATTAAAATAGAGAAGGAGAGGGGTTAGCAGTTTTACGATACATTGTGAGAAGTTAGAGAAAGTGGAAAAAGAACGATAGAAAGGAGAGAACGGGAAAGGGAACGGAAAAGGGAGCAAAGAACGAAGGATACAAGAGAAAATCAGAATTGGCCAAACCTTGGAGGGTTCTTTCATCGATCAACCGATTAACAAGGTAAGGGGGAGAAACTTGATTTCGGATGATATATACATGTACAGGGTAGAGGGGATTCCTTAACCTCGTAGTAAAATTCCGATCTATGAAGTTTTATATTGGCGTGCTTGTTATTATTGTTGCTAATGATAAATTGATGCTTGACATTGATGAATTGTTGATTGGTATTGGTGAATTTGGTGTATATATATATTATGGTGATGTTGGTGAGATTATATGTTGTTACTGCAGTGTTGATAGTAAATATAAATAGAGTTTTGGTGAGATTCTGTGTTGTTACTGTAGTGTTGATAGTAAATATAAATAGAGTTTTGGTGAGATTCTGTGTTGTTACTGTAGTGTTTATAGTAAATATAAATAGAGTTTTGGTGAGATTCTGTGTTGTTTCTGTAGTGTGGGTAATGACCATGATTATAGCTTTGGGGAAAATTATGTGTTGTTTCCCTATAGTGTCGTTAATGACTATGGTTAGGACCTTGGTGAGATTCAGAGTGACTCTGAAGTGTCGGTAATGTACCGTAATGTTGGTTCTAGAGTAGGAAGTATAGGATAATTGGTAAGTATAATGTTTATTGGTGTGTTTGTGTTTGATGATAACTAGTGATTGATAGTGATGGAGTATAAGTCAATGTTAATGAATTGGTGTTTTGGGATGATTTGGTATATAGGGCATATAGGGTGTTTTACAGTTTTTAGGGAAAATTCCGTATGGCTTTTGAGGTATCGGTAAAGTGTGTAGGTGATGATTTTGGGAATAGGAATTAGAAACCTATTGGTTACGGTAATGTGCAAGATTGGTACTAGAATAGACTGAGGATCCGAGTTGAGATGATAGGTACAGTTTGGCCTTGATGCACTGTAAGAATGATGAGTGTGGGAACTAACTTGTGTACTTGGTGATAGTACATGTTTCCCGTAATAATGACTGGTGGGCAATTAGTCGATATATATGTGGGTAGTGATCAGTGGGATCGTGTATTCCCCGAGTGTTGAGATGTGTTTATATATGGTGTTAGAGTGTGAACTCGTTTAATATCTAATTTAATTAAAATGAATGATGGGTGTATCATGTATATGATTATGGTGCAGTGATCAGTAGGATCGTGTATTCCCCGAGTGTTGGGATGTGTTCATACTTGGTGTTAGAATGTGAGATTGCTCACTGTGTGAATTGATGTATATGGTGTTGGTGTATGTTATATCTGTACATATATGCATTGATGTATGATGATATGATCAGGAGGATCGTGTGCACGTTGAGTGCCTAAATATATTAGTTATGCATTGGTGTGTGCATATCATGGTGTTTTGGTGGGATGAATCATGTCTCAGGAGGAGCGTAAGTGATTCATCCGTACTCCTTTGTGGAGAATGGTGGGGGATAGATCATGTCTCAGGAGGAGCGTAAGTGATCTATCCAGGTTCGATTGAATGAACCAATGAGTCGGTACCGCATGCATGGTGTTGAGTTGCATATTTGCATTATAATATGTTATATTGCAATTTGAACAGTAGGTTCGTTATATGGAGTTGTTGGGGTGAATATTGGTGTGTTGGTGTGTTTCACTACCTTGTTTACATGTATTACATTACCATTATATTCTGATCATTATTTCTCACCCCTTTGTTGTTGTTGTGGTCTGTGCTTCTTCGGAAGTACAGATAATCCAGGTGCTTAGCTAACTTGGATAGTGGTGTGACAGTCGAGTCGTAGGATGCTCTGATACGTAACACGGGATATGGGTGTTTTAACTGTTTTATGTCAAACTTATTGTAATCCTGTGACGTATCATGAATTTGATGTATTTTATTTTATTAAACAATTCCGCTGTATTATTTTGAAAAGAATGAATAAAGTATTTTTATAAAATTTGGAGATGTGATATCCCACTTTTTGGTGAAAACTCTGATTATTATTATAATATTTATATTTTATTTAATACGGGGAAGTGGGGTGTTACAATTGGTATCAGAGCAGGTCGGTCCGTCCGGCCAGTGTTGTTGAGTTGAGTTGAGTCTGTCCTTTGGGATGGAGATTGTGTGTTGTTTAACCTGGTGTTGTGGTTTAAATCCCTAGTATACGGCATGTGTGTGAAAACACTGTCGGTACGTGTTTATTTCCTAACCTTGTCTGCAGAAGCAGGAATGATTCCAGTGGGGGAGAAGTTTGTAATTCTCCAAAATGCTACGGTGTGGTGGCTTAATGTGTTGAGGAATGCTATCATAGTTTGGTAAAGATGATTTGTACCCCATCATGATTTCGGCTGTCTATTAACAAATTGAGGAACTGATCACCCTTAATCTCTTGTTAATAGTAGACGGGATTGTGTTGGATGGGATAGACGTGTCTTGCAAGCTTGTGTGGCGTGAGCAGTGAATTGTCCTGAGTTAAGCTAAGTGTTTAAGGGATTATTTTGAGGAGTTGGCGTAATACGGTGTTGAGATGTTTATTGTGACGGAAACTTCGAATGAGAAGGAAAGTGAGAAAATTGGGATTTGTCAATTAGTCGAAATTGCCGGAGGTTCCATGTGGAAGTAAGCGATTTACTATCGGAGTGTGAAGTAAAGCTTACACGTTTATTTTGTTTTTGGGACGAGTTTGATATTGATGACTCCATATTGTATGTGTACGTTGGGATTGGAGAAGTTGAAGAGTCAACTTGAAGACCCGCTGGGGGAAAGGTTCTTTTGTTTGAGTGTGTTACCGTAAGGTGCACCAATTTCTGTTGATTAGATAGACAGAAGGTTTTGTGAAGCTTTGGGTGAACTATAGATAAGTGAACAAGGTGACTGTCAAGGATAAGTGTTCGCTTCCAAGAGTTAATGATTTGATGGATCAATTGATTGAAGGACGTGAGTTTCCGTGTTCGTGAGATCGCGAGTAGAATTATTGTGTTGTGGTGTCGAAGGTCGAAGTGGTATCGTAATAGGAGGCTCCACGATCTGCTGTTGAGATTGGAAGTAATCGGGTTTTAAAATATTTAAAGAGTGAAAGTGTGTTGGACGGCCTCCTAAGTATGAAATTGTGGTTATACCTTGAATTCCGAGATCGCAGCTTTTTACGGAATCGAAATCGGACACTCGGAAGTCAGGTAACGGTCGAAAATAGAATTTCGGGACTGTCATGTTCGCCGAGATTCGCCTGGCGAAGTGCCCTGAGCAGAAAATGTTGTTGTGGTATTTTTGTCGTAACGGGAGAACCGTAACTCGGAATGACGCCCGGTTCGAAGTGTTGGAAAGCTATTGCAATGCTCTATGTGATGGTGCAATAGTGGCATGGAGATAAGTTAATTTTTGATGAACTATAGTTGGACTTTGTAGTAGACGCGGAGCGTGTGGTTTGTGTTCCCGCTATAACTCACAACTTGTTTGTCCACTTGGCATGGGATCTTCTTTAATTATTTATATAAGGCAATGGTTGTGTTGATAAATGATATTTTAAGGTATTCGAAGGGTATAGAGGATTATGTTGAGCATAAGGAACTGGAGTTATCAGTGTTAGAAAAAGAGCGGTGATATACTTCCGTAAGGAAAGTTCTGCCGAATCCGATAGAACTAATTGTGGTGTTTGTGATGCTTGTTGATATAATTAGGGGATTTGCTAAAGACAACTTCAGCGAGTTTCAGTTATGCAAAAGGCAACTCGAAGTGTGTAAGAGAAACCATCCGACCAGTGATTTAGAGTTGGTTGCTATTGTGGTTGTACCGGAGTCGGAGGCTTCGAAAGTTCAGATTGAGATTGGAGATGTTTGGTGATCTTAAGAGTTTAAGGTGTTTGTTTGATTTGAAAAAGTTGAAAATGAGGCAGAGGAAATAATTAGGATTTCTGAAGGATTACGACTTTGAGTGTAATTACCCTTTGGGTAAAGTGGATGTGGTAGATGATGCGATGAGTTGGAAATGTTTGTGCATACCGAAGATGATGGTGAAAAGAGGTAGAACTGATTGAGAAATTTCATAATATGCACTTTGTGAGTAAGGATACTTCTTATGGAGTTAAGCTTTTATTATTAAGATCTGACTAGTGATATCCTTGAGAAGAATCGAGAAAGTCAGAAATCTGGGTTGAGTAGTGAATTAGTTGAGATTGATAAATTAGAGTCGAAGAGTGGATTGTCGGGTTTGTGGAAATAATACCACAAGGTGTTATGATAGAGTATGTGTACCAGATGTTGTTGAGGGGAGTAGAAGTACTCGTGAAGAAATACATTGGGGTAGATGGAGTATCCATCCCAGTGCTATGAAGAAGTAACCGAATTTGAGTAGATTGTTTTGGAGACCATGGATAAGGGGAGGAGTAGTTGAGGTGGAATATGCTGGTTAGAATTGTAGGAATTCGAAGAGTGAACATCAGAGACTGTTGAGTCTGATGCAGTCGTTAAATATTCCAGAGTGGAAATCAGGTAGTATTTTCACGAAATTGGTGTTGAGATTTCCAAAGAATTTGTAAAGACATAATTTTAATTTGAATTGTTAGGAGTGGATTAACTATTCCGTGTTGAGAATATATGAGATGCATATTGAGAAAGTGGTGAAGTTGGATGAGATACTGACGAATATTGTGTCAGATGGAAATTTGAGGTTTATATTGAGATTTTGGAAGGGCTTACAGGAAGCTTCGGGTACTAAGTTGAAGTTGAGTTCGACTTACCATCCGCAAACTGATGGTCAGTCAGAGAGGACTATTGAGTCTGTAGAGAATTGGTGAGAGCTTGGGTGTTGGATCGAGGTGGATTGTGGGATGATTAATTACCGTTGATTGAGTTACCTATAATAACGGTTACCACCCTAGTGTCGGAATGGCACTATATGTGGCTTGGTGAAATAGGGAGTGTAGGACTCTACTGTGTTGGAATGGGTCGAGTGAGAGTGTTGTGCTCAGGCCTGAAAATTATGTGGAGATGGCTGAAAAGATCAAGAGGATCCAAGGAAAGATATGTTTGGAGAGTCACGCCGGTGACTGATGTTGGTCGAGCTTCGAAGTCTCAGAAGTTCACACCGTGTTCTGTGGTTTGTATCAGAGTGGCGCGGCAGAGGCATGGGATGAGTAACATGTTAGACCGTTTTTCCCGTTGTCGCTATGAATTGGCATGATATGTTTCATGTGTCTTAGTTGAGAAAGTACATTGAACCAGGTGGATGATGTACAAGTGAAAATAATTTGATTGTTGAGGCATTGCTATTTCGTTTGGACGAGCGAGAAACAACTCCGAAGGGAGGAGATATCTTTGGTGAAAGTAACTTGGGGAGGTGCTGCAGAAGGCAGTGTGACCTGTTAGTTGGAATGAAGGATGCGGGAAGCGTATCTGGAAGTGTTCCATCAGGTAATTTTCGAGGACGAAAATACTTAAAGTGGGGGAGAGTTGTAACACTCATTTTATTTATTTAGTCATTTTATTATTATTTTAAATATTATATGTTGGTGTGCCCTTAGGTGGGGTATGTTGGTATGTGATTGGTGAGTATCCTTGATATATAAGGATCATTGGTGGTGTGGAGATAATAATATAATAGTTAATAGTAATATTGGTGGTATTATTATTATTATTATTATTATTATTATCATTATTATTATTATTATTATCATCGGTATGAATATTCTTATTGGTGGGTGTCCCTGATATGGGAGGATTATTGGTGGTGTTTTGGTGAATATAATAATATAGTGTATAATATTGATATTGGTGGGAATATTATTATTATTATTATATTTATTATAGTTACTATTGTTATTAACATTATTATTATTTTGGTGAGATAATAATAGGATTATTATTACTATTATTATTATTATTATTTTATTAAGTTATTAACATTATTATTATTTTGGTGAGATAATAATAGGATTATTATTACTATTATTATTATTATTATTATTATTTTATTATTATTATTATTGGGATTAGAAAATTAAAATAGAGAAGGAGAGGGGTTAGCAGTTTTACGATACATTGTGAAAAGTTAGAGAAAGTGGAAAAAGAACGATAGAAAGGAGAGAACGGGAAAGGGAACGGAAAAGGGAACAAAGAACGAAGGATACAAGGGAAAATCAGAATTGGCCAAACCTTGGAGGGTTCTTTCATCGATCAACCGATTAACAAGGTAAGGGGGGAGAAACTTGATTTGGAATGATATATACATGTACAGGGTAGAGGGGATTCCTTAACCCCGTAGTAAAATTCCGATCTATGAAGTTTTATATTGGCGTGCTTGTTATTATTGTTGCTAATGATAAATTGATGCTTGACATTGATGAATTGTTGATTGGTATTGGTGAATTTGGTGTATATATATTATGGTGATGTTGGTGAGATTATATGTTGTTACTGCAGTGTTGATAGTAAATATAAATAGAGTTTTGGTGAGATTCTGTGTTGTTACTGTAGTGTTGATAGTAAATATAAGTAGAGTTTTGGTGAGATTCTGTGTTGTTACTGTAGTGTTGATAGTAAATATAAATAGAGTTTTTGTGAGATTCTGTGTTGTTACTGTAGTGTTAATAGTAAATATAAATAGAGTTTTGGCGAGATTCTGTGTTGTTACTGTAGTGTGGGTAATGACCATGATTATAGCTTTGGGGAAAATTATGTGTTGTTTCCCTATAGTGTCGTTAATGACTATGGTTAGGACCTTGGTGAGATTCAGAGTGACTCTGAAGTGTCGGTAATGTACCGTAATGTTGGTTCTAGAGTAGGAAGTATAGGATAATTGGTAAGTATAATGTTTATTGGTGTGTTTGTGTTTGATGATAACTAGTGATTGATAGTGATGGAGTATAAGTCAATGTTAATGAATTAGTGTTTTGGGATGATTTGGCATATAGGGCATATAGGGTGTTTTACAGTTTTTAGGGAAAATTCCGTATGGCTTTTGAGGTATCGGTAAAGTGTGTAGGTGATGATTTTGGGAATAGGAATTAGAAACCTATTGGTTACGGTAATGTGCAAGATTGGTACTAGAATAGACTGAGGATCCGAGTTGAGATGATAGGTACAGTTTGGCCTTGATGCACTGTAAGAATGATGAGTGTGGGAACTAACTTGTGTACTTGGTGATAGTACATGTTTCCCGTAATAATGACTGGTGGGCAATTAGTCGATATATATGTGGGTAGTGATCAGTGGGATCGTGTATTCCCCGAGTGTTGAGATGTGTTTATATATGGTGTTAGAGTGTGAACTCGTTTAATATCTAATTTAATTAAAATGAATGATGGGTGTATCATGTATATGATTATGGTGCAGTGATCAGTAGGATCGTGTATTCCCCGAGTGTTGGGATGTGTTCATACTTGGTGTTAGAATGTGAGATTGCTCACTGTGTGAATTGATGTATATGGTGTTGGTGTATGTTATATCTGTACATATATGCATTGATGTATGATGATATGATCAGGAGGATCGTGTGCACGTTGAGTGCCTAAATATATTAGTTATGCATTGGTGTGTGCATATCATGGTGTTTTGGTGGGATGAATCATGTCTCAGGAGGAGCGTAAGTGATTCATCCGTACTCCTTTGTGGAGAATGGTGGGGGATAGATCATGTCTCAGGAGGAGCGTAAGTGATCTATCCAGGTTCGATTGAATGAACCAATGAGTCGGTACCGCATGCATGGTGTTGAGTTGCATATTTGCATTATAATATGTTATATTGCAATTTGAACAGCAGGTTCGTTATATGGAGTTGTTGGGGTGAATATTGGTGTGTTGGTGTGTTTCACTACCTTGTTTACATGTATTACATTACCATTATATTCTGATCATTATTTCTCACCCCTTTGTTGTTGTTGTGGTCTGTGCTTCTTCGGAAGTACAGATAATCCAGGTGCTTAGCTAACTTGGATAGTGGTGTGACAGTCGAGTCGTAGGATGCTCTGATACGTAACACGGGATATGGGTGTTTTAACTGTTTTATGTCAAACTTATTGTAATCCTGTGACGTATCATGAATTTGATGTATTTTATTTTATTAAACAATTCCGCTGTATTATTTTGAAAAGAATGAATAAAGTATTTTTATAAAATTTGAAGATGTGATATCCCACTTTTTGGTGAAAACTCTGATTATTATTATAATATTTATATTTTATTTAATACGGGGAAGTGGGGTGTTACACGGATAATGTAGTTGTGCCAAAGCCTGAAGCACAATGGACCAATGACGATGAGAAAAAATACAATTATGATTGGAAAGCTAAAAACATCTTAATCTCCTCATTAGGTGTAGATGAATACTATCGTGTATCCCATTGTCCTATTGCTAAGGCCATGTGGGATTCACTACAAATAGCCCATGAGGGGACAAATGATGTTAAGTTGGCTAGAATCAATACATTAACTCAAGAGTTCGATCTCTTTTTCATGGAGCAAGGGGAAACCATTGCTGACATGCAAAAGAGATTTACTCATCTCATCAATCGTTTACATTCATTAGGTAGTCCTGTTTCCAATGATATTGCTACTAATAGATCTTAAGATGTCTTAACAGGGAATGACAGCCTAAAGTGACCGCCATCAAAGAAGCATATGATCTTACCTTATTAGATTTAACAACATTGTTTGGCAAATTACAAGAGCATGAACAGGTACTCTTGAGCTTAGACCAACGCGAAAAGATGGAAAAGAAAGACAAAACGAAGGTGAGTGAAAAGAAATCGATAGCTCTCAAGACTTCCTCCTCGAAGTCTCAAGCAAAAGAGCAAAATGATTATTCCTCGAGCGACAAAGAAGAAGAGGACACAAACGAAGATATGGGGTTGTTTGTTAAACGGTATAACCATTACGTGAGAAAGAACGACATCCAACATTCTGAGAAAAACTTGGTAAACTTCCGGAAACAATCGAGACACTCCAAGGATGATGACTCGAAAGGTAAAAAGACTAGAGGGACGTGCTACAAGTGTGGAAAGCCCGGTCACTACAAACCGGACTGTCCAATGAATAAAAAGGGAAAGGACAAGGAATCATCAAAATCACACAAGAAAGCATCAAAGCCTAGGAGAGCGTACATAGCATGGGAAAGTGACAGTGACTCTTCCTCCTCTGATGAAAGTTCTAGTGATGAAGAAGAGTCCATGAATCTATGCCTCTCCGCCAATCAGAAAAATAAGAAAAAACAGGTACGTCACTCTAAATATGATAAGTCCTCAAATATGTCGCATTCAGAATTACAAACCGCATTTCATGCCTTACATAATGAAGCAGTTGAAGCCTTCAAGAAACTTGCTTCTAATAAGAAAATCTTTACGTATTTAGAGCATAAAGTTAAAGAGTCCGAAAAGAAATTAGAGGACCTTAAGGCTTCCATTGTGAAAGGCAATGAATTAGATTATAAAGACGATAGAAATCCTTTCAACTTCGGGTGTGGTACTTGTCATATTTGGCAAGGTGAGGTTAGAAACCTCAAGGCCAAATTAAACAAGGCACTTGAACCTAAACTTAATAAGGTTATGCGCATTGATGTAGGGTTCTATCTGTTGGCACCATAGATGAAAGTTCTTTTCATTTAATTTTTGTGAAATCTTGAGCGAAGATTGGAGACGATGAGGATCAGTAAAGGAAGCGACGGTGACCGGTGAAGAAACCGGTGGATCTTGCGCAGAGGAGACCGGCGTTCCCTCCAACGTAGGAGTCACGACCATGAGAAGGTTCTAGATCTGAACCAGAGCTAAACTGATATCATATTAGAAAGTGAAGAGAGAGAAAGAGAGAGAGAGAGAGAGAGAGAGAGAGAGAGAGAGAGAGAGAGAGAGAGAGAGAGAGAGAGAGAGAGAGAGAGAGAGAGAGAGAGAGAGAGAGAGAGAGAGAGAGAGAGAGAGAGATTCATGATTGTAACAAATTGTATTTTTCTATTATTGATTTTAATTGATTCAGTTACACTAGAGTTTTCTTTATATACAGCAAAAGCACTGACCTGCACTAGCAGGTTAAAACTAACTCTATGACCTGTCATAGCAGGTTTTGATAAACAAGCCTAACCTACAGTAGTTGCTTCTAACCAACTGAAAACCTATAGTAATAGGTTAAAAAAACTACTCAGACTGACACTTGTCAGTCCTGAGCTATACAAAGTTGATATCCTCTAATACCCCCCCCCCCCAACTCAAGGGAAGTCTCTCACGTTGAGTTTGTGCCTGAGTTCAAGAAACCTTGTAGTGGGAAGAGGTTTTGTGAGTGTATCTACCTACTAGTCAGTGCCTGGAATGTGAGTGATGGACAGCTTCTTGGACAAGACTTTCTCCCGGACAAAAAACAAATCAATTTCCATGTGTTGGGTTCTGGAGCGGAGAATAGGATTATGTGCCAGTAATATTGCAGATTGATTATCACAAAGAACCAAAGGAGTTTTGGTTGAGATGAACAGCTCCTTGAGTAAGGTTTGCAGCCACAGAAGGTTAACAGTGGCTTAAGCTAGACTTTTATACTCAGCTTCTGTGCTAGATCTAGCCACCACAAACTATTTCTTAGACCACCAAGAGATGAGATTAGCACCAAAGTAAATGGCTGCTCCTGATGTACTTCTTCTAACATCATGATCAGCAGCCCAGTTTGCAACATGATAGACCTGTAGAGAAAGAAGGTGGAGAGGATGGAGAGAAAGATGAAAGCAAGATCCCATGACCAATAGTGCCTTTGAGATATCTGAGAATTCTCTTAACAGCAACCCAATGAGGCTCCAAAGGATGAGACATAAATTGACATGCCTTGTTGACAGCATAAGCTATATCAGGCCTGGTAAGAGTTGCATATTGCAGGGCACCCACCACAGACATGTAAAGGGAAGGATCAGACATAGCTGAGGCCCCAATTCTGGTGAGTTTACAAGAGGACTGCATGGGAGTTTGAACAAGACAGGCCTCTAACATGTTGTTTTCACTAAGAGGTCCTTAATATATTTAGGCTGAGTGAGAAATAAGGAATCAAAATCAGGTTGCTTAACCTCAATCCCTAAGAAGTAGTCAAGGGAGCCAAGTTATTTAAGAGAAAAACTTGAAATTAGTTTGGAGATGATGGTGTTAATGAGTGAGGAAGAATCACCTGTGATGATAATATCATCCATATAAACTAACATGTAGATAGTGTGACCTCTAACACAATAAGTGAAAAGGGAAGGATCACACTTACTAGGTTTAAATTTGAGTTGGATGATAGTAGATTGCAGCCTGTCAAACCACTGTCTAGAGGCTTATCTCAGGCCATAGAGAGCCTTGTTGAGCTTGCGAACTAAGGCTGGATTAGCACTTTCAAACCCCTTTGGCTGCTCCATATAAACTTCTTCATTAAGAATGCCATTGAGAAAGGCATTGTTGACATCTAATTGCTGAATATGCCATTTTTGAGTAAGAGCAATGGATAAAATGAGCCCGATAGTGACAGGTTTAACCACAGGAGAAAATGTCTCTGTAAAATCCAATTCATACCTTTGATGGAATCCCTTTGCTACCAGCCTAGCTTTATACTTATTCACTGTGCCATCTAGATTTTATTTAACCCTAAACACCCATTTGCAACCAATGGCATTCTTCTGGGGTGGAAGGGGAACAAGTGTCCAAGTGTTGTTGTTAATGAGGGCATTGTATTTAGCTTGAATAGTTGTTTTCCAATTATCATCAGCAAGAGCAGACTTAACACTCTGGGTTCTGTAGTAACTAAGATTAGTTTGGGGTTAAATCTGGGTTGAGCAAAACCAGATTTGGTCCTTGTTTGCATATGATGGGAGTTATGGGGTTGAGGTATAGGAACATCTTTAGGTGGAATAGGAGGGTTGGCAGTAGAAGAAATGGAGGATGAGGATATACTAGGCTGTGAGGGAGAATAAGAGGAAGCTGATGAAGAATTACTGGGAGTGACTTGGTCTGAAGTGGGAGCCTGAGGACTACATGGATTGTAACCAGGAAAGAAGCATTTGATCCTTCTGTAGCCAGCGAGAGTACTCAGGATTGATGATTCTAGCTTCGCAAGCTCCATCATCAACAAATTGCAAAGAAATTTTGGCACAAACTACAAACTCAGCAAGGTTATGCACATTGATGTAGGGTTCTATTTTTTGGCGCCATAGATGAAAGTTCTTTTCATTCAATTTCTGCAAAATCTTGAGCGAAAATTGGAGACGATGAGGATCAGTAAAGGAAGCGACAGTGACCGGTGAAGAAACCGGTGGATCTTGCGCAAAGGAGACCGGCGTTCCCTCCAGTGTAGGAGTCGCAACAACAACAACAAACACAACAACAAACAATAACAAGCATAACAACATCAACAACAACAACAATAACAAAAAAATAAGCACAAGAGCACAATAACATCAAGCACAACAACAACAACAACAACAAACAACAACCAACAAGAACAACAATAAAAAGCAACAAGCATGCCAATAACAAGCACAATAACCACAAGGACAACAACATAAACAACAATAACAAGCACATCAACAAACAACAACAAGCACAACAACCAGTAACAACAACAAGCACAACAACAACAACAAGCAACAAGCACAACAACAACGACAAGTAACAAACACAACAATAACTACAACAAGCACAACAAGAAACAACAACAAGCACAACAATAAATAATAACAACAACAAAAAGCACAACAACCACAACAACAACAACAAGAGACAATAACAAGCACAACAACAACAACAACGAGAAGCATAACAACAAGAAGCAAGCAACAAGCATTAAGCACAATAACAACAAGCATAACAACAACAACCAACAGCCAACAACCAACAACAACAACAACAACAATACAAAACAACAAACAACAAAAGGAAATAAGCAACAAGCACAGCAACAAAAAACAACAAGCACAACAACAACAACAAGCCTAACAACAACAACAACAACAACAATAACAACAACAACAACAACAACAACAACAACAACAACAACAACAACAACTACTACTACTACTACTACTACTACTACTACTACTACTACTACTACTACTACTACTACTACTACTACTGCTACTACAACAAAAACAAGCACAACAACAACAACAAAAAGCAACAAGCACAAAAATAAAAAGTAACAAGCACAACAACAACAAACAAACAAACAAACAATCAACAAGCACAACAAAGAAAAGCAACAACCACACCACCACCAACAACAAAAACAACAATAACAAGCACAACAATAACAACGACAAGCAACACGCACAACAACAAGCACAAAAATAACTACAATAACAAACAATAACAAGCACAACAACCAATAACAACAACAACAACAAGCACAACAACAACAACAATAAGCACAACAAGCACAAGGACAACAACAAGCACAACAACAATAACAATAAGCACAACAACAAACACAACATAAAATAATAACAAGCACAACAACAACAACAACAACAACAACAATAATAAATAAAAAAACAAGCACAACAACAATAATAAACAACAAGCAACAAGCACAACAACAAAAAGCAACAAGCACAATAACCACAAGCACAACAACAACAACAACAACAACAACAACAACAACAAGAAGCACAATAACCACAAGCACAACAACAACAACAACAACAACAAACAACAGGCGTAACAACCAATAAGAATAACAACAAAAAGCACAAAAACAACAACAAGCAACAAGCACAACAACAACAATAACAACAACAACAACAACAACAACGACAAGCAACAAGCGCAACAACAAGCACAACATTAACTACATCAAGCACAACAACAAACAACAACAACAAACAAAAACCAATAACAATGACAACAACAACAACAACAACAACAACAACAACAACAACAACAACAACAATAACAAGCACAACAACAACAACAACAACAACAACAACAAAAAGAAACAAGCAGCAAGCAAAACAACAACAAGCATTAAGCATCACGCACAACAATAACAACACAAAACAACAAACAACAACAAGAAGCAACAAACACAATAACAAAAAACAACAAGCACAACAACAACGACAAGTACAACACCAACAACAACAACAAGCACAACAAAAACTACAACAAGCACAATAACAACAATAATAAGAACAAGCACAACAACAAAAAATAACAAGCACGACAAAAACCAACACAAGAACAAGCACAATAACAACAACAACCAGCACAACAACAAGAAAAAATAACAAGCACGTCAAACACAACAACAAACAACAACAAGCACAACAAGCACAACAAGAACAAAAACAAACACAACAACAAACAATAAAAAGCACAACAACAACAACAAAAAAGACAAGCACAAGAAGCACAACAACAACAAGCACCACAAAAATAAAAAGCAAAAAGCACACCAACAACAAGCACAACAACCAATAACAACAACAAAAAGCACAACAACAACAAGCACAACAACATCAATAAGCAAAACAAACACAACACCAACAACAAGTACAACAAGAACAAAAACAATAAGCAGCAAACACAACAACAAGCACAACAATAACAACAACAACAACCAACAACAACAACAACAACAAAACAACAATCAACAACAACAACAAGCAACAAGCACAACAACAAACACAAGAACAAGAAGCACAACAACAACAACAACAACAACAACAACAACAAGCACAACAACAATAACAACTAACAACAACAATAACAACAAAAAACATAAACAACAAGCAACGAGCACAACAATAAAAAACGACAAGAACAACAACAACTAGCACAACAACAACAACAACAACAACAACAACAACAACAACAATAACATACACAACAACAAACAACAACTTTTGGTTCAATGCGTACAAATCAAAAGTCACATCATATCCTTTTCAGGTGCCTGAGTAAAAATTCAGGATTACGTTTAAACTTCTTTCTCGTTGTATAGTAAAAGGAAATGAAGACACAAATAAATAATATATAACTATTGGGAAATGATAGAAGATTGAAACTCGCAAAGATAGTCACCATGGAAAGTGATCACCATATCAACCTTATCTTCAGGATCTCTAGCCACAAGCACTAAACATTTAAACTTATTTCTCGTTGTATAGTAAACAGAAATGAAGACACAAAACCAAATAATATATAACTACTAGGAAATGACACAAGATTGAAAGTCACAAAGATAGCGTCATTATGGACTCCAGACATATTCATAGATTTAATTCTTTAAAGATTCAAAGTTAAAACATAACAATTGCAAGACCAGACCATAGGATTGGTCCCCCAGATTACCAATCCTTGGAACAATACTGAGTTTTCAGCTAATGGATTAATGAACTCAATTTTTGTTTGATACATAATATGTTACTATTTTTGCATTATCTGTTGTCTTCATGTTGAAAAAAACATATTGCCTTTTTTAAAAAGAAAAAAGCACTTATATACAAATTGTACTTCAGCGTTACAACTTCACTAAACATAATTACAGAATGTCTTTTTGAACATTTTGGGAAATAAACTTTGAAGACAAAGTAAAAAACTTTCTAACTACTTCAGTTTTACAAACATGATTCAATCTGCCACAAAGAACCTTCATCTCGCTAACAAAAGATTTATGAGTGTTTAATTTTCATAGGATGTGTCGTCATCAAAATCTTCAAATGGTGATGACACTGTCATAAGATCAACAACTAAAGATCTCATACTTGGGGATAGCAGTGGATTATCTCTTGTACATGCTCTTCCAAGTTCTATCATCTGCAATTCAAACATTAACCACATCTTAAAAAATTATTGTTCCAAAATTTGAGTCTAGTAACTTTCAAATAACTTAAAATTTTTTTTTAAGAGAAACGGTTCCAACCTTCAAAATAGAATCAATTGGATAGTTTTCTTTAAGCCTAGGATCAACCAATTTGCGAAGAGCTTCTGAAGGATCAATCTGATTAAGTGCTTTTTCAAACTGTAACGAAAACATGTCAAGGGTAAATTCATAAGAATTAAGGTACTAATTAAAATGATTTAATTTTATAGAGGGGTATCTACCAAGGCTACAAGACCCTTTGATTCAGCAACAGATTTTTCACCTGTCTTCAGAACATCATTCTTTGCAGATACTAGGTCATAAAGGACAATTCTAAAAGCATATACATCTATTTTTGGAGAAACTACCTCTAAGTAAGAACACCTTCGTTCGCATTTCCATCCGATTGAAAATAAAGCCAACATGCATCTTTCGCCTTGCAACCTTGCTTGCAAACAGGACAAACAACAACATATAACGTTTAGGGTTTTGTGTTCTGATTAACAGGGGAATTCAAGAGGGTTTTGTGTTCGATTCAGTAGTGAAAGAGAGTTGAGGAGGGAGAAGAAAAAAAGAGCAATGTAGAGATAGATATATGTATACCCGATAGAAGCACCGGTGGAAGAATTGAAAGCGAAAAAGGGAAAGGTTGTTGTTGTCTCAGTGGTGAAAGAGAGTTGAGGAGGGAGAAGAAAAAAAAAGCAATGTAGAGATATCAACTTAAATCCAGTCTGCTATTAATCATTGATACTAAGAGATGCCCTTGGACTCAAGCACCACATTGTTATCTCTAGATTCGATTCCTTTGCTTTAACTTTCAACCATTTCCAAACCTGAATTTTTACCTTCTCTACCAAGTTTTCAATATTAATATTCCTTTTATGAAATAACTTTTCATTTCTTGCTTTCCAGATATTCCACACGCTCGCAAACCAGATTACTTGAGCCTTTTTTTTACCTGTACTATTTTCTCCATCTAACAATCCTTCAAATTGATCCAAATGCAAAAAGTTGACATTATGTAATACTGAAGAAATGTTTAACCATCGACAGGCTGCGTACCAAACCCTCGTAAATACAAAGCACTCAAAGAAAATATGGGTTATCGGTTCGTCTTTACCACACTCCCCTATGCAAAGTCCATCTCAGTTACTGATTACTCCTCTCCTTATTAAATTATATTTAGCAGCAACTCTGTTTTGAAAAAATTATCCACACTAAACACGATGCTTTCTCCATAACAACTTTGTGCCATGCTTTTACACAGTTCGGATTTGTCGGATTAATAGGTTGAGACATCAGCCCCTTATGCACTTCCTTAACCGAATAAGCTGACTCATAGTACCACTCACCAAAATTGAGATTCGTAATACACTTCCACCAATTAGAACTATATCTACCTTCACCCACTGTTTCATCAACTCTCGCCTCATATCGGTTAACTAAAGCCTTATACCATAGACCTTTCCTCTCAAAGATGCATTTCCACTCCTATTTTCCTAGAAGAGCCCTATTTAAATCTCTCAAATTTCTAATACCTAAGCCCCTTCGTTAACTGGCCTACACACTTTATCCTATTGGACCCAGTTTATTTTTCTCTCACTCTCACTCTCACCCCAAAGGAATTGTTTGAAAAGAGATTCGATATTAGATATAATACCTATCGGAGCCTTAAAAAAGGAGAGAAAGTATACTAGAAGCACTTGCAAGACAGATTTGATTATCACTACTCGACCTCCTATCGATATATGTTTCCTTTTCCAACCTGATAATCTTGATCTCACTGCTTCTACCACCGGTTGCCATGTTTCAATTCTGTTTGGATTTGCGTCGATCGGTAATCCAAGGTAGATAAAGGGAATACTATCTACCTTCACCCACTGTTTCATCAACTCTCGTCTCATATCGGTTAACTAAAGCCTTATACCATAAACCTTTCCTCTCAAAGATGCATTTCCACTCCCATTTTTCCTAGAAGAGCCCTATTTAAATCTCTCAAATTTCTAATACCTAAGCCCCTTCGTTAACTGGCCTACACACTTTATCCTATTGGACCCAGTTTATTTTTCTCTCACTCTCACTCTCACCCCAAAGGAATTGTTTGAAAAGAGATTCGATATTAGATATAATACCTATCGGAGCCTTAAAAAAGGAGAGAAAGTAGAGTAGAAGCACTTGCAAGACAGATTTGATTATCACTACTCGACCTCCTATCGATATCTTGATCTCACTGCTTCTACCACCGGTTGCCATGTTTCAATTCTATTTGGATTTGCGTCAATCGGTAATCCAAGGTAGATAAAGGGAATACTTTCTATTTTGCATTAAAGAATGTTTGCAGCTTCTTCCACCCACCTCTGAGATACATTGACCCCACTAAAACACTTTTATGATGATTCACCTTTAAACCCGACATCACTTCAAACAGAAGAAAATCTGCCTTGATTATTCTAACGGTAGACCAGCTTTTCCTTCAATTTAATTACCACATGC
This sequence comes from Lathyrus sativus, assembly GCA_963859935.3. Lineage (NCBI taxonomy): Eukaryota > Viridiplantae > Streptophyta > Magnoliopsida > Fabales > Fabaceae > Lathyrus > Lathyrus sativus. The sequence continues at coordinate 449,749,202 of OZ012738.1, read as the reverse complement.
ACGTCTAACTTTCCACACTCACATGCCACATCAACAAATTCTTCGTGGGATAATTTTCGGTCTATCCCAAACTTTGAGGACAAAGTTTTATTTGGACCAAATAGTAATGATAGAAAGTATTATTGATTAGATATTTTAATAATTATTTTAATATAATTAAATAGTATTATATTCTAGAAATTTTGTAGTTCTTAAAATTGTGTCACATGGATGACTATGACATATTTAAAGTTCGATATATTAAAATGTAATGTCTTATTTGAGAAACATAAAAAAATCAAATAAAAATTATTTTTATTAGTTTAGTTTTATCTCTCTCTTAATTTTATTTGTCTTTTTTATAGTTTAAAATTTTCAACTTTCTTAAAAATGTTAGAATTCTTATTTTAACATCCTAAGAATAATCATCACACTTATTTAACTTTCTATAAATGTGCTTAAACTGCACATGTTCGAAATGCTTAAGGAGAAGAAGAATACACCTATCTAACCAATGTAAAACCTTGCCTAAGCTCCATAATCGACCATTGCAGAGAATCAACAAATGTCATATTGTCAACTTAAATAATAAGATTCTTGAAACCTTTCTTTCAAGCGAATTCCAAATCCATAGGATACGCCAGAACTTTACAGAAAAACTATTACAAGCTCCAATAGGTTTATGAAAGCTACCGAACCATTTCCTTTGGCTATCTCGAAAAAGTCCCAAACACTTCACAATTGAAGCAAATCTAACCCATCGGAGGAGGCACCACTGCACCAAATCATTAATAATTACTTATAATATAATATAATATATTTATATTTCTAAATATTGCAATTTTCGATTTATTTTCTTAATTAAAATAGCAGTGACGAATATTGTGGAACCCGTGGATATTTTTTAGTTTTTCCGGTAAACACAAACTCTATTCTATCTCCTCAACCCACGTAATCGTATTGACGAGAAAACAAAAAGAAGAAAGAGAAAGTATATTAGAAGAAAAAGTAGGTGTTAAAAGTAATTCAATTTAAATATTGATATTACCAGGCCCAACCGGCCCAACAAGATTGAGCTACTTGTTGTCCAAGCAGGTTCACAGTCAACAACACTTCATCACAGTGCATTTCTTCATAAAACAGAAAAGAGAAAGCTTCGTCACATAGGTTTTGTTTGAATCGGAAAAGTAGAAGAAAGAAGAATATCAAAATGGCGAGATACGACAGAGCGATCACAGTGTTTTCACCCGATGGCCATCTCTTCCAAGTCGAGTACGCTCTCGAAGCCGTTCGCAAAGGTAACGCCGCCGTTGGTGTTCGCGGTACCGACAACGTCGTTCTCGGCGTCGAGAAGAAATCCACCGCCAAACTCCAAGACTCTAGGTTTCACACTTTTTCAATTTTGTTTTATGCTAAATCAAAATTAATCTTACTTTTCCATGATTTTGTTCGAATTGGATCATAGATTTAGGATCCTAGGGTTAAAGCTTGATCGGTACTTTATGCAGTTTCTATCCTATGGAAATATCGTTTGAAACTCCAAGTATCAATGTTTCTGCTGTTTTTCGTTGTTGTTTTTCTCAGTAATAGTAAATTGTACATGTAATTTTGAGATTGCTATGATTTTGTTGTGAGCCTCGAACCCTTAAGTGTTTAATGTTGTAGTTCTGTGATTAATTTCTTGGATGCTGATTTTTTTTGCAAGACTTGTTATCTCCTCTTTAGTAAATGAATAGAAATATAGGACTTTACAATCTTTGTGTTGTTGTGAATGCAGATCTAGTTTGGATTGGTTTATAGCTCACAAGTTACAATGGTTTCAGTGTTAGAACAAAATTATAGTTTTTCATTTGCAAAAAAAATCTTCTTCAAACTTATAGGTATTTAGAATTAGAATCTATTATTATATGAGATGACTTTTGAAAATTTTGAGATGCTTTAACAAATTTTAGCTTATATGAGAGTTGTTTTAAAAAGTGCATAGTCATTACTAATTCTTCAAAAATTTCTGTTTTTATACTGATGCTATGGAGGTTTTATGGTTGTTTTACTTTTGTTGTGCAGATCAGTGAGGAAGATTGTTAATTTGGATGATCACATTGCTCTTGCATGTGCTGGACTCAAAGCCGATGCCCGTGTCCTTATTAACCGGGCGCGAGTTGAATGTCAAAGTCACAGGCTTACCGTTGAGGATCCTTGCACTGTGGAGTATATAACCCGTTACATTGCAGGTCTTCAGCAGAAGTACACACAAAGTGGTGGTGTAAGACCCTTTGGGCTTTCTACCTTGATTGTTGGATTTGATCCTTACACAGGATCACCATCCCTGTACCAAACAGACCCTTCTGGCACATTTTCAGCTTGGAAAGCTAATGCAACCGGAAGAAACTCAAATTCAATCCGTGAGTTTTTAGAGAAGAACTTTAAAGAAACTTCTGGGCAGGAAACTGTCAAGTTGGCTATCCGGGCATTGCTTGAAGTGAGTTAATTTGTTCTCTCTTGTGTTTTTTAAAGAAATAGTATCTGATTCTATCAATTATTTAGGTTCTTTACCACAACATAGGTAATTTCTTTTTTCCTTTCTGAATATATAGGTGTTGTGTATTGAAAGATATCAATACACATTATCTGCCCTACACCTATATCCATTCCCTTACTCTTTTAATGCTGTCAATGACCTAGGAGTTAGACTTTTGAAGAAATTCTTTATGTTTTGGGAGGGACCTTAACAAAAGCATTTAACTGCAAATTAGGTGGAAGTTTAGGATAAGCTACCTATGTATTGTAAGGTATTCATTTGCTTAATCTGGGTTTCAGTTTTCCACTAGTTTAGATGAGTAATTATACTATGTTAATATAAGGTAAATTTTCCAACAATTGACCCATAATGTGGTATGACTATTCCCTAAATCCTGCTATGGCAGGGCCTTTATAGCTCTAAGTTTTCCTCTTTTTCATTTGTTTGATATCTTATCTCTTTCTGATTCTTGATCAACTCTTTTTCATTTGTTTGATATCTTATCTCTTTCTGATTCTTGATCAACACAGTTATTTTTGTACACATGAACATAACAAATTGTCAAATGATAATTCAATCTAGACACATATCTTTTTCCTTTGTTAAATATTTTTCATTTGAATAAGATTAAAGCACAAATCTTATATTAGAGAACCGGTACTACACCAGTAATAGATATTGGGGTTATGATGAATATCTGAATAAAGGATAGGAATAGAGACTAAAGAGCAAAGGAACAAAGCCTGCTGATATAACTTCTTGCAAGTCAATTATTGAATTGACAAATAATACAAACAACTTAGAATCAGCAATTGAACAAATAAAGCAACCTCTAGGAATTAGAGCCTAGTCTCTCCCAAACCAACAAACATACAAAATACCTAATGCCATCCCATTTCCTTTTCAGCCTATATTTATAAGAAAAATGCTTGTTAGGGCGACTCGAACAATTAACATGGTCATCAGTATACCTCACATTTATACCATCATTACACCTTTATTTCACAAAATCTGGAAGATATAACCATCCAACATTCAAGACCTCAGCTTTGCGAGTTTTATGAACATTTATCCTTGTCCCAACTAGCAATGCCTTATTTATAATTCTGACTACTTACAGCAGTTACATAGCAGTTACTGAACATACAATATTTAATAAAATAAACTGCCTAATACTATCATAATGGATAGAGTAATTTTGTCCATTCCTATTGCATAATTGTAGTACTATTATTGGCTAGTAACTTGTCATTTGGAACTGGATCTGATAAATACTTAACATTTGGCTTTTCCTTGTCGGCATATGTAATTAGGTTGTTGAGAGTGGAGGCAAGAACATTGAAGTTGCTGTGATGACCAAGGAGCATGGTCTGCGTCAACTGGAGGAAGCTGAAATTGACGCCATTGTTGCTGAGATTGAAGCAGAGAAAGCTGCTGCTGAGGCCGCAAAGAAAGCTCCCCCGAAGGATACATGATTTTAGATTTCTTTTGTTTTGTACTGTGCAAGCACCATTCTGATAGATGTTGGCTCTACTTATTCTAAGCTAAAATTGATGCCATCATATCTCTAAGATTGAAACACAAAAAAAAGATCTGCTTAGGCTACACAAGAGATCCTTAGACATGATTTTCATTTATATTTGTTTAGATCGTTAAATGGTCTTCCTGGGTGATGGCCTAACTTAAAAATGATTTCTTTTATCGTTTTCTGGGTCATGTCATGTAGTTATTTCAATTTAATAGCACGTCATTATTGTTCAAGTTTGTAAATGTTGGTTTTTAAATATTTCATGCATATTTATTAAAAAATTGAGTTCTATTTTAAATATTCTAATATGAAAATGCTATCCTTAACAAATCATGTACTTTATTTTAAAATACATCTATTTAAATATGTTTTATGATTTTAATTTTACTTATGACTATTTTGATATTTATGCTTATTTTAGGTAAACCACAAATAAATGGAACAAATTTGTTATAATGTTATATAAAAATTATCAACTTATCTAATTCTTTAATTTTGAGACTTCTTTTTATAGTTTTTGTTAATACTTTTTCCAAGTCTTCCTTAATTGTTGGTAGTTATCTATTTTTCTTACAACAAAATTTACATGTATTTTCTACATATTAAAATCAATAGTCTATCTTTTAACCATCCATTTCGATTTTTTTAGAAGTTCTGTAATTTTTTGCACATTTTACAAACATTAGAGAAATTATACCATTCAACTATATCCGCATTTTTTTATTCTACTTGATACTTTCTATATCAATTCAATTTGTGCAGAGCTGTGTTTGATATCTATTAGGAGTGATCAATAAAAAAGTCTACGCACACGCGCACGCACACACACGCATACACACGCGCGCACACACACACACACACATAATCAATTTCTCTATGTATGTATTAGATAAAAGATACATATATAGAGAAATTGATTTATCCAAAAGATTTGACTTCAATTGAAATTGGGTTAGTGATGAAGTCAGTAGCATTCCCAACTACATGCTTTTATTCTTCATTTTTGTTTATTTGACTAGGAATTACTCCCTTTTTTTACCCTATCTGATTCTTTACTTATAGTTTCTACCTTTGTATCAGATGTTCCTGCACCCTTTGCTTTAGCATATCCATCTGGATGGCAGTGAAGAAGCATAATAGCTTTTTCCATAAGTCTAACTATAACCATTGGTTCAATGTAATTAGGATCACCTTCTATCTTTGGCAGAAGAAGAAAACTTCAATTTGGAAAACAATCAACACAAAATGACTTGGCCCCTTTTTACTTTTCATGATCATGATAGATTCGTTAAGGATAAACTAACGAACACTCAAAAAGAAATTACATTGAAATCCATTTTTATTGACCAATTAGATTACCTTTTGATTTACCAGAAGCAGAAGAAGAATTAGTAGCTGGTTATCAAACAGAATATTCAGGTATTATTGGATATTTGGATATTTTTATTTGATGGCAAATAAGTTTGTGGTTTTACTGTTTTTTTTTTTTGGATTTTTATCGAATGGTTGAAAATATTTGGTTAAAATGTAATGATTTTTTTTGTATTTTTTGAATAATTCAGATTGAATTTTTGAAAAAATGCACAATTTCTAGATGGATGTGAGATTATGAGGATGAGCCCGGTGATGTTCAAGCACTGGAGACAGAGGTGCCCCGTACTTCTGAGATGGTAGAGGTGTCATATCCTTCTGAGATAAAGGCAATAACTACTATAGAGGTTACTCCGAAGATAGTTATTGAGGAGCCTACTCCACATATGGCTATTAAGGTGCCAACTAGTGATGATATAAAGGTTACTCCTCCTATTGAGACATATGTCACTACTTCTCATGAGACAAATGTCACTACTTTTATTTTCACAAGATATACGAATCATGTGGCATTCAGATTATGACAGAGAGAGGTATGTATATTATATGCCAATGATGTGATTTTATTTATTAATAATACTGATCTGACCTGATCAGAAGGGGAATCACGGGCTGGCCACACGCTGTTGGACTGCTACCTGTTCACCGGTGTTGAGGAGGAGAAAGGGGGTGTACCTGCAAGACACTCTGATGCCAAAGTAAGGAATTGGGCAGAGTGAGAGCAAAGTACATAAATGGTGTAAGAAGTGAATTATCTGACCCTCTTGTGAAAAAGGGTATTTATAGAGAGACCCCTGCGCTGGGCCAACGGTCACTTGTATTGAGCTGGATTGCCATACCCAACCCAGGTGACTGTTAGGGCTTACGTGGCGTAGTGAAGACCAAAACGTGGTATTCACCCTAGTTCAACTGTCCCGTGATCTTCGGAAAGTGGGTTTGACCTGCTCTTTCGGAGGTGGGCAGCTGGTTGGTGACGTGTCCCCGCGGAAGGGAGCACGTGGAGAACGTGTGAAGGACACGTTGTCCTGCCCGACAAGGGAGCAGGTTCTGCCCGCGGAGGGCAGGTTTCCCCCGCTGAGGGCGGTGTTTGGTCGTGATGGGAGTTTCCTGCTCGACATGGCTGGGGCAGGTCCTTACTGCGGGGAGACCTTTCTTTCTTGTCGGGGCCTCGTGCCCGCCGAGGTGCCCGGACTGGACTGGACCAGGTGTAACATTATTGGGCTGGGCCTGCGTGGTCAGACCGGGGCCCATGCCAGAACAGGAGCCCCCCAAGTCGTTGCTCCGAGGAAGGGAATGAGGACTTGATGACGTCGTTCGGGAAAGTGGACTGGCCCGGGGAAGGATCCTCCAGCGCGAGCATGCGCGTTCTACGTCGTCGATTCTCCGGGCTCAAAGTCGGGTATTAGCGAGGAGAGGTGAGGGGGCGCATCTGTCTGCTTCCGCCACATGTCGCACACTGGGTGGCTGCTAGGGCGGCTACCCTAGGGTACTCGAGTGCCTAGCGATGCTTCGAGTCCCGTGCAGGGGTATAAGTAAGCGAGCCCCTGCTCATTCCTCACTTTTCGCACTCTTGCTCTTAAGTTTCCTGCTTGTTGTCTTGTCGCCGTCTGATATCTCCGCCGTCACAGCCGTCGCGTCCTCCGTCGCAGATTTTACCGCAGTAAGTTTTCTTTCTCTTTTCCTCTGTTTTTCTTGTTTATTTTATGACCGTGGTCGGGGCAGCTTGAATGCCCCGAGGAGAGGTGAACACCTCCGCCGTCGTAGGGGATTTTTCTAGGGTTTTTATTATGAATGTCTCAGGGAGAGACGCTAGTTCCGATGAATGTCCCGGGGAAGGAAGCCTTTTCCGATGAGTACCCCGGGGAGGAATTCTTTACTCTGATGAACTTCTCGGGGAGCGACGTCTATTCCGATGGGCGCCCCGAGGAGGGTTTGCGGTTTAGGTCATGCTGACAATTGGGGAGGTGGTAGGTTAGGGCAGATCCACCAGGGACGATGCTCGGGGAGTCCTCGTCGCCCTTTCACTTGACTTGCGGTGGAAGGGTGAATTTGATCTCTATCATCTAATTCACTGTTACCTTCTACTTTCCAGGTGTTAATGACTACGCTTGTCCCGGGCACAATGGTCGAGGATAATGAACCGGACGTCCCACATTTCGATGAGCGTGTCGTTCCGATCGCGGACTAGGTGGCCGAGGAGCCTCTAACTACGTCCTCCTGCTTCGCTTCTGATCCGACAGGGGCCTACGCCACCGTGGAGGACCGGGAAGAAGGGGATCCCCAGAACTGGCAAGTCTATCGTCCCCGGCCCGGCCATCGCATCTGCTCGAAATACGGGCGGATGCGCTTCCCGATGTATGAGTTTTACTTCAAAGAGGCCAGGCTCAGGTTGCCATTTTCGGACTTCCACATGGGCCTCTTCGACTGGTTAAGGCTGGCCCCGTTGCAGTTGCACCCAAACGCCCTGGATTTTATTCGGGCCTTCGAGCTCGTGTGCCAATATCTCCAGGTCGGTGTCATGTTGCCGTTGTTCTTTCGTATTTTCCATCTGCAACGGCAGACGGTGAGTGGTCGACATGGTTGGGTGTCGTTCAAGCAGCCGGACAGGCTTTTCAGAATGTATATGGATTATGTCTGGGACTTCAAAGGTCGTTTTTTCGTGGTCAGCCCGATTACGCACGAAGGGGTCCATTCTTTATATTCATAAGGGGAGAGGATAGTGGATAGTCGTCGCGAGGCCATCATGCTTCCCCGGGTGCACGTGGAGTGGTCTTTGGAACATTATTCTCGGGGAACAGGCCGGTATATCGTGCGGGCGGGGTCGCTTGACGACAAGGACATGGCCAACTATCTGAAGATAGTTTCCTTCGTGCACAAGTTACCGCCGTCGAAGCCGGTCACCCCCGATGGCCAGTATATCCTCAACAGCTATAGAAACATTCGCGAGACGCCGAGGTTAATCAACACAAAGGCCTTGCTCGAGTGTGCCTCAGAGGAGGATGCCCTGCGCTATCTAGGTGGTGGACGTCTCGTTCTTTCTCGACCTGATACCCTTAGTTTTTTATTGACCAATTTTCTTTGTTGTGCAGGGAATATGGCTTCTGTCAAGGAGCGAGTGAAGAAGTTGCGGGACTCAAGGGATGCCGTCCCTCCGAAGACGCGGGTCGCCCAGTTGGTCGGGCAGTCTTCCACGGAACAAGACGGACGGTGGTCGTCGGTGTACCCGACCGGTAGCCAGTCGCCTACTTCTCAAGGGGCCCCGAAGAGGGCGAGAAATCAGGAGGATACCCCCGTGGTCGACTTATCGGTGGATTCTTTCGAGGAGGGTTACGCTATCGCCCCTTGTCACCAGCACCCCAACTATTTCCATGGGGCTAGGTCGCCCAGTATTCCTGCGGGGGAGGCGAATGCGGTTTTGAGTGTTGGTCGTGCTACGAGGAGGCAGGTTCTGACCGAGGATTTGGCCGCGCTGATGTGGACTTTCACTACGGCGATGGTCCTGAGCGAAGAAAGCTGCTCGGTCATCGAGTTGTCGAAGCTGCAAGGGGATCTCGCTTTCGCGCAGTCCCGTATGAACAAGGCATCCGAGGATTTGGAGGCGAGTCGAGGGAAGGTGACTCAACTGACCGAAGAGATGGAAAAGTCTCGCGGGGAGGTTGCTCTCGAGCGTAAGAGAGGCGACGCCGCCGAGGAGAAGCTAAGGGTAGCTGAGGAGGAATTGCGGGCGTCGAAGGCTTGTGTGGTGGAACTAGAAGGCGATCTCTTTCTTGCCGACGATGAGACTGATGACGACAGGTTGCTGGTTACCCGGGCTGACCTGCTCGCCAGGATACGGGTGTTGGAAGGTAACTGTTTGGATGCTTTCGTTGCGGGCTTCAATGGTGCCGTCGCGCAGCTTAGGGTGGTGAACTCCGGCGTCGCCTTCGTCGAGGATGGAATCGGGCCCTTCCATGAGATAGTCGATGGCCGGGTGGTCGACCCCAGCGCCGAGGAGGGTGGCCCTGTCGTCCCTGTCGTTGAGCCTGAAGCTGAGGAAGAGGAGGGAGCATAGATTAGCCTCGGGTCTGTGTACCCGTGTATTTCGGCCTGCGTCCTGCCGGTGTTGGTACGTCGGTGGGGAATCTCGATCGAGGTGTTCCCCGCCGAGCAAGGCCTTCTTCCCGCATACACAAGAGGCAGGGCTTGCTTTTGCTCTGGTCGTTAGGAGACGCAAGGAGGTGCGGTGGTACCGTGTCCCCCCCTAGTGGTTGCGACGACTGGTCGTCGCGGGCAGTGTTTAACTGTAGTACCGCTTAAGTTTCTCGGCATTCCATGGTCGAGCTAGTTGTTCCCCGTGTAGGTTTTCGAGGTAGTAGGCCTCGTGCTTCGTTTTGTCACGGACACAGTAGGGACCTTCCCAATTTGCGGCTAGTTTACCTTCGTGTGAGTCCTTCTGATTTCTGCGCAGGACTAAATCGTCGATTTGGAAGTTGCGTTTCAGGACTTTGTTGTCGTGGCGAAGTGTCACCTGCTGTTTCAGCCGGGCTTCTCGAAGGGCTGCTCCTGATCGAATCTCCTCGACAAGGTCGAGCTCCTCTCGTAAGGCGTCATCGTTGTCTTCGGTGTCGAGGGGAGCTTCAGTTCGTCTAGATGGTTCGCGTATCTCGACCGGGATCACTGCTTCGGTTCCATACGTGAGGCGGAATGGGGTATCCCCCGTGGTTGAGTGGGGCGTAGTTCGGTATGCCCAGAGGACGCTGTGGAGTTCCTCGGCCCATGCCCTCTTAGTGTTGTCGAGTCGTCGTTTTAGTCCCCTGAGTATGACCCTGTTCGCAGATTTCGCATGGCCGTTTGTTTGGGGATGTTCGACCGAGGTGAAATGGTGTTTGGTTTCGAGCTTGGTGACGAAGTCTCGGAAGTTTTTGTCCGTGAACTGCGTGCCATTGTCTGTGACGATGGAGAGCGGGATCCCGAATCTTGCAAGGATATTTCGTTTGTAAAATTGGAGTATGTTGTGGGCCGTGATTTTGGCTAGGGCTTCGGCCTCAATCCATTTGGTGAAATAATCCACGCCCATAATGAGATACTTGTTCTGATAGGAGCCTAAGGCGAAGAGGCCGAGGATGTACATCCCCCACCAGGCGAAGGACCACGGGGAGGAGAGGGATGTGAGTTCGGTCGGAGGAGTGAGGTGCATGTCCCCGTGTCTTTGACATTTGTCACATTGCTTGACGTGTTCCCCCGCGTCTGTTTGCTTCGAAGGCCAGTAGTATCCTGCTCGTAAGGCCTTTCTCTCCAGGGATCGTCCTCTGAGGTGTTGCGCGTTGATGCCCTCGTGGATCTCCTCCAGGACGGCTGTGTCCTGGGAGTTGTCGATGCATTTGAGGAGTGGGATCGCGAAGCCCATGCAATATAGTTTGCTCTCGAGGAGGACGTACGAGCAGGCTCGTCGCTTGGTCGCGCTTGCCTCTTTAGGGTCGGCTGGTAGGCGGCCCGCGCTGAGGTAGGTGTGTAGCGGTGTCATCCAATAGTCAGTATCTCCTATTGCGTTGATATCGAGCGGGGCGTTGGCCGCTTTGGTGCTCGGTTGCGATAGAACTTCTTGGATGACCGATTTGTGGCCGCCTCGCTTTTTGGTGCTCGCTAACTTTGAGAGAATATCGGTTCAGGTGTTCTGCTCGCGCGGGACGTGTTGAACCTCCGCGGAGTCGAAACTTTGTAGTTTTTCGGTAATGAGTGCCAAGTATTCGGCGAGGTTGTCGTTTTTCGCTTGATATTCACCTCGTACTTGTGAGGCGACCAGCTGGGAATCTGTGTAGATTTTAATTTCTTTGGCCCCGAGGTTTGATGCCAAGCGAAGTCCAGCCAAGAACGCTTCGTACTCGGCTTGGTTGTTAGTCGTCGGGAAGGCCAGCGTGAGGGAAACCTCTATGATGGTGCCCTCTTCATTGTCGAGGATGATGCTTGCTCCGCTGCCCGTGGAGTTGGAGGAGCCGTCCACGAAAATGGTCCATTTGTGGCCCCCCGTGGTAGGGTCTGGTGAGGAGGTAAGCTCGGCAACGAAATCGGCCAGGGCTTGGGCTTTGAGGGATTTCCTGCCTTCGTAGACGATGTCGAACTCAGATAGTTCTAACGACCACTTCAGCATGCGTCCAGCCATGTCGGGTCGGCCGAGGAGCTGTCGAATGGGATGGTCGGTGCGGAGCACGATGGTGTGTGCTAAGAAGTAATGCCGGAGTCGTCGTGCAGCGGTAATGAGGGCTAGGGCGACTTTTTTGATTAGTTGGTACCGGACTTCGGGACTGTGGAGGGCTTTGCTCGTGAAATAGATTGGTTTTTGCCCCTCGCCAGTTTCTCTGATGAGAACGGCGCTGACGGCCTCGTTAGCTACGGCCAGGTATAAGTATAGGGTTTCGCCCATCACGGGTCGTGTCAGCACCGGTGGTTCGGATATGACGCGTTTGAGGTGGCGAAGGGCTTGCTCGCATTCCTCTGTCCATTCGAACGTGGTCTCCTTCCTGACTCGGCGATAAACCGGGAAAGTGAGGCGAGCACGCCGTTGAAGGATTGGATGGACTTCTTCGTGGTGGGTATGGTGATTTCCTAAAAGGCGTGGCACTTGTCCGGATTTGCCTCGATCCCACGCTCGGTCAGGTAGTAGCCGAGGAATTTTCCTGCGCGGACACCGAAGGTGCATTTCTCCGGGTTGAAGTGTATTCGGCAGTTCCTCGTTGTGTCGAAGACCTTTTTGAGATGGGTCGTGTGGTCAACTTTCGTGCAGGACTTGACAATCATGTCGTCCATGTACACCTCGAGCATTTCGCCGATTTCACCCTGGAAGACGTTGTTCATCATCCGTTGGTACGTGGCGCCGACGTTCTTTAGGCCGAAGGGCATTACGTTGTAGTAATAGTTGCCCGACACCGTCATGAAGGTCGTGCTCTGTTTGTCGTGCTCGGCCATCGGGATCTGGTTGTACCCTGAGTATGCATCCATGAAGGACAAGAGCTTGAAGTCCGCGGAGTTGTCGACAAGTTTGTCGATGTTGGGGAGAGGGTAGGTGTCCTTAGGACATGCTCGGTTGAGATCGGTATAGTCAACACACATGCGTCATTTTCCATTATTCTTTTTAACGAGTACAACATTGGACAACCAGGTTGAATACCGGGCTTCCGAAATAAAATTTGCCTCTAGGAGGTCTTTTACAGCTTTTTCAGCCGCCGCCGACTTTTCGGGGGACTGTCTACGCCTACGTTGTACTACGGCCTTCGCGGTCGGGCTGATGGGAAATTGATGGCAGGCGACCTCGGGGTCGAGTCCGGGCATTTCTGCGGCGCTTCAGGCGAAGAGGTCGGCGTTCTCGCGGAGACAGGCCTGTAGCTGTTTCTTTGCTAAGTCTGGGAGTCCGGCTCCGATCTTCACGGTACAACTCTTGTCGTCCCCGAGTGTCACGATCTCGAATTCACCGTCTGGGATGGGGCGTGCCGGGTGGGTGGGTTGCCCGTTAGACTGGTTGGCTTCGCTGGTCTTACTTTCGTGATCGTGCTCTTCGGTGAAGCGGCTGTCGAGGTCCACGGATCCGACGAGCTCCTTTGGTTCGCTCTTCGGCGTCACGATTGGGTTTGCCTTCTTAGTTGCTGGAGCGATGGTGCTCAAACCTTTCAGCGTGACCTCGAAGAACCTCCGGGCAGCCTCGATGTCCCCGTTCAGGGTCACTACGGCCCCCCGCCTCGTGTAGTACTTCATTTTTAGGTGGACGGTGGACGGCACCGCGGTGAGTTCGGCCATCGTCGTCCTGCCCAGGATACAGTTGTAGAGGGACGGACACTCGATGACTAGGAAATGGATGTTGATTTCCCTGGAGGTTTCCTCTTCCCCGAACATGACTTTCAGTTCCACGTACCCCCACGGTCTCGTGGTCGTCCCGTTGAACCCTTGGAGGTCCGAGCCCACGTAGGGGGATAGGTTGGATTCTCCGAACTGGAGGGTCGTGAAGAGGTGAGTGTACATTATATCCACTGAGTTGCCCCCGTCAACGAGGATGCGTCTGACATAGAAGTTTGCCATCTTTGCTCGTATCAGCAGGGGAATGTTGGAATTGGGGGAGCCCCTGGGGAGTTCCTCGAGGTAAAAGGTGATTGGGTTGGATCGGCCGCGAAATTTTTCGAGCGTGCTCATCTTCCCGGAGTTGTTCGTGATGATTTCTTCGAACTTTCTTTTAACCGATCCTACAAACAGGTTCCTCGTAGAGCCGCCGGAGATGACCATGGCTCTTGGGAAGTATTCCCATCGACTGGTGGGTCGTACCGGTTCTTCGTGCAGGTCAGGTCCGTCGGGGAGGCCGAAATTTCTATCAGCGAACCAATCCTCGGGGCGGCTGACACATAATGTGACCTGGAGTCCGTTCTCGCCGTCCGAAGAGGGGAGTTCTTCGACTTTCTTGGCCTCGGGAGCTTCTTGCCTCGGGGTCTCTCCGCCCCGGGTGTATCTCTTCAGGTGGTCGTCCTTAATCAGGATTTCGATCGCGTCTTTGAGATGGATGCAGTCTTCCGTTACATGCCCGTGGCTCCTGTGGAAACGACAGTACTTCGATTTGTCCACGTTGGGCTTGGGGGGTGTTGGCCTGGGGAAGCAGACACCTCCATGGATAAATTTGGTCTTGGCGCATTCGGCCAGTATGCGCGCGCGGGAAGCTACTAGGGTCGTGTACTCCGTGAATCTGCCGGCGGGGCCGCGCTGTTCGCGGGGGCGATCTTCCCATCGGCGATCACCTTCGCGCCGGTGGCTCGAAGCTCTGTCGTCTCGGTGCCCGCAGGGGGTCTCCCTTTCTCGCGTGTCTCGGGCGGAGTTGGCTGCTTGAGTCTCCTCGAACCGGATATAATGTGCGGCTCTGTCGAGGAAATCCTGCAGAGATGCTGGTCGATGTATCCCCACGGCCTCGTAGAACTTAGAATTGCGGCGCAGGCCCTGCTCCATTAAGTAACGCTTCATCTCGTCCGACGTCGTTACCTGTACTGCCTCCCGTGTGAATCTCTCGATGTATTTATGGAGAGGCTCGTCGGGAGCTTGGATTATGGCGCCGAGCGCGGCTTCTGTCTTCGGGTGGCATTGGGACGCTGTGAAGTGTTTTGAAAACAGGTCCTTCAGGACCCTCCACGACGTAATCGATTCGGGCTCCAGACTTTTGTACCATGTCATGGATCCATTCCTCAAGGTCGTCGGGAATAGCCTGCACTTGATAGCTCCTCGGATGTTTCGGTAGTCGAGCATGGCCTCAATGTCTTCCAGGTGATAGTCTGGGTCGGAGGTACCGTCGTACGTCGAGAGCGTCGGGGGCTTCTCCATCCCGTGGGGGATGGGGGCGGCCATGATTTCCCAGGACAAAGGAGTCCTGTAGTTGTTTGTCGCTGAGAACGGGCGACCGAGGGGGAGATGGGCCATGTGGTATAGGCATCTGGTTTCGGGTCCTCGGCCTCCTGACGGGGGGCTCGATGCGTGGAGGCATGGTCGGGGGTACTGCCTCATTCTGCCGTCTCCCGCGAACTTGTCTCGTCGGGGATCTTGCCCGCTCCCGCATTATTTCCGTTCGGGGCCTCTCCAGCCGAGGTCGTCGTCTTCTGGGTTGAGGCGAGGGGCTCCTCGAGTTCCCATTCTGGTTTTCCCGCGAAGGGGACCTTGGTGGGACCTCATGCTCTAGCGCGCCAATTCGTGCGTCCTGCTGAAACAATAGCTGGTTCGTCTGGTTGATGGCCACAAAGAGGGCGGCCACCTATGAGTCCGCTCCGGCCGGGATGGGGACAGGTTGGAACGCCGTTGGACTTTGGGACCGGTAGTCAGCCTGGTGTGTCGGCTCTGTGGACGATGGAGATGCAGTCTGGCCGTCTCTTTCGTCAGTCTCTGCTGGTCGGGAAGTCTCCGTTGGTTTTCTGCCGTTCGCGGGGGCGTTGAGCATGAAGTCGTGCACGATATCATTGTGGTGTGGGCTAGCATGATCGTGGAGTGTTGGTGAAACTTTGGTTCTCTGCTCGGAGTAACATGAAAGTTTCTGTTCCCATAAACGGCGCCACTGATCTGACCTGATCAGAAGGGGAATCACGGGCTGGCCACATGCTGTTGGACTGCTACCTATTCACCGGTGTTGAGGAGGAGAAAGGGGGGTGTACCTGCAAGACACTCTGATGCCAAAGTAAAGAATTGGGCAGAGTGAGAGCAAAGTACAGAAATGGGGTAAGAAGTGCATTACCTGACCCTCTTGTGAAAGAGGGTATTTATAGAGAGACCCCAGCGCTGGGCCAACGGTCACTTGTGTTGGGCTGGACTGCCAGACCCAACCCAGGTGACTGCTAGGGCTTACGTGGCGTATTGAAGACCAGAACGTGGTCTTCGCCCTAGTTCAATTGTCCCGTGATCTCCGAAAAGTGGGTTTGACCTGCTCTTTCGGAGGTGGGCAGCTGGTTGGTGACGTGTCCCCGCGGAGGGGAGCACGTGGAGAACGTGTGAAAGACACGTTGTCCTGCCCGGCAAGGGAGCAGGTTCTGCCCGCGGAGGGCAGGTTTCGCCCGCTGAGGGCGGTGTTTGGTCGTGATGGGAGTTTCCTGCTCGACGTGGCTGGGGAAGGTCCTTACTGCGGGGAGACCTTTCTTGCTTCTCGGGGCCTCGTGCCCGCCGAGGTGCCCGGACTAGACTGGACCAGGTGGAACATTATTGGGCTGGGCCCGCGTGGTCAGACCGGGGCCCTGGCCAGAACAAATACTTTGAAATTAATTGATGCTTTTTACTTTGTTTATTATAGAACCATATTCCACTTAAGGTGCCCACCCATGGGTTAAAGCTGGATAAGTTCTTTGATGTCTATATGCCATCGCATTTGAAGGTGATAGTCGAGGAGTGCGGTTTCCTTTCACTGATGAACTGTTCGCTTACCATGCTCGATGGTTAGCTATTGACAACCTTTGTTGAGCAATGGCATAAGGAGACATCTTCCATTTGGTGAAATGACGATTACATTGGATGATGTCTCCTCACTTTTTCATATTCTGTCGGAGGTAGTTTCTTCACCACTCCTATCATTAGTCAGGAGACCTCACGTTTGGCACCTGTACAATACTTCGGGGTTACTGAGCAGCAAGTGATAGATGAGTTTTGTAGTTCCTATTGGATTGGCTCTTTGGATTGTCTGCATTTATCAAAACAACATGGAGAAGTGTCAAAGTTTTCAAGATTGATCTAGCTTGCTTAAGCTGTAAAAAAGACACATGTTGGGCGCGATGCTCCAACGTGTTGGCACGACATTTGGGCCTTGCTCAACAGGCGCCAGATTGCTGCATTTTGGGTGAATCTTTTGAGAAGATTCACTTCTATGTTATTGCTAATTGGATTGTCAGTATGATTAGGTAATTTGTTTGATACCCGAACAAAGATTAATTCAGATTTAAGTGAAGATTTAAATATGAATTTAAATTGAAACAAGTCATATTTTGTTGAGATATTTATGAAAAAAATGATATCCAACAGATTCTGCATTAATTCTGGACAAAATTCAATCTCAAATCCATGAAGCAAAGCCCATAGTTATTATGCTATATAAGGAGCTCAAAACCTACATTAGAAGTCAAGCAATACATTGAAAATTTAGAGTGGTAAGGTTATTTTTTAGTCCTTGTTATTAGTGTATGCACACCTCTATGTTTCAATAACTTGTCATAAAAGGTTTTTATAGAGTTGAATGGTAGTATTCAACATTGATTATTGAGTTGTAATACCCTCTCACGAATTATGTGGTAGAGAAGAAAGTGAGTAGGTTCTCATATATTAGGGGGAGGCTCTAAATAGAAAGTCATTGGATACTGTTAGGAAGATGCATTAAACAACATAGAGTTTGTTATTGCTTATAAGTCAAATTGTATTAAGGTACTAATATTGAATCTCCTTTCTTAGGTTGTGGACTCAACGCTTTAGATGTAGGTGTTGTTGCACCGAACTTGATTATCAATTGATTAAGTTTTTATTACTTGTTTGCTCTTTCATCTAGTTCTTGTTATTGTGTGGGTTTTGGTTTATCTTGACGAACCTGTTACTGAAGTATCACGTTCGGTATTGTCCCTTGAAGAATATAATTTCAAGTTTAAGTTTATGAGAGGTGCTCACTCTCGCCTATCTTGGTTTCAGAATTCAAAAGAAAGTTTTTTTTTTATTTTATTTCTTGTTTATTCTTTCACACTACTTTCTTTTGTGTTCTATTTTGTTGTTTTTTTTATTCAACTTGTATTCCTTCAGATACTCGAGATATGCACTATCTATTTTATTTACCTTACACTGTATATTTTGAATAACTTGAAATATGAATTCTAGTTTTCTCTGTATATAATTCTCTTTCCTATGTTTTTTAAATTCTGTTTTTAAGTTATATTGAGATCAAATACTTTTTTCCACTGCCTAATAACAACTTTAAATAAACAAATAGTTAAAATTGTTGTTTTTTTAAATGAATAAATTATCATATTTTAATAATTTTGAATAGTTGCTGATCTAACCTGATCAGAAGGGGATCACGGGCTGGCCACACGCTGTTGGACTGCTACCTGTTCACCAGTGATGAGGAGGAGAAAGGGGGGTGTACTTGCAAAACACTCAGATGCCAAAGTAAGGAGTTGGGCAGAGTGAGAGTAAAATACAGAAAATGGGTAAGAAGTGAAATTACCTGACCCTCTTAAGGAAGAGGGTATTTATAAAGAGACCCTAACGCTGGGCCAACGGTCACTTGCGTTGGGCTGGATTGTCAGGCCCAACCCAGGTGACTGCTAGGGCTTACGTGGCGTAGTGAAGACCAGGACGTGGTCTTCGCCCTAGTCCAACTGCTCCTTGATCTCCGGAAAGTGGGTTTGACCTGCTCTTTCGTAGGTGGGCAGTTGGTTGGTGACGTGTCCCCGCGGAGGGGAGCACGTGGAGAACGCGCACAGGGCACGTTGTTCTCCCCGCGGAGGGGAGCTCGCGAGGTTCATTGGAGCCGTGTCGTTCTCCCAGAGGAGGGGAGCACACGTGGACGTGGGAGAGCCACGGGCTCTTGCTCGGTGGGATGGAGAATACCGCCCGCAGAGGCTATTCTGTCCGGCTAGGGGGAGCGCCGATGACGTTTAGAAGCGCGTCGTCCTACTTGACAGGGAGCGTATCCGGCCCGTCCGGTAGGGGGTGCGTGCCCGGTCAAGCTGCCTCACTTATTGGGCCTTGTCCGTTATTGGGCTGGGCCGCGAGGCCGGGCCCAGGCCAGAACAGTTGCCTTATAACAACTTTATCTTCTTTAAAAAAAACTTTTTACTATAAAAATTTTATATTTTAATTTTTTTATTAAGGTAACATATATATTTTTTATAATTTTTATTTGACATGGTTAACGCATTGTAAATAGTTTATTTATATAAATTTTGAATATATTTCACTTTTATGAATTAAATATAATTTTTAAACATAAAAAAATTGTGATAAAAGAAACAAAAATTTAAATTTAATAATTATTTTGATTAAAAAATAATAAATTTGAAGAAGCTTCTACATCATCCTCTTAAATATGATGCTTCTACATTTTGGTCAAACTATTAAAATTGATTTTTTTTTATTTTGATTTAAAACAAATTATAAATAAATACTAATAGCTTGATAATTAAAAAAATAATAAACGTATGATTAATAAGCACAATTTAAAAAAAATGATTTTATAAAATTAAAAAAAAAACATGTTTAAAGTTATAAAGCAAATTTTTCTAAAAAAATGCATAAACTTTTCTATATCTTCTATATCATTCCATCAATACATATTATTCCATAAATATCTTTTGATTTAAATATTAAGTAAAAGATAAAAGGTATTTTAATAATCATCAAAAATATAATAGGTACAATTAACATGTGAACTGAGATGTAGTATTCTCTCTCGTTGAGCAGAAAAGGAAAAGAAATTTATTATTATTATTATTATTATTATTATTATTATTATTATTATTATTATTATTATTAGCGTCCAAACGGGCACGTCCGTGCCCGTTTGTCCGCTTTTTTTATTGTGCTAACGCATAAAAATATTAATAGTTTACTTTTTTATAAATTTAATTTTACTATAAACTATTTATATTTATTTTAATATAAATTATTTATACGATGAAACATTAAGTTTTGTATTTATATATTCTATAGTTTAGTCAAAACCATAAGAAGATTTAGATAGAAGAAAAACAAAAATCTTTCTCACAATTTATTAAGCAACTAAACATAAACATTAATATGGATCTTAAGTTATATTATTGCTTAATAAGAAAGTCAATCATGGAATCAAAATCAGAAATATCTCTTGTTTCACTGCAAAACCAGAAATATCTCTCGTTTCACTGCAAAACAAATGAAGTAATTCATTAATATATTTTTTATTTGATTTTGGTTTTAATTTAAATTATTTATCGTATATATATATATATATATATATATATATATATATATATATATATATATATATATATATATATATATATATATATATATATATATATATATATATATATATATATATATATATATATATATATATATATATATATATATATATATATATATATATATATATATATATATATATATATATATATATATATATATATATATATACATCCATCCATACATATACATACATACATACATACATACATATATATATATATATATATATATATATATATATATATATATATATATATATATATATATATATATATATATATATATATATATATATATATATATATATATATATATATATATATATATATATATATATATATATATATATATATATATATATATATATATATATATATATATATATATTTATATATACATCCATCCATACATATACATACATACATACATACATATATATATATATATATATATATACATATATATATATATATATATATATATATATATATATATATATATATATATATATATATATATATATATATATATATATATATATATATATATATATATATATATATATATATATATATATATATATATATATATATATATATATACACACACACACACACACACACACACACATATATATATATACACACACACACACACACACACATATATATA